>JASXSY010000878.1:0-436835 GCA_034509805.1 Sipha maydis | reverse complement strand
ATACGACCCAGTGCACCAAAAGTATTTGGAAATAAGTAAGTAACGATACGTTATAAGTAGATTATGATTTTCTTTTTCGTTGGAAAAATTATATTTTTGTTCTCTCATTTTATCATATATGTACATGAATGAAACCTAACTTATGCCTATTTATTTATTCAACCATTTGCCTTCTCATAAATTTTACACTATAATAAACCGAAATACCATTTAAGGTTGCTAGACTCACGTTAAAATGGATTCAAATGTTTTTTCTCTTTCGCGCGCCCTATATAATTCATACAAATTCGATTTATATGTTTGGTATATATAAAGGTTTGTTTCAAAATGTGTTTCAGACTTTGAACGCTGTTCAGACGTATTAGAAATATGACTAATAGCAACATTACCTTCGGGTTTAAATTATTAAACTGATTAAAATGCAAACGATATTGCTGCCGATTACGGGTCAAATTCTTAAAAGACAATCGACCGTTTTCGAATACCTACAAAGTCCAAAATAAACCCGATAATATGACAGTGGAGATTGTGTGGATACAGTCACACAACACTGCGCATTCTAGAAACTATTACTAATTATTAAGGACTATTTAAGTCATTGTGGCGTGAACCCGTAGCCGTTGTGTAACCACGCATTGGTCACTACAGAAGGGGGAGAACCTGACCGCGGTTCGAGAACTGTATGTACAAGCCCTGGTCCCGAAACTGTGTGCACTTTCACGTCAGTAGACTAGGGTGGCCATTCGTCCCGGATTTTCCGGGACGTAACCGGTTTAGGAACTCATGTCCCGGTGTCCCGAAAAACTTTTTCGGGCCAAGTTGTTGTTGCCGGGTAAAGCTATCAACATAATAATGTCCCGGAATTCAAACTTTTTTTTAACAAATTTTTTTTAAAATCATTTGTTTATAATAATCACATACAAATACGCATATAGGCCCGCACCACAGATATATAAAAAAAAATTATTTATAAATATATATATATAGTTAAAATTTATCGTCCCGGACTTCTGTTAATTTATTCTGACCACCCTAAAGTAGACTTTATACGTTTTAAATTTCGCCCGCAGTTTTGTTACAAACGTATTAATAGTCCACTATCTGCGTTAATTTACCGGGTCTTATTTCAATCTAAATCGATTTCTTCGAACGGACATCGAGTCGTGACTCGTGCCATATATATTATGTTTTCGTTTAACCTTATTTCCCAAAACATTTTTGCCGAGGAATTAGATTTACGGTTCGTTTCCACTGCACTGCCGAAACCGCATTAAATCGGTGTTGCAAAAATTAATACGCACGTGCGTGATGTGAAAATATAACGGCAAAACGAGCGAAATATCGCACTTACAGTGTACATGTATGGTACGAAAAGAGAACGATAAATCGCCAAACTAAACGTGAAGAAAATAACGTTTCGTCGAGTTTATTAAATTTTCAGTTATTATGTTATTGTAATATTAAACCGTTTTATGTACTTTTTTTTTTTTTTTTTTACGAAACAATTTCGCCATAATATCCACGGATCGCAATATATTTCCGTCGGGTTTATAATCTCCGATTTATGTGAATGTGGGTGGGAGTGTGTGTGTGTGTGTGAAAGATTATTTATATCATAATTATAATTATTTCGGACAAGAATGTTTTGTCGCAGCCGAAATCGGTAACCAAAACGCACACATGCATATACCTTACGTTCGTACGTTATGAAGAGAAATACGGACTCGCGCAAGAATATTGATCAAAAATAGTTCCGGACCGAGGTCTGCAACATGATTACGAAACGAACGTTTTCGTTAGGTTTTGTATGCCGTAGGGGAGAAACCCTACTCCGACAACGAATGACGATCCCACGACAAATTGGTAATTCCGATGGGCATACCATGACGACTGCCCCGATCGAATAGCTACTTAAAAACGCAATAGCTGTAGGTAGCGGGGGACCAGTATGCATCAGACTGGTATTTATATATATATCTATTATTACGAGAGTTTCACGTAGACCCCGGACGTATTGATTTTAAAATCCTCATAGATACACGAGCATCTGCCGGGGGACCTTTTGGCTTCCGGTCGCGATGTCCAGCTCGACCAGCTCGCGCAACCATGAGGGCCAATACACACAATTAATTAATATTCCTAACAATTTGTCACGTCAAATATAATACAGGAAAGTATTCATTGATCAATTATTAATTTAACCTTACCGGCTGCTAATTCGCTTCGATAGATACAATTTCACGTTATTTGCCAACAAATATTTATTGATTCAAGTATCTTATAGACTTATTTTTTTAATTATATTATTTTTAATACAATATTTATTTATTATATTTATAAAAAATATAATCAAATATGATGTTTATTATATTTCTTCATATTATTGTTTTATTTATTTTACTGACAAAAATGCAATAAATATCCATTTAGAGTTGTGCGAAAATTCGGATAGATAGTTTATAAATAAGATATACTGAAAAGAAAAACTTTTCAAATTTTAAAAATGTATACGTTTTAATAATGACGTGAAGTTAACTCCCACGTATTTTCATGTAAATACTAAACATGCACAAAATAAAATTATCAACTATTTCAATTCAACATACTCAACAAAATTATAATTTAATTTTTAGAATCCCAATTTTACGTAACCCTCCAAATCGTCGTATCTAATCCATACCGTTGCCAAAATCTTCCGGCTAATTTGTAACAATTCGTCACTAAGGTTTTATAATTTGTAACGCGTTAAGTATTTCTTAAAAATGATTTTCTATCCGGGTAGTTTATTTTACCATTTTACATGACACCAGAAATTACAAAATTCCAAGGAGTTTAAAATAACTGTTTGTATTAAATACATTTTTTTTTTTTTTTTGAGTTAAATGAAAACCTCTTTCCAATAGAAAAATACACTTGAAAACATACTATAAATAAACATACTAAGTACGTAATTTATTACGCTATTATTATATAACAATGGTTTCATAATCTACAACTTGATAATTTTCGCCCAAAAATGATACTTCGGAAGAATAGTGGTAACATTTGTTAAATATTCGAAAAACGTTCAATAATAATCATCAAAATTAATTGCATATCGAATGATACAAATAATAATATACCAATTAAACAAAGTTTCAGTTGTCTGAACGGCTACTGTTCGGCATCTAACGGATTGCTAAACGCTGCTGGTAAAATCCATCTCATGATTGTGTCATACGATATGAGTAAACTGTTGATAAATAATAATTATAAATCGTCCGACTACTCAGTTTCTTCTCGAAAACACTTTATTTTTATAGTTAATAGTTGTGTATTTTTTTCTTTTCTGAACATAAAGTATGGACTGAAATATAATATCTTTTCGGGTTTTGAAGTAATAATCGCTTCATCATTTGTGATAACGTGTTGCTTTAGTCGTCAGTAGTAACGTCTCTTTAGAGGAGCGATCGCTAACCTATTAAGCCTCGCCGACCACTCACTACGTCTCTAACTCTAAATCCCACGGATCACTATAAAGTTAGTGCTTATAGTTACTCATACAAGGTCTTTGGTTTTTTACTTAGAGGTTATTAATTTTTTTTTTTTTTTTAATGCATGACTTTATTTAAAAAATTACAATCTAAACAGTATGTACTATAAGTAATTAAAATATTTAACAGGAATTTGACGGATATAATATAATACATCGTATAAGGAGGAAATCATACATTTGTGACACCTCTTATATTTTTAAATTTTTAATTTACAGATTTTTTTTACTTAACTCTATTCCATTGAAAATTATTCTATTAAATAAAAAATTTAATTAGTAGAATAATTATAAAGGATTTTTTTTCAATGTTTTTTTTTATTTTTATTTCGATATTGAATCAAATATAATAAGTATCGATATTATCAAATTATTATATAATATTGGTGCGGATTATCATATCTCTATCGTCGTCAATCGGTAAAATAAAGGTTAATAAAATTTCAATTATGTTCAATATTTTTCAAAACATCCAACTTTTTTTTCGCGGACCACCATTTGGCAATCGCAGTTTTAGAGCAATTATTTTATTATGTACACTTGTGTGAGGGAGAAAATAGATAAATCATAGTAAAATTGTAGTTGTTTATATATTTTTTATATACTATTAATTATTTAATTATTTTATATTACTATATTTCAACTCATAAATAATAGCATTTAATATTAATTATATTATGATAAAAGTGTTATATTTTTTAAGTGTTAGTTAAATAAGAATTTGTTATTTGTATCAGTGTACAGAATTTTAGATATTATTTATATAAGTATCGTAGTGATTACATACATACATTTTACAATATTATATATATTAGGTACAACATAAAGGTATCTTAATTAAACAGTTATGAAACACAATTAAAGGCTTTAAAAAAGAGTTCCCATAAAAAGGATCATGACTACAGACTTGACAATTTTCACATCATTAAATATAAAAAATATACATGTCGGATAAAACGTTGAATATTTTCTGGGCAGTAGAACTTATATATAAATTCAACTCGAAATAGTTTTTCAAAAATAATGATGTACTGTTAGTTTCAATATTTTAACTGAGTGGGTTTGTGTAAAAAAGTGTTGACTAACCTAACTATCTGGTACACTGTTGCTGGTTCATGATTCAGCATTTTTAAAAGTTTCCTCCATAATAATTTAGGACGCTAAAAATATTGGTGGTGTTGAGTTCACGATTCATTATATACACGGCAGTATTTTTTAACTCTTTTTACATTTGAAAGTGCTGGTAACGCGTCAATGTGTAAGAAATTCTTCTATCATAAAATCATATTTGAGAGTGTCATATTGGGTTGCTAATTATGAAACTATTGTTGCAAATAGTTGCATATTAATTGTTCATTTTGATTTGCACATTTGATTAATATGATAACATGTGAATCCAACTTCACACACGTCATTATTATTACGTATGAATCTTGATATTTGAAAATTTTTTTTAACTATTTATAAATGATCTGTCCGACGTTTTTGTACAATTCTAAATTTATATTATTTGCATTTTGGTCAATGTCAATTCTCAATAGTTTAATTGACAGTAATTTCTTTGTCGTTTTTATGTTAAATGAGATAGTAATGTTAACATGACACATCCGTTGTACGGAATCTGCAATAATATTTGTCGACACGTGACTTGCCTGATGAAAAAATAACCCGAGACTCGATATTCAATAAAATAAACCGATTTGGATCCAACCATGTTGGATGTATCAAATTATAGTTATAAATTATAAGTACATGCAAAAATATGCGTTTATATAGAAAATATGCATTTAGACCCAAAATATGCAAAAATATGCTAAATAAAAGTTTGCAATTTTATTTGTTTCGACGTGATCGATAAAAATACACTTACTGCGTGTAATTGCTTATAGAAACATGAACATAAACTTTTTGCAAACTATAGTTATATTAATTAGATCGCTGAATATTAACCATAAATTCTATAAATACATTTTCTTTTATATTTTTTTTTTTTTTTAAATACAACAAACTGGTTAAAAGAAATATAAACTTATAATGTAACATACATATATATATGTATATTTATATTTTATTCACTGTAGCTAGTCACAAGATTTTGAAACCGCTGGAAATTTGAATAAATAAATTTAATGTAACATTATAATTTAATAAAAAAATAGATAACCGAATTATAATTAAGTGCGTACAATTTTCGTTATCAAGCTTTAAATAAAATCCAGTAATAGTTATATTGAAGCGCATAGACTCACAGTTATTTTTATAATTAATAGTAAACTTTGAAAATTCTCAAAATAAATATTTAATATTATTATAATAGAACGAAAAAAAAGAACATTTTTTATTTCTATTTTTTTTTTTTGTGTTTTTTTCTCGATAGATATATTATTTGAATAATAATATTTCGAAATAATGTCATATGATTTACTCTTTTTTTGACCTTCTATTATACCTTATAAGAAATGTCCTACCATGTTTGTATGGTTGTATTTATCATGTAATTGTTATTCGAAACGGTCAAATATCTCAGAAGAAAAAAACAAAAAAGAAATCTTTTTCAAAAACTATAATACGCATATAGACGCATAATACGTATTACGTATTCAATCGCAGTTTCAATGTATAGTTCGCATTATTTTTCTACTACTAAATATAACAAGTTTAACTTTTACAATAGAGTTACTAGTTCTATTTTATTTCAAGATTGAATTCCATTATGTATTTATTCAAAAATATACACAACGATATTACGGTCCTGTTATATTTTTCTGAAAAATGTGTTACTCAAACATTTGATAATCGAACTGTGTACATAAATGCATACCTTCTCCGTGGCCAACTGAGGATATCCGCAGTGAAGAGTATAATATCATGGTTTTTTGAACATCGATTTTTTTTAATTTATCATGTAAGACAATGAAATGATATAGAATTTTATGTTCAATAACTATAAATGTATTTATTCGTATATTTCAAGCGCAAAATCATAAATTGTGTTTAGCTAAACAAATTCAGTATTCGGTTTTAATTTTGAAATAGTTTTATACGCGACAATTTCAAAATTCACCTTAAAAACGTTGTATTATACTGCGAACGTTTCAAACGATATCCAAAAATGATTAATTATATGTCTACAGACAATTTTCTAAAAAATGAATGGTCTCAGTTATGGACAAAAAAAATACAACCACAATATTCTATGCTTACATAATAATAACTAGGGATTTTTTTCATATGTTTACAATATTTATTGACAAGTAACAGGAGAACCTTCCGTCGATATGAAAAAAAAAAATAAATATATAGATAGAAACTCTCAGCCTTTATACATTATTGTTCCCAGTACAAATACACTTCCACGTTTCCACTCGCTCAATAGTTTCATTTCAAACATACTTCAATAATAATGTGTGTACGAATTGTACTGTATTATACATGTTTAATACTTATTAAATAAATTATATTTTTATCGTACTGTCGTTGAATAAGTAAAATAAAAATTCTATCTGTATTACATAATAATATTTATGGTTATAAAAACAAATTTGAATTCTACAAAATATTCAAAATGTTATCGTACAATTTTCTGAAACGAATTTTTTTTCCCTATTCGAAGTATTTGCATATTATTTTTATAATGAAATTCTAGATTTACTACGTTGATATACGTACACGTTTTCAGATATGCTTTTTTGACGAAGTGCAATTTTTAATCGTCACTACGGTTATTTTTCTTTCGGTGTTACCGGAAGTATCAATCAATTATTTGCGAATCGATGAAAATAACTGTTATTTTTACACACAACAGTAACTTCAATTTTGATCGGCCTTCCTTAAATTCGATCATTCTTTTCCACATAATTTTAGAAAACATCTTACATTTTCTACCATACCGGTTTTACACAATAAGTGTAAGTTTTATCGTCGTGTTTCATCATTATACTGTCATTTTTCGTGTAGTATTGGTTTTAACGGTCGAAAATGTATCTGTTTTCGATTGACTAGGTACAGGGTATAATAATTTATATTATATTATATTATATATATTTATATATGTACTGAAATATAACTGAAATTCTACTAAATACTCCTTGTATTTAAACACTTTTACATTCAGTTGGATTAAATCGTTTAAGTAGTGTTCTAATACCTATCAAATATAACTTTAATGATTCAACACGGTCTTTCATAAATCATCTTTACGGTTTCTTGAGGACCGTTGTTTTACGTTTAAACTGCAATACTCTATTTAAAATCTAATTCCGAAAGCGATTCATTAGCGTATCTTCGTTCTTAGTTTAAATTGTCTCTTTTCTGTAGTTCACCGTTTTATAATTCAATAGTTTTCTCTTGACTTTGGATATTTAATAATACGGAAATAATCAACTTCCACGCAAACTTTCAACATCAGTAAAATAATATTCTTAAATTTACTGTTATTATTTACTTCGATGTTAATTAATTTTCCTTTTATCAAATGTAATAATGATTCAAAAAAGTAATTTAATAATAGTAAATAGTGTCGAAGTGAATAAACACATGACTAAAGGCGTTTTGGTGTCACCATTTTGGCTCTGGACCGTTTTGACGCTGATATTTAATAAACGCATAACACCACCAAAACAATTGAAATTTTTTGTTATCGTCTGTTAAGTTTTATTCTAATCTATATATTTCAATTCCATAGTAGTAGTAGTTATAAACACTTTCTAAACTAATTTCTTGATATCGTTGATATTTTTGTATTAAAAAAATGCAACATTCAATTGTATTCATGGTTTCCAACGTTAAAAACAATTAGGTATTTTGTCTTTTGATTATGCTCGAAATTAATTATATTTATCACTATTTTTATTTTATATTTTACTGTCGAGCCAGGTCAGGAAAAGGAAATGTTCGAATATTGTTTTAAAATGTTTAAATTAGTTACAGTTTAAATACTTAAATAATAAATAATAATAACACATGCAATTGAGCTGTTTTTCAGGTTTTTCAAAATCAATATTTTTAAAATAATTTAATAACTTATTCAGTTTAAAAATTCCATTCTAGTTTTTTTTTTTCTTTTACTATACAGAATAAATATTATAGGTCTAGTACCTGAATTTTTCAATAAAGTTTGAATTTAGATTTTTAATAATTATCTTACAAAATCAATATAATACATTGTACAGTTGCATTAGGACGAAGTGTTAAAAATATTTTGCAAACTGTTTTCAAACCGAGCCCAAGTCGAACATTACCTTTATCCTGTCCCCAGTGCATTAGCAAATATTGGTCCGAACAAGAAATGCTGTTGATGGATATTTTATTTTACACTAGACCAGACTTCGTGCACGAACCCGAATCGAAAACGTATCTTCGTTGTTGCTGTAAGAGCGATCTTAGAAGTTATTTTTCGCAACGGTAACAATCGTTACACGTATCTACGTGCAGTACCCCGCAGACAGAATCGTGTTATAGAACACCCGAACATCGTGAGAATAGATCTTTAGCTGGGTTGCGATGAAATCAAAATCATTAAAATTGTTCGCGCGGTTCTGAATAAAACGTTTTGTAACTGTTTGAAAACCAATCGAACAGCGAAACAAATGGTTACCAGACTTTCTAATCGATATAATTATTGCACTAACGCTTTACTCTCCGTTGTATGATTACAGGCATGAAGCCGCGCATGAAGAACCACTTCCGGGCCCATCAGCTGTCCGTGTGGCTGCGGCTGATACCGGAACTGCACCGGGCCGGCATGGAGGACGTTATGTTGCGGCACAACCTGTTCCGGAACCACGACGACGCGGACCTGTACGAGGGCGTGGTCAGGCCGGACCCGCTGTCCAGACGGGCACCGCAGCGGGCCACGGTGAACCGTTTCACGGCCAACGGGACGGTGGCCGAGGTGGTGCAGTCGCTGACGACCACGGGACGGCCGCAGTGGCCGGCCGAGACGACCACGTGCGTACCGCCGGCGCGCGGCCCGATCGCGTCCAACGCGTCCACGTCGGCCGAGGACGCGCTGGCCACGTTGGGCGCAGCCGGCTACGCGGCGTACTCGACCGCGCTGCACGTGACCATCGCTCTGGGCGTATCGCTGCTGGTGCTCAACGGGCTACTGCTGGTCATCATATGCTACCAGAAGGACCGGTTCAAGTGCCTGCAGAACCAGCAGCATCCGGGCAGCGGTGGCGGACTCCCGGAGGCGGCCGACCACGGTCAGAAGTCGGTCAGGTACAAAGCGGCCGCGGTGCCGGACGACCGAGTGCAGCTGTCCGTCGAAAAGTCCGGATACGACCAACACCATCAGCATCACCACCATCACCAGCAACAGCCGACTGCGGACGTGGTGGCCGTGGAAATGGAACAGAGACATCACCACCACCACGTCGGCCACCACCATCATCACCATCACGTGCCGATCGCGGTAGGACCGTCGCCGCCGCCGCCGCCGCCACCGCTGGCGCAGCAACACCACATGCAGCAGCAGACCAACGTTGCGGCCGTGCGCATGTCCGCCGGCCACGACATGACGTTCCCGAAAGCGGCCAAGCCGAGATCGTCCGCGTTGCACGAGCACCAGGGCGGCCCGCCCAACGGGTCCGTGGTGCACGGCACGCTGCCCAAACCGCCGCCGCCGCCCAGGTCGACGGTGGCTCAGTCGCAAGAGTCGCAGCCGCTGCTGGTGCAGCAGGGTGGCGGGGGCATGAACCAGTTGCCCAAGACCGGCACGCTCAAGATGCCGGTGGCCGCCATGAGCGAGATGAGGGTATGAACGCCGACGTGCTGCAGTCACCGGACGCTCTGCTCCACTACTCGTTCGCTGTCGCCGCCGTGCCACGTGCCGTCCGCACCCGTACATATCGCGACGTGATTTTCGCTACGCACGGTCACCGCGGCGGCAACGTTACCGCCGTTGCACTCGATCGTGTTCACCGTACGCCCTCGAATATCGCGACACGAACAGAGTGTTTCTCATGACTTCGAAATGTTTTACGTAACCATAACCAAATTTACTTATGTTATATTTTATGTGATTTCATTGTTTCACACGTACTACCGATTGTGGTACACGCGCACTTCGATCATTGTCCGGAACGATCAAATGTTTTTTTTAAAATTTTACTATGGTATACAATAATCGTAACAATAATAATAATAGTGATTATAACATTAGTACAGTTTTTAAATATGGAATGAAAAAAATATCCATTTTCGGTACCGATCGATCACGGGTTAGTAATAATAATCTATACCCCCTATTACGAACCCGTACTGCGGACGATAAAATTAATTATTACGTTTGAATCTATACGGAAAAAATGTAAAAAAAAAATTGATTAATATGATTGGTTTATATTTCAATGACAGCCGCGCGACGAAGCAGCACATGTCGAAGCTCGTCAGTCTCGGAACGCGACCGGCGTGCGTTTCGTAATATCGAAATTATTGTCTCGGACGGTGATGTCGAAGGAGTGTGGGGGGAGAAGAACGAATAGAATAACCCCTGTTTATAGTGATGCTATTATCAAATTTGCAGTAGAAAATGCGTTTAATTAACTCCGTATACATCAATGTATAAATCGTATTATTATTATTATTAATCATCTGCGCGCCGACCGAACTGTGCTGCAGTTTTGGCTTCGGAATTCGATTTCTGCTACCAAATGTTTTCGGCCTCCTGCACAACTATACACGTATACACGTTATTCAAACGAATCCGATTCCCGTTCCGTTGCCGATCGACTTCCGGTGTAATAACGATAAAACTACGGTACCTATAGTACGACGAGAAACGATGACGTGTATCGTAACGGCGTGCGCGAAAACTGATCGAATTCAGAACATTGCCTATCACCAACACCATCAACCCTCCTCCACGATTACTTCGTTTAGCGTCGTGCTGTCGTGTGCGAGAAAAAATAACCCTACGACACGGGTAGTGCTTCTTGCACGTAGACAACCGACCACGTGAATCGACGAAATACTGAATGACGAACGCGGAGGGAGAGAGGGGGCACCAAACTATGAAAAACGATAAAAGTTGATTTAATGAAAGAAAAGATTAAGACCCGCGGTTATTTTTTACGTACGAATGTTTGCACGAACGTTCGACATGAACGCGTATACCATTAGGTTGGCCGTACGGATCCGTTCTTCAGCATTGTGTCTCGTTGTCCCAACAAACTTTTAACGACTCTTATGTCCCGTCTCTGATGTATGTCTCGCTTTTTATGTTCATATTTTCTTGAGTTTGTTTTGAAACACCCAAAGATATTAAATTCAATATGTTCTTCGGATCACTACGGAAAACAAATAATAGAAAACTCCAAAGAAAAACTATCAAAACCATGAACAATATGAAGATAAAACGATTTTCTTATTTTTTTAAACATATTCTTCCAAACCATAATATAATATCCAATACATTTTCTTGATAATGTCAAATTTTTATTCAATGTTTTTTAAACGATAAGGTTGTAGAAAATTACATTGGAAAAAGAAACGCTTAGAAAAAGATGGAGCTAACAATCAACAGATAATCATTTTTATTTAATCGTGATACTTAATGAATAATGAAACGTTCGTCAATGTAACGTATGTATTTTCACACGAAGAAATACGTGTTTCAACGCCATCCCAGTACAATATCTTACCATCGGAACGCCGTGTATATAAATACGCGTTTCATTGCGTATTTCTGATATTTCGTCCGATAGAGGTTCGCTTCACCGATCGCATAAGACCCGTTTTTTACTTTCCAGTTTTATTCGGAAGCAGAGCTCATGCCGAGGGAAGAAAAAAAATGTTATTTCTATCGATAAGCTAGCAGAATGATCGTGTACGTACTTATTATGCATATGCAACAGAGGCACATACGTGTGTGCAACCGTTTTACGTGTTTCCGTTTTAATATATGAATTATTTAAACGCAACGTCCGATACCGTTAATCCCGCCGGCGCAGAACCGCGCGTTAACGAAGATTAAAACTTTGTCCGACGCAGCCGTTAAATTGAATATCGCCTCGTCTCGCAGATGCCGGTAACTTTGCAACACACACACACACATCTCCCTTTTACAACATAATAAAATACCGTACGAAATCAAATATTTCCACATTTTACGTGTGTATATGCGTGCCCTCCGAACAACGTTTGCTACACTTCAGTCCGTTATATTTTTCGATTTATTTCCAGTTTGATGGTCATAATATATCGGGTTTTCTATCCGACATATCGGGTTTTTTCAATTACGATCCTCGTATTTGAGTTTTAACGAAATAATTACTTACTACAGTCATCCGGTTAGTCGTCGTACGTACTAAATCCATTGTTGACATCACTTGCTTTAGATGATCGAGAGTTGATGTTCCGTTGAATTGATAACAAAATCCTCTATCAATTATCTACATTTTAAAATAATATGACAATATAACAGAGATAGGTTATATTGTCACGCATTCATTTGATAAGTTATGTGCAAAAAAGCATATGCGTTTAATTGTGTTTTTTTTCTTCTGACATCTGTAGTGAAGAAGGTGGAGCATAATGTATGCATTATTCCGTCCGGAGAAATGTCAAGTATATTTTATACGCAAAATATTATAAAACAATCACATGATAACGATTAAAATCACTATGCGCTGAACACTATCATTAAAACTGTAATGGTATAATTTTATATCTGTCGAGTACGATACAGTTATGGGACAAATTTGACGATTTTATGGATACAAATATTGGTAAATAAACAATAATGACTTCACCAAAACACTCATTTTATAAAAATAATTCGCACGTTTTTCAACACGATTTTAAAAAAAAATATATAAATAAATACCTATGAAATTAGAGATAAAATAAAATAGAAAAAAAAATACAACCTTTTTTTTATATCCCATAGTTCTACATTGATACAAAAGTTGTTATTCTCTCGAACTACAAACACAATAATAAAACAAAAACTTTTCTTATTACTTTGATCGTATTAAAAGTTTGTTTTAATTTATTTAACAAAAAGGTTAAAGTGATTTTTTTTTTTTTTTTAGCAAAAATCTTTGAAAAAAAAAGAAAAATGTATTATTAATCTTCGTTTTTATTGTTATATTATTATGAATCGAACGAGAAAAAGAATAGGTTTAATCAAATCGTACTGATTTCAAATAAAATTACAAAACATGTTCGTTAAAACTTTTATAATTTGATAAAATATTTCCCGAGTACTTGTACCTGTACGTACAATAATTAGTAAATTTTTTATGTTCTGAGGGCATAATAAGTATTATATATTGTTGTACAATAGTAGTTATTACGTAGACTGTAAGTACACATCCTAACTCATGCGTGATTTAATCTTTAACTCAAAACTCAAAGTCGAAAACAACGTTAAGAGAATTCGAAGTATTGTAATAATAATTTTATCATTATTTGATAATCGCAAACAATCGAGTACCACATTGTGGAAGTTAATATTTTCCGATTCTTTAATATATTCGTTACTATCGAAAGCATCGTTTTCGGTCAGTAAAATGTAATATCGGTCCAATATGTCTGTTTGTTATAAACGAAACATGGTTTTTCTTCACTTCAAAATGTCAGTTTTAATCCAAAAATTCTAATCGAAACGTTTATAATTTTATAATTCAAAACGCATAATGGGTATTACATGCTACTATTGTGTTTATTCCATCGGTAACGAAATAATAATTTTAATATATTGTAGAACTTCTTAAAAACGCATTAGGCTGGTTGAAAAATCAACTTTGATAAAATTTCAAAAACCTTATTTCCACGATCCGTGAAATGTCAACAGCACGACTTCCAAGTTGCGTCCAATAGTTTCTGCGAAAAAAAATTAAATAGCTCTCGCAGGTGCCCATTACGTTTTGCAAATAAGTAAACGGTAATATTAAACGTAATTTAAACAAGGACAGTAAAACACGCTGTCAGAATACTTTTAATATTTTTGAACGTAATTTATTCAAGGACACTGCGCGTCTCTCTGAAATATACAATTATATACATAGTGTATACATAATATTAAAATTAGCTTACTCCCGTATAAATTTGTAAATGATTAATTGCATTTTTAATTTGAAAATATCTTAAATTGTTTTGCTTAAATATATTTTTGATTTCACAATTCATACAACAATCACAATACCATTGCACTGAGGTTTGAAAGATTTAACGCGAAAAACCAACAACGGTTTCAATTATTTTCAATGTTTTAACAGAAAGTATAATGCATGCAATCCGTTCGAGTTTATAATGAATAGGGTTTTCACATTATTATTATCGCGGTGGCACGACCATTTCTTCGGTTCAATCGCGAAAACCACCCTTTAGATGTATCATAATATTATATTGTATCATATTCGCAAACGTGACATGTGTAATTAAACACATTTTTACTATGTTGTGTATAGCTTATGTATGTGTATTATTATGTCGGAAAACTGATTGGATTACTATAATGGACGTAGTCGGACAACGTTCTCTGTGCATATATATATCGAGTTGTATATCGAGTTTTCGTATTATTTTTTTTTTTTTTTTTTTGTTTTTTGTTATTGTTTGTATACATATATATGTAAAGTATTTTGTAAGTAGTATATATTTGTAAAATGTCTATCACTGTTAAAAAAAAAAAAAAATAAACAAAACATTATAAACTTAAATTAACAAATGTTGTTATTGTAACTATAATTAATACACTGTTAAGAGATCATTATTATTATTAAAATTATTATTATTTTATTATTATTGTTTTAATTATTATTATTTAATTATTATCATTATTAATTATTATATTATAACTATGATAATTATGTTAATATTTAATAAATATCCGTTGTGCATTTATAAAAATGTTTACCTACTTATTTGTTTTACCGACAAACTTAATCGATTAATAATGTAGTGACTACGATAGTAAGAATATTTGAACCCGTGGAAAAACTAAACAAAAAAAAATAATTGTTCGCATTTTATCCTGTAGGAACGTTCTATTACATTGTTCTTCAGGATAGAATGCGTAATATTGTTATACTGTTGCAGTCCAAAAAATAAAACGACCTAGACGTACTACCAGATGAATGTTGGAAATATGCGAGTTGATCTCGGTACATGTTCTCGAAAAAACAAAGGGACTACAATATAATATAACATTCGGTATAATGTATATCAACAAAAAACTAAATGGTAAAAAAAGTTCAAGTTTCAGACCACCTCCCAAAAAAGTTGGCCTATAAAAGTAATGGTATCTATATTCTGGCCGAATTTGTTCTTTCTTTAGTACATTACCTCACTTCACTCCTACATATATTCATGAACAACTGAGCTCTTTTATTTCTAATGTTTAACCATCGGCTGGTTTCTGAATGAAACATAAATACACTTGGCCTACACCATATTTATATATTATTACTTCAATGTTTTCCGTCTATAACTTTTTTATTGTCTTCTGAGTTATGATCTCTCAGACTCATTATAACTGACGGGCCAACATCAGCATCATTAAACCGAAAATATTGAAATAGTAATATATATTGAGTAAGCCAAACGTAATTTATGCTTCATTCATAAACCTAGCCTAGGGTTAAGCAATAGAAATTAAAAAGCCCTGTGGCTCCTAGATGTAAGAGTGACGTGAGGTTATGGATAATAAAAAAAAGCAAAATTTCCAAAATATAGATATTACATCTATTGGCCGACTTTTTTGGAAGGTGGCCTTTTTTCACTAAAGGTTTTTGTTGAGATTTAATTTATTTTTGTAGGTTTCAACATCTAGGGAATCATTTTATTTTTTTTTTATGGTACTGAAGATTTTTTATTGTTCTTTGGTTTGGGCCTCTGTTGAGAAACTGAAAGATTGACGTCTTGGGCATTCTCAACCCCAGGTTTAGATACCCCCAAGTTTGATGTAGTTTGACTAGCCGCAGTATGTTTCGGATGTTTCGGTCGCACGTCGCGCCACACTAAGTTGTCTACCGTATATATTTAAAGATGAATTACCTCGGATAACGACATTTATAGATTAATGTGATACGTAAACAATGAAATATATTAATACGTAAGTATGAGGGGACAATATTAAGCTACGATTTTAGCTTTAACGAACGTTTGGGCGTCGGACGACACGTCGCGTCACTAATAATTATTTTATTTCGAACTAATCTAAACAGTTTTTTCGCATATAATATACGGGTCGTTACTCCTTTTCGATTATGCAACAAGTATTTATATTCGATTAGTATAATATAGACTATGGAGTATAGAGACCATGGAAATTATAAAAATAAATAACTAAATAGTACCTAGTCAATAATGTATATTGCCAGTTGATACGGCTTATAAAATTTCAGATATAATTCGTGATATTTGAAAAAAATACATTTATTTAATATATATTTTATTATATATATAGCCAATTGACGACTCATTATTACTTATCTATTGTAACAAAATATTTTCATACGTTTAAAATGTTCTTCCCTAAAATGACATTATTTTTTTTTAAAAAATTACAGATTTTTGATTTTTTCCTTTACTGACACTATAAGATACACCTTTTTGTCAAATTTTAAGTTATTACCTACATGGGAAGTGCTTTATAATTTTGATTATCAATGAGTAAGTAAGTGAGTAACAAAATTGAAAACTTTGATACGCTTCCATTATGTAACGGCTTAATATTAAGGACCCGAATGTATAAAGTATTTTAAGCTACATGAGCCTAAGCTATATTTAAAATTTAAAATGCCTATCTTAAAAGGAAGCAAAGATATGAAGATCAGAAAAACCGGGTAACTCAGTTCGTGTAAAATTACACATTGCATTACTAGAACTTGGTGGCGTGCTACCGTGAGCTTGAATATTCATTAAATTATTATACTATACTACTATACATATATTTTATGCATCATTGTTTACTTCCATGCACAACATTTCCTAATGTCGCAAATTACTATTGTAGTAAGTGCAACATTAGGTACAGTGGTAATCCATACTTCTCATATACTGAATTTCACAATACACGTACATCAAAATTAATTGTAACTAGATTTAATTAAGTAAACTGCAATAACAATAAAAATCATTGCAGTAATAATGTAGAGTAGAAAAAATATTGTAATAGTGATTGAGAGGAAAAAAGGTCGATTAAATTATTATCTTACAAATGAGTTCCAAGCAGATTAATATTTGTTAATTTGAATTATTTTCTTATTAGATTCAGCTATAAAATGTAAGACATATGGTAATATTAAAAAATGGACTCAGAAACATACCATGTTACATCCAACGTATACTAATCGGTGGGAAGGAGTCGATGTGGGTTTGACATTGTGAATGTAATACCAATTATGATCAAGTAAAAATAAAATCCTGAACATTTTAGTGGGACAACAAATTCGCATTTACAATAACCGAGCGTATTATAGATTAGATAGAATGGTAATTTCTGGAATGACGTAGTGTCTATTTGAAGATGCAAATAAAAATAAAACGGGCATAATGCGGACAAGAGCTCCATCGTGATTCCTACGTCACAGGTCATAATGTAGTACCACAGAGCAGCAATATGGCCACTTAAACTCTATAATTTAATTTTAGTAGATAAAATGTGATCTCGCGGTCAACCTGCACTATATTGTTTAGATATTTATGACCGTTATGGTGGTCACGGGACCTTCATGGAAATGTTCAACCAGAATATCATCTCTTTTGAAGTGAGTATCAAATAGGTTTATATCGAACGATAATAAGACCTTTTACATAATTTACATTCATGATTACTTGAACTTTATAAGCTTTATAAACTTTACAGAAATGCACTAAGTGTACATAATACATATAGAAAATATTTTAACTGACGTTTCAGCTTGTTTAATGTTTAATTATCATAAAAAATAGTTGGAATAATATGTTAGTGACTGATTGTAGTTGTCATTTACAATTTATAAGGAATTTCAGTGTTAGTTAAAATGAAAAAAGAAGTTTTTTGAGTACTTCACATTCCGGTGATTATCTAATTATACATTATAATCTATAATAACTAGGTTCTCGGTGTGTTTTAAGCCCATGGTCCAAATAATTACTACCGCGTACCAAATATTAATTTTGTTTATTCTAATCAGAATTCTCTATAAATTCGGTAACTTCTAATACAAGACACCACGACAAATTTCATCCTTAGATCTTACGCCGGCTTGTGTTTAAAAATGTGTTCTTTTGTGAACAAAAATATTTCATATCTCAACATAATTTTTCCTAAATTGCTTGAATCACAGTTTACCTTGATGTTCTTTTAGTTTACATTCATTTGTATAATTATATAGATATTATATATTTAGTTATTATAGTAATTTAGCAAAACACTTATTCAATAATTGCGTACACTGAGTAAATTCAGAATAAAGACTGTTCAATATTCAAAGCTCGTACAAATTGGTTGTGTAATTTTTATTTTCAGCATAGTGCTTACTTTAATTACATATGTTATAATAATTGTATCACAAATATAATACAGTAACTCAAGTTCAAATGATAAATTATAATTATTATTATTATGATTATTATTATTATTATTATTATTTTATTTTTATAATTATAACTAAATATGATATACTTACACATAAATATTTACATTAATTTCATTTTTTTTTCGTTGGTAAATTAAAATAATATGTATATTTTATTCACTCAACGCTTGTAGTATGTATTCAAGTAACATTTATCAAATCTAAACTCGAAAACCTCTACAAATAAAAATTTTGTTTGCATCTATGTAAGTTCATAATTAACTAATTATAATTTATAGGTATTATGAAGAACTGAATAACTGTTATTTTAGATTCTAAGTGTTACCATAAGCAAATCTAAACAATATACACTTTGAGAGTTAAACATGCTTATGTTTAGTTCATCACTAAAAAATACTTGTAGGTGTTGTATATAATATATGAAAGATATTTTATTCAAACTTGCACCTGGCATAAAATTTCACTGCAGTTTTATTAGTTTAAATTAATATTGTAACTGGCTGGAGGTAAAATGATAATTATTTAAGAATCTTAAATAATCTTCATACATTATTTAAATATAAATCGCTCGATATCGCTCTTGTTTGATTATACATTCTTTAATTTTAATTAAAAATGATTTGCATTGAAAAAATAATCACAATTTTTGCAATTTTCTTAATAATGTATAATAATGTAATGTAATTATGATTGCTTATACTCTTAGTTTACTCGTATAATGCTCAATGCATGTTCTTATAATTCTAAAAATGTTTATAAATATAATAATTGATTATGATTTTTAAAATTATTGTCACCCTTATTTAAAATATCAATCTTAATATATAATTGATTAAAAAACAACACAGTCACTTAAATAACTGTATAAAAAAACCTTGGGTGAATTTTGGTTTAAACGATTTTCAATCTACCAAAATTATGAAAGTATAAAAGTGATTAGAATTTGTTTCTATAGATAACTATAGTTTACTACATGCAGATAGGACATGTGAAGCTTTTGAAATACTTCTACTAGAATGAGAGCAGAATTACACCAATACCTTTACAGAACTAAAAGGTTACTAACTGCTGTTGAAATAACAATCGCAATAAATGGTTTCATGAATGTTAACTAATATTACAGAGTTTTAAGTGTTCGAGTAAAAGTATTTGAATACCGGAATTCCTATATAACTATAATATTATCGAATTTTATTTAATATACTCTGATTGAGTACTACAAATAAATATTTTTCATAATTATGTAATTTAACATTTGGTTTTGAATATTCATTCCATTTTTCATTCATTAGGATAATATATCTAATCGAAACCGAACATTCATTTTTACATTTACTATTCTCAATGCAAGAACTTTAATTCTTTTAATTTTTAACATCTTATTTATAGTAATATTTAGGGAATTATTAAAACAATTTCACTCAGTATTCATGTATTTTATCATATTTTTTTTATTATTTTAATAGCATTATCCACATATCAATTTTTTTTTAATATATCAAGTACATTTTCTTGCTATTAAACACCTAATATTTTTTTGAATGCTTTTGCTATGATACATATATTTTTTTTTTATTTAATTTATCGTCATAAAAGATAGTATAAACATGAACATGTATTTTGAACATAAAGTTTGCATTGTAAGTTATAATCTGTATATTCATTTAGGCATTATAAAATATTATCATATGTTGCTTGAGATACTATATAAATCTTTATACAATTTGTACAATAATATATAAATTATGTTTTATAATAAATTTAATTATTGATTATAATTTTAAAAGGTAACACTACCAATATCCAAATATATATGTAGTATACATTTATCACAGAGGATTAAAAAAACTACTTTTTCGGGTATTTATTTGGTTAGACGTCGTTAAAATATAACTGTTACCAATACGTAATTTTGAATGTACACTGAAAATAATGCATTAATTATATACGGCCATTTATTTAAATTATGATTCAATAATAATTTTTAATATGTATTGAAATACATTTTTATCATTTTCTCACCATGATTCATAAATTAACATGAAAGGTTTGATAAATTGTAATCTATTTGATGTTTATTCAATAAAGCTACATCCCGTTTCCTGTTTCATTTTAAAATTATTTTTTCACCTGATGTCAAATAAATCATGTTAATTTAATTTATGATTTTTTTTTTAAAATTAATTAAACTATGATGAAATTGTAATAGCTATTTCAAAGTCACAAGTAATTTAATATTACATTTAATTAAAGTGATCTTGCATCATGAACTAAACAATTTATTTTTATTTTTATATTCAGTCACAATTTTCACAACATTCGTTATAAAAGAATGACGTAAAACCGAATTTTTACCTATAAAAATATTAAGTTTTTATCATTATTTTTCACATCGTCAAAAATTACTAAAAAGTGAGTAAACGAAAAAATACTCAATTACAAATAAGAAGCTCCATCTACACGAGAAATGTTATGAACATAAAGTATTGTATTGAGTGCCAACAGATGGCAATGCCTTTTATATGAAATCTGTTCGCAGTTTAAATAAAATAATATTAAGCTTGTAATAGTGTGTGATAGATATTCTGATTTAAGAGTTGTTGTAATATTACATCATTATGTTAATGCATTAAATTTAATTTAAAAATGATCAATCTAAGAAAAAAATAAAAAAATTATACATATTTATTCGAATATACTGCAGTTGTATTCCATTCTTAATACAAAAATGTATTCATCAGTATTTCTTTTAAGTACCTATATGTTAAATATTATGCTCTATTGATGAATATTTGTTTTTCAAGTGCCAAATTATATACATAAGATTAAAAATATAACACAGATTGGGATGGTGAACCTGAAGATTTTAAAATAATTATAAAAAAACTAACAGTTATGTTTTTAACAAATGTATTTATATAACCTGGAAGTGTATGAAAGAGTGTTAAATAACTGTTAATTTGATATTTAATTTTTATAAGTTATATCCGCAAGATGTCGTCCATTTCAAAGCGAGCATTCGTCAAAGTGTCTTTGAAAACTGGTCATGACGTTTTGAACATGTGTATAATTATTTTCATAATAATTTCCAATATGACATTGGTACAATTATTTTATTTCAAATTAAATTCATTCGTTTTAACAGGTTGACTGCCATGAGACCCGTCACATGATGTTTGCCAAAATGTTTTTGAGATAATTAATGATTTTGTTAATTCTGTTTTTGTCATAACTTATCAAATATTTTTTTGATAATTTTTTGCAAAATAGGTATTATATAGTTAATGGTCTTTTGATATAGAATTTAACCATTTTTTGGTGTGACCCACGGGTGTGTCACACAAACTTTTTGGCAAGACTTTAATGATCCCTCAATGAAAAAAGTAGGTAATATATAAAACCAAAACAAATTTTACAAATTCACTTTATTTGTATAGTAATTGATAACTTGTTTCATAATATAAATAACAGTGTAATATTAAAATTAAAAATTAAAATATTAAAATTTGGATCAGAGTCAGTATCGTCCATTGAAAATAATGACTCGTCATAACTCACATTGAGGGCATCAAAAATATCATTAGAATTCATATTTATGAATAATAATTTATAATAAAAATACTAAAAATACTAAAAATAAAATATAAGAGTATCACAGAATAAAAATAATTAATAATAATAACCGTTATTATTTTACATTTTGACTTATTTTATCAATATGAATGGTGAGATACTAATACGGGTCACGCTTAACAACACATTCTTATCTATATCTTAGTGTTAAATAATCATATGACATATTTTGACAGTGATATTGAATACATTATTTACAAGGAGATTATAAATGAGCAACATAAAATTAATTTTGCGATGTCGAAAAAAATTATAATCTCCATGCGCTATCAGTGTTGAAATATTTATAAAATTTTGCTGATAAAGAATTGATAAGAAAAATACTGAAAACGTGACCCACCGGTGAGACACGATAAAAATACGAAATGTATTATGTGACACACATAAGGGTCACGGAAAAAAAAACGGCAAATCAAGTGTGACCCATATATGTGTCACATGAACATTTTATCAAGTATGTAAAAATAGTCGTGGCAGTCAACCTGTTAATTTGTATAAATGACATTATCAATTGTCTGTCCCTGCTAATTTAACAGTTATTTGATCATGCAACACAAGTAAAGAAGATATAAGAGTTGATATTTTATCATGTATGCAATAATTTGAATATTTTTATTCGGTATAAACGACGTATAATATTTTATTCTACGGATATTGACATCATCCCTATCAAAATTGAATTACCCGTCATATTATTCTCCCGACACAGTTTCAAATTTAATACGATCGACGTTTAAGGTTATCCTTTTTTTCATTACTAAGTCATTATTCGTAACTGTAAAAGACGATTATGTGATAATGTACGACCGTGACGATTTTAATAATGTAAGCAGACATTAGCCACCCTTTTAATTGATGCTAAAGAACAAGAACGATGTTAGAACTGGTATACATATACGTAACGATAAAAAACTAACTTGATTAAAACCCGTATTCTTTGATGCTGATGGTGGTATAGATCTGGCAACTCAGTTATCATCAATCGCAATTTTCAATTCTAAATCAATATTTCATTCGAACGATGCCGTAATTGTTCGGTGAAATTTAAAAATAAATATTATTGAGTGAGAAAGCCATGAAAGGTTCCATATGACCAAATTAAGGTCGATAAGTGTCATGGTCAATAAATATGATACAATAATAATACCAAAATGTTTTCTCCCAATCCACTGACTGATGAATCTTATACATTTCCGAGTTACACAATTTCGACAATTTAAATATATTACTTACATTACGATAACATGATGTTGTTTTGTGTGATTGGAAAATTATTTAATGTGTATAATTTTGTATGTAATAATTTACTACATGTAAAATAAAGTAAATTTTATTTTATATTTTTTGTTTGATGTTACCGTAGACGAATATGAATTTTAATAACTCATGCAGCAATAAAATGACAAAATGTCAATGATCTTGATAGCACAAAGTGATAATATAATAGCTATATTTTTAAAAATAAAACAAGCATGAGGTAGTTATTTAATACAAGCATAAATATGCCGTAGGCTATCCTTATTGTTAAGTAAAACTATAATTAATTTAAAAAAATGTATTGTCAGTTCAAATTTCTTTTTAAAATTATAAACTAAAATTTATTTTGTTTATGTGCATATAATTAATTTTTTACAATACAATATTTTGTACTAATTTAATAAAACATAAAAAACTTAATTTTATAAGTTCATTCTATACGACTTTACATGACCTAATAACGAACAGTTTATTAATAGTTCGTTAAAATAATGAAAACAGTGTTAGTTTTATTAGCTATTTATTATTATTTTTTTTTTTTTATATTGTATTTTAAAAAGTGTAAGTAATTTAGTTAAAAACAATAATTTAAATAAGATGTGTTATTTAAATCCGATTCTTCAACGGCCACGTTATTAAACTGTAATAATACAATCTCGTAGGTGACTATGGTTCCAGCAATCTTAATGGTGGGGTTATCAAAAGGAAAATGAATTATTAAAATATACTAGTAACAATTGTTTAAATATTTTTACTGGCAGGTATTTTATTCAACTAACCGTTAACATAAATGTCCTAGTGACAGAAAAAAAATTGCATCCAGTCAATGCTAGTTCGTCGGAAGTCACTTGTGTTAGAAATCTTGCCACCTGCGATAGAAAAAAAATAAATGTAAAATGTAGTTATTATAACATTATCAAATTCCTCACTACCACGTACGTAATTTCCTTTATGGAATATTCCCTGCTCCTGTTTAAACACGGACTGAACAAAATAGCGATAGAAAAAAATAAATATGTATAACTTTTTTACATAAACCACTACTACGTGGAATTGCCTTTAAATACAATAGCCTAACCGCTGCTTACAGCTACATAATTGTGTATTGAATAAAACAAACAGAACAGTTTTGTAATAATTTATTTTAAACTTTGATTTGAAAAGATTTCCTCCCCCAGATTCATTGATAGACGTTTATCTTATTGTATATTGTATTCTGTGAGTGTGACATGATTCGAAATGAATTTCTTCCGTTACTACTCAATTTACTTATTGTTGTTTGAAAATAATATTATATATAGTTATTATTAGTATTTATTCCAGGAAAATGAATGAAAAGTAAAAATATTTTTAATAATAATAGCCTATTACGTATAACTCATCGTCAAATTAATCCACAGTTGTACCCAACAAATATATGCCGCGATTGTTAATAGTGTGCATTATGTACTTTATTGTAAAACTAAAAGGTAATAAATTATTTTAATGTATTATGTATATTCTTGATATTTTCTCAAACAATTTTTAACGTAAACCAGTAGTGTGTTCAAACTTTACTTTTTCTCCTCTATTTAAAACACAGAACATTCTACTCGCACATGGACACGGTCAAAAGGTCAAGATATATAAAATGCCTACCCAATACTTCTTAAAATCTATCACGCTTCGACCCCTTTGAACTAAATTTTTCCACGATCACCGTTCCACGCATACCCTTTGGTGGATTCAAATTCAAAGTATTACGAAACACTCGGGTCCTTACGTTTGGTAAATTAGCACTTTTCAAAGTTCCTGTTGTTAATATTTCATACGGTTTTTTTTATCCCGCTTGCCTTTCGTAAATCTATTGTATGGTTAAGCGATTAATGAACTAACTTAATACTTTAAACTTGACTAATTACTAATTACCTCCACTCCGTAACTTTCTGTTGGCACGGAAAACAAAACAGTTTTCGGTTTTTTACTCTGATCGTTTATGGAGGCGGCGAACAGAGATACTGCACACGTTCTTCCGACCAGGTACGTAAACAAAAACACAAAACAAAATGCCTCCCAAACAGTGTGCATAGGTCTGAAAAAACATCCATCACCAGTAACAAATGATTTCTGTTTAATGAAAAAAACAAATTAACTGTTTGTACTGACTTCAAGCTGTTTAGTAGTTGTAAGCAAATAAAATACAAATTGTGAGCAAACGACAACAATATCACTGGGGAGAGAAATTCATCAAAATCTTGAGACAACAACGCTAGGTGATTGTACATTTCTCTAGTATTTCGCCAATATGTACTCGGAACAACCTAAAATTGAAATGTGTTCTCATATTTATAAAATTTATAACATAGGCGTGAGAAATGATAACAAAACTATGCCCTCAATTGATTCGATTAATTCACAATTTTTCTAAGGAATTGTATTTTTTTCTTTTCTTTTTTTATACTAACTTTTCCTTTGACACTTGCCAGTTTTTGATTGAGCTGTTTAAACTTGTCAGATAGCGCACAAGACAGTAAGATGATCAATAAATCCATATAGTTCCAAGCACAAATAAGTATCAATTTCAAAAACTCTAAAGGTAAACCAATAAAGAATGAATAACTTATGAAAATAAATATCTGTCGAAACGCCAAGGAAAAGTATGATCGAAAAATATCCAAACCACCCTTCGAGCAAGGTAGTGTTTTCAGTACACCCGATAAAACCATAGACAAATGTTCAACTGTAAAATAAAATAAAGTTTTTCGTTTTGACTATATTTAAGAAAAATAGAAAATCTACGTAAATCTATCTAAAACATTTTATGTGTATTGGATCAAATGTTACTTATAATATTTATTATAATTTTTTATGTTATACGTACCTATGGAAAGGAACATAATAATACTCGTAATCATTTTAAACTTATAAGCAGTCTTAGGAGGGTATCTTAATCGTCTCATCTCACGTTCCATTAGCTCCCATTTAGCCATAAATTGTGGCCATTCCCTCGCCAAATGCAAAAATAGAATGTAAATTACCAGCGAACCTCCATAAAATAGCACTTCACCTGTAAGTAAAATAACATACACACGCACGCACACACACACATACACATGTACTAGATACATTCATTATTATTATCAATAATTCAAAAAGACTAGAAATATAATTTTTAATAAATATTACATAGTAGTAATCTCTATTGAGAAATTTTGGGAATATTAATTTTGACATTCAATAATATTATTGATAACTGAAGTATGTTTTCATGAATCTTAAGAACTACAGGGAAATACATAAGACATTGTTTTTCCAATCAATAAAAATAATAGAAACTCAAAAAATGTATCTATATTTTATACTGTAGACAATCTCAAATTTACACGTGTTCATATATGTATTATATAATAATTTTTGAACATTTTTCTGTATTCAATGGAAAATAAACTATAAACTTTACCTATGCTTTCATAAGTTAGTCCAGTGTACCATATCCTGAGTATTGAAAACGTAACGACTACGAAATACGAAGATAATGCAACGAACATATAGACAACTGGCCAGCTGAACCAATTAAAACTAAAAAAATAATTTTGTCAACAGATGGCAAAACATTCAACAAAATTCAATTCGCAGTAGAGTACATGTTTAAATGATTTGAATCTCGTATCATAGTATACGACAGGATACAATGTTAACATATCATCACCGTATACATCATACCAAGAATTATTTATGAAGTGGTTGTAACATTTTTACTCACACTAAATAACTGGTGTTCGGTCCTTCGAAGCCCTGTACAGGCAAGAGAGCGATACAATGCGCTAGCTTGACCATCGGAGCAATGGCTCTATGTAAAGAATTCTTATCACTAATTATGTCCTTTCGTATGCTATCTTCCAAGGCTTTGATCCTTACGTAGTTTACCGGCATACCGAGATCGTCTTGTATTTCAAACTCTGGACGAACAAACATTTTTCTGGTTCAATTAAACTATTATCACGATAAATACTGTAATAACATTATTTATACACGTGTACGTAGCTTAATCAAAATAATAAAACAGAATAATTCCATAACATAATGGACAAATTTAAATTAATGTTATTTAATTCATAAACGCAGTTTAATATGCCGCGGAAATAAAAAAATTCTCCTATTCGCGGTCGATTACAACTAACGTTACTTCAGTTTCGTTCGAAACCTCGCATAACAAATGAATATTGTAAAAGACGAACTTTGATGCCGGTCGAGTTTGGACTTGATGTAGTTGCTATCTTTGAGGTAATCGGGTCCAGCGTTTTTGAATGACATATCGAACACTTTTCGCCTTCAAAACGGACGTTTTCGCAAAATTACCAAACAACGGGCACGGCTATCGTTTATCGTGTAAAACTGCGTATATGGCTGTAATGCATATTTACCGGTAAATTGAGTGCTCTTCGAGATGTTATCGGACACGCGAAAACATGTTATTTTCAATAATTTTATTACTGTAATTACCGGTGTTTTAAAACAACGATGAGTACATTTACAGAAAGCATACACATTCTGTCGTTGTGCACACATTTTGATACGTGTTCTAGTTTTTTTTTTCGTGTTCAACCTTTTACATTTGATCCGATTCCAAACGATTCAAGTAAACACAAATTATTACTCACGAAAGTATAAATAATTTAGTGTTTGTACAGTTTTTTATGGTTTATATACGTCAGCAGTATAAAACAATATTATTATATGAGTATAATTATGTTTTTTTTTTTCTAAAAAATAAAAAAACGGTTTCAATTTATCAATCGTTATGTACCTCAAATAACTTTTTATTCAAATGTTATACATTTTATTTAGTTGAATGTTGAGGTAGACGGAACAACGATCATATTATCAATGTTTAATACAATAATATGAATTATATTTTTAAATAAACTGTACTAACACGGCAATTTTTGTGGGCCTATATATTATGTCTATGCGTTCTACTGTTTACGTTGTACTTTGATAGCATTGTAATTAAATTTAATTACGATATTATAAATGCGCTTAAAAAACAAGGCCCTTACCCTTTTACGATTAATAATGATATAATAACGAACATACTTGTATTGAGTACAACACATCGATCATATTGTAATAATTGTAATGCGTAAAGCACAAAGATTGAATCTTTTCCATACTCGTGGTGACCAACTGCCCAGTTACTTGTAGCTTTCTTTTCAAGAATTCTTGACAATTTTTAAGATTCTTAGGGACTCTTTAAACGATTATATATATATGTACATATTAATTTTTTGTCTCAATGATTAATTCGACAGAATACACCGAAAACATTTCCAAGATTATATTAACCAAAATGTTTGACCAAAATATTTTTAATTGCGTTTCATCAATGCTTTACATCAATAATCACTATAACATCATTATTCTTTAAATTAATGATAACCAATTTTAAAAGCAAATTAAATAAATTTAGGTCTTAATGATTGAAATATATACTATAGCATTCAACATTATTATTAGTAGAAAAGAAATAGTGGAATAAATGAATGAATCTTTTTATGGTAGATTTCAGAGTTTTAAATAAAGAAACCGGTAATCAATTTCACGTTTTATCAATATTACTGAAATATTAGATTTCTTAGAACAGTACCATTGGTACTACGATAAATTTAAAATCAGAAGTTAATCATAAATCGCTTGCTTAAGTTAAGGTCATAGGCAGTTTAAAGTATGACTATGAATAAGCACCCTCATCGACTACGCATTGAAAATTAGTATATAAATATTGTTTCAGATGATAGGTGTAAAATGTTAAACGTGTTTGGATGATATTTTCCATGATTTTTTTTTTTTAAAAATTCATCATAATATAAAGTTAGAGTAAGTTTTCAAACGGTTACTGCCAGATAAATGAGATTTTCTAAAATAAGAATGTATATAATTAGGTCATATTATTACCGATAATGACATTAAGTCAGAACCCGAAAATACTTCCTTAGTAATTCATTTTCTACCTATAAACGTTATAAAATCATCTTTAAGATACTTATAATACAAAATATTTCATAAGTCATATATTAAACATATGATGGCTCTGCTAAAAAAATTAAGTTCATATTTAATAGGGATACAAAATGCCACAAAAACATTTGAGAATTTGAAGGTGATATTTTATTCAAAATTACTATTCAATATCCACTGTTTTTTAGACTTTTTAATCTTATTACACTTGCCAAAGGAGAAGATTTAGATGTATTATTAATATATATAAATCATAATTTATAATTAATTATTAATAAATAATAAATTATAATATTAAATATGCATTATATAAATTATACATTTTTACTAATTTCTATTAAAATCCAATAACACTTTATTTTTTTGAACGCGTTTATATTTTATTATCTTTTAAATGTACTTAAGTTCCATAATAATTAATAACTAAATAACAACAAACAATCTACTTCCTTTTAAATAAAAATCATTTACCATTTGTGATTAAAATTTAACAATACTATTTATCAAAAATATTAAACAGATCTAAAATGCATCAATAATAATCATAGTGATATATATATATATATATTAAAATTATAATAAAAACAACCGTTTGTTACAGATTACTATTTTTAATATTCAGAACATAATTTGAATTTTTTTGAATAAAAATGATTACATATCATCTTATGAAAAATATATTCTTTAGATTGAACTTACGATACATTTTATTAGTGTATTTTATATTTCTCACTACTAATTATATAAAATAAAAATAAAACAATAAATTGTTATAATAATACAGCTGATATTATTTTGTGATGATAAGGCATATTTTCAAATGTCTTGATATAAAGTATACAGTTAAAATTATTAAGGACAATAGTTAAGAGTGTTGTTAACATCAGTCACTTCGTTGTTCACGCTATTAAATTGTATCAACACAATTTCGTAAGTAACTATGGTTCCAGCAACCTAAATAAATTCAATATAGTTGCAAATTAAATTGTTTCTGAACAAGCATGTAATATAAAGAGAAAAAAAAATAGTTACGAATATAACTAACTGTTAACATTAAAGTTCTGGTGACTGAAAAAAAATTACACCCAGTCAATGCTAATTCATCAGCTGTTACTTGTGTTAGAAATCTCGCTACCTATATAATATTTAAATTAATTAATTAATTAATTAATTAATTGTCAACACTTATCAAACACTATCAAATTCCAATATTTTTCTACAATTTTTAACCTCATAATGATATATTCGTTAATTTATCACTAATTAATGAATATATAATATAGTATAATCACCATTAAATTTATAAAAAAAAAAATGTAACTACTGACTCCTTCTATATTATCCTGCTAGACACGAAATATCCATTATCACGTAATGTTAAAACTTCCAAACACTTATCCATAAGCCAAATCATTACGCAGAATTTAGAGGGGGGATCGAAAAGGATGAAGATAGAACTATTAATATTTTAAACCTATTGTTACAATAGTTCAGTGAACGTATTATTATTGTGGGTAGACTACAAGAGAGCTTGCCACTGAGTACAAAAATTTCCGAGCGCTATTTCGCTTAAAATTAATTAAAATTACTTAAAATTAGTTATTAAATAATATACAAAGAAAAGGTTATAAATATTGAACGTATCTCGTGTTTGTCTGGCGCCAGACACAGTCGAGGAAACCGAAGTGTTACCGAGCTCTTATAAATCCGTGATGAAATGCAATTTAATTTGTTTTATCGATATTTGAAGAAACGATAACAATAATATACTTATACACTTTGTCGGTGACATATTTTATTTGAAAGTATCGTTATTAATAAAGTATTCAGAATTCATATCCAAAATATTCATATACGGATATTTTAAACGTAATCATTCTTTTTCATAAACAATTTCGCTTATTTCACATTATTTTTAAAGTAACCGCGCAGTGTTATATACTTTGGTTTACCTCCACTCCGTAACTTTCCGTCGGCACAGAAAATAAGACTCCTTTCGGTTTTTTACTTTGATCGTTTATTGAGGCTGCGTATAATGATACGGCACAAGTCCTTCCAACGAGATATGTAAAAGAAAATACAAAATAAATGGCCTCCCAAACGTTATGCATAGGTCTGAAAACACGTCTCAACAGTTAAAATTGATTTATCATCACAATCAAAACATTTTATTGCTTACTTCAAACTGTTGAGAAGCTGTAAGCAAATAAAATACAAATTGTTTGCAAACGATAATAATATAACTGGCGATAAAAATTCATCAAAGTCTCGGGTTAACGACGCCAACAGATTATATGTCTCTCTTGACTTTCGCCAATACGTACTTGGAAGTACCTAAATATTTGATTTTTATAACATTATATTTTCTATTATTAGGTATATTATTATTATTATTATTATTATACTTTATATCATATAATAATATTTATTGGAAAAAATATATATAGTAGTAAACTTTATGTGTATTATGCATTATCCGATGCACAGACATTAATAAAATGATGTTAATAACTCAATGAATTATATTATTTTTTTTTTGGTAATAGCCTGTTTTGTTATTTTCAAAATTTATGATTTTTAAATTATTGAAATGCGTTAACGTATAAAAGTCATAAAAAAAAAAAATTAAAAACTATAAGTTATACAAAAAAAACAAAAAAATGGAAGGTCAAATGTCAATTTTTCCTGATTTACATTTAAACATATAATTAAAACTAAAACCGTTTAAAATATTAATAATTTAAAAAAATTATATGGATATTAATAATAATTATTCGAATAATTACAAAATCTGATTATTTGATGGTAATTATTTATAGTATTTGTTTTTAATGAATTTAATTATTTTTGATACCACCCATTTATTTAAAACAATGTCCATTTTATGTTACAACCCATCATAATTGTAAAATAATCATAACTGCTTATTAAAATTTATACTGACTTTTCCTTTGACAATAGCCAATTTCTGGTTGAGCTGTTTAAATTTATCTGATAAGGCACAAGATAGTATGATAATAAATAAATCCATATAGTTCCAGGCACAAGCAAGTATAAGATTTAAAAATCCCAAAGGTAAAGCTATTACGAGGGAGTAATCTATAAATGAAAATACTTGACGAAAAGACATGGAAAAATAAGCTCTAAAAATATCCAGTCCCCCTGTCGAACAAGGAATTGCTTTCATTATTCCAGTTAGTACAGAAGCCAAGTGTTCAACTGTAACATAAAAACAAAATATATTTAAACAAAACGATTGAAATTCCACAAATAATCACCTAAGACATTGTTTGACTGCTTGCACATTAGCTTAAGCTTTTTTTTGTTTATACTTATATAGTTATGGCAATAGAAAATGTCACATACTTATCGCAAGTAACATCACGATACAAGTTAAAATTTTGAATTTCAAGGCAGTGTTAGAAAGGTAACCAAAATGTCTCATTTCTCGTTCCATTAGTTCCCATTTCGCCATGACTTTTGGCCACTCTCTTGCTAGATGGATAAATAGAATGTATATCACCAGTGAGCTACCAAAAAACATTATTTCGCCTGTAATAAATAAATTATTGTTACAGTAAAATTGTTTTGCATGACAATAAAATCTAGTGCGAAATTGGAAAATAAAAAATAAATAAAATAAAGTCATCATATCCGTGGGTACCTGTACTGTAATATGTCAGTCCGGTTTGGTATATTTTCAAGAGTGAAAACGAAAGGATCAAAAGGGACAAGGACAATACCACAAATACGTATATGACAGGGCAGCTGAGCCAGTTGACACTGAAAATGACGTACAAGATCTCAATACATTCCATTGTGTTGTAAATGAGTTCATAAAACGCACACTAAATAACTGGTGTTCTGTCCTCTTATTCCTTGTACCGGCAACAGGGCGAAGAAATGCGCCAGTATCAGCACCGGAGTGATGGCTCTATGTAACGAATTCTTATCGCTCACGATGTCCTTCCGTATACCGTCTTCTAAGTCTTGAATTCGCACATAGTTCACTGGCATGCCAAGATCGTCTTGTATCTCGAATCCTGTGTCGAATTCGAAATAAACATAATTAGCGTACAGAACTGTAGCAATTTGTATTTATTATCGGTACTGCAAGTCGTTACAAAACATCGAGAAAATCTTGCTCGGGCACGAAATAACCGTGTCGAGTGTAAACAAGATCGTAATATGATGTCGAACTGCGGAAGGAAGAGAACGTAAAAAAAAAATAATTACTTTTTTGCGCTATGCTTTCGTCCGATTTCAAGCCCGGATCGTTGAACGGATTGTGTATGAATTGATTTTCTTGTCCGGATCCGTTGAAATCGCGGTTCTTCAGGTAAACGGGAACTGTGGGTTTCAGGTCGGACATTGTAAATGCTCAAGACGCGTTAGGAACCCGGGATACTGCCTACGGTCGGGAAAACACGCTTCAGACAACAATGGTCGTTTCTTCGCTTGCGCAATATCGTTAATTATTCATCGAACCGAAATGGATTGTTCGAAATGATATTATCGGAACATTTTACTGCACATTAATAATTATTATGGACGTATTATCTATAAAAAAGTATTGACGTTTTATTAGTGCTAACGTCGAGGAGGGCTCGTTGTACGTTTCAACTTACATTACAATTACAATTGTGATCGGTTGGAAAAAATCGTATCAATGGTGTACATTTCTACGAACCCACTACCAAACCGAACGCTTACATTGTGCATGGTTTTTTCTAATGCATACACAGTCGAAACTGTGTGGTAGCCGAAGCCAACGAATCACAGAATAGTGAAAAAATTTTAAAAAAATATAACCGAGAAATATACTAGTCGTTGACGACGTCACAAGGGCACTTCCATTTTAAGAATGTACACTCACATATGGATTTCGTCTCACGGATATTCATAATTTCAAGACATGATATTATATTTGAGTGCATGTAAATTTCGCCCAAAATGAACTACTGGTAAAATAAGGTACAAGTAAATTCCATCCAAAAAAAATGTATAGTTAATAAATACATCCTTCATATAACTTATAAGTTATAAGTAAGAAGTTCTTATTAATTTATGAAGTTTAAAAGTTGAAAGTTACTTTTATTTGTATTTTTCGGCCAAAACCGTATTAGTATAATAGCCAATAGATTTATAAAGAATACATTTATTACTTAATGTTAATAACAAATTTCTGAATGTGTCTTATTAATCACATTATTACTGACTTAACATAGATTAATATATATAATTTATAAGTAGATATTTAAATAAATATTTATATTTCACATATTAAGTCAATAATTAGCACATATTTAAAATCATGTATAATATGTATCATATACAATTGTTAAAAATCGTAATAATAGTAATACTTAAATAATACATTGCCATTTTGTTAACCTAGGCCAAAAGTTTATTTACTTTAGAAAAATTAATATTGTTTAATACTAAAATTATATTTCCACGTTTTGATTCGATAAATTGAACTATTATAGCGTATTTTCGCAATTTGTACAGTGATTATTGTACACATCGCGAATCGTACGATAAACTTGTAAAATCTAGTTACTTTGTACATCAACATTATACAATTTGCAATGTGTACAAAAATCAATGTACAAATTGCTAAATATATAATTCCGGACTTTGTATGTAACATATACATGGATAAATCTTCGGCGAAATCGATGTATAAAAATATTCGGCGCAATCAATATATACAGATGTACGACGGAATCGATAAACTCCCATTTTCCCGGGCGGAATTTACCATAAATCTTATTTCTTTAACCTAACCTATTCGTTTCGGACGGAATTTACAATCGCCCTTATATAGTTATTATTAATTATTATTATATTATACAATCGCCCTAACCTTTGATCATTTAATAACATGCACCTGATGTTGATTCTGCCATCAAAGAAGAAAACTATGTAGACCCTTTTTTTTCACTTCTGTAAAAATAATTTCAAATATTTCTATTTTTCTTAAAGACCTTTTTAAAAATATTGATAACATCGGACGGTGGTAACGTACGATTCGAAAATGTTGCGATCAAATATCAGTCGAAAAAACATGTGCATATCAAAACGAAATAGTTTTATATTCTATCCATCATTTGAGCTAGGATATCATGGCACGTGGCATGTCATAGGGTGTATGAAGCGTGTACACAACGCGCAAATATCTTTATCGCATCCGTGGTATCCCTCGAAACGTAATATCAACATCCTTCAGATGCACCTGTTATTCCATCCTCTGTGTTAATTTTTTGCCATCGCAGTTCCGTTTGTGAACTGTGTAGGGGACATGTATTGATTTTGATACTTAAACACGTAAATATGTTATTTATAACGAATAATATCAAATCAATGGACATGATAAATAAAAAATTTTAGTTTGTACAGCAGCATTTCATATTTTATTGCTTAATGGTCGAATTTTAATAAACAGATCAGTGGTTAACTATCCTAACTAACTTTGACATGACATATTTGTATTCATTTAAGTGTTTGTCCAGTATTTGTAATAAAAACACAAGACACAAGTTACAACCATGGTTATTTAATTAATTTATTATGTTTAATGGTTATTATAAAATTATTAATTGATCCTTCAATCTCATTAACTTAAACGGCTAAAAACTATGGTTTACCGTATTAGCATTCGTTGTTCATAAAATGGGAATAACGTAAAACAGTGATTACTATCAATTTAAGCTTAATTTATTGAAAGCATTTAGTTAATTAACACCAAATTGTCGGAACAAAACTGAAACATAATCATCGTATTGTGCTTGATAGAAATTACCGGCCACCGGTACTCCTAAATTGTACTTTGACGCAAACTTTTTGATTGACAATTTATCACGGTTTTCGATAGATCTGAAACAAACATTTGATAAATCGTAATCATGGATCATAGAATATTACATTTTATTTAATCAACGTGTGCGTTCGGAATACTTTTAATTATAGTGGTAGCATACAAGTGAGTTTACGATTACCTCCTATATTACGTGTTGCATATGTTTTCACACCGTCACAGTTTTGGCCGGGAATGGATGTATTGGGAGAACAGTTGACTTTACCCGATAGGTAGAAATGTGAGAACGCGTAATATATTTAGGATCTATTGTCAGTATTGTCAGTCGTGTGGTTTTTAACGACAGCTCTAATCAGTGCATAATAATTGGTGGCTATCTAATGCGCCACACATGATGCTATGTTATATCCTCGTCATGTGAGTTCATTAAAACTGGTTAAAAAAATGTAAAAAGACGATAAAAAAAAACAACAATAAATATATAATATGAATTTCTCATATTTTATTGATAATCGGTTGGCTTGTTTTTATTATTCAGTGTTTTTTTTTTTTTACAACATTCAATGTTTCTTGTGGACTAATATTTACAACCGATGTTTGAATGTTCTACAATTAATTAATTTTCCACTCATATTTTGCATTCGAAAATAAGAAAATACATCTCCGGCCATAATAAGAAATATATGCAAGTGTAATATTCTACCTATAAAGGTTTGTATTTCAAATCAGTGATTACTTATAAATGTAAAGGGAAAAAGTTATTGAAATAAATGCTTTGGTTACGTGTAAAATTTTTTTTTCTTCCATTTACATACGTTTTAGTTGTTTTAGAAACTCTGTAGACATTTTAGATTGTGCCAGAACTATATGGTTATGAGTAGTGAAATAAGATATAAATTGATTAAAACGGCTTTTAATTTAATTATATTATTATTAGAGTATACAGTTTTATCTGAAAACAATTTGGTCAAGTAACTATTTTATAATAAGTAGAGAAAACTTAATGAAATCTATTAACTAACTGAAAATTCAAAATTATAAATGAGTAATTATAACAACAATAATACTTATGAATAAAAATTATTTATAGAGTACTGTTAATGGTATGGTAAATATTATCATTTTATAATGTGGAATACAGGTTTAATAGGACCATTGATAAATTATGATACGATGAGTATTTTGTATTAAGCGTTATATTGTTATTTTTATATTATGATTTTTGACAATGTGAACAATTCAACAATATGAGAACATTTTTAACAGCATACCTCTAGAAGACAATAATATGTTTATAAAAAGTAAATAAAATTTCATGTCTAACATATAAACTATCCGTAAGATGAAACTTTAACATATTTATCTTTGGATTTGGAACACCAATAATGGTATTTAGCACGAGGTATGTTAAATATGTATCTCGTAAAAACGCTTGTATTAACCGCTTGAAACGACAACAGATGGGAGCAGTAAAAAATATTACTCTTATCTGATACGTCATACCGATGAGTATTAGACAAAAAAATGATACTTGAGGTGTTCTACTTCGATAATTATGTAACACCACGTTAAATCGATATCGTTTTACACGATTTTCTATTTACCTGTTGCTTATGCGTGGCTCGTCAAAAGTTAACTTCGACGGCTGTTCGAACACCAAAATCACGTAACGATGGAGACCTGCAAATTATCTGATCTCAATACAGACGTTCAGTTCATATAATTAATACATAATGACGCGTTTGTAAATGTTATGCTATTGCTGTGCCATCAGTTCATTACCGGTTTTCGATGGTGGTCCAGAACCTACGAATGCGGTAAGCGTTTCTCCTGTGTTCACGTCTCCTCCAAGTATGTTTCCTACCAACCATTGGTGCCATTCGGTTTCTTTGGGCTCACTTCCAACAGTTGAGATATCAGTGTCTATATTCGGAACAACAAGGGCGAAAACATTAATAATTAACTTTCAACATTATAAATACATAAATAAATAATTCCACTGTGTGACAATAGGTTTTCTTTGACATTAGTTTCTAAATCGATTTTCCAAATAATTAATTTAACACAAATCGTTTAATATGAAAATACTGTTCTTCTTGAAAATATAATGTGTTTGATAGCAAAATGCTATCGTTCAATATTCCCCACAATTTACCGGCCAAATATAATGTATATAACGAATTTGATTTAGCATCCCATACGACTGACGGTTGATCTTTCACTTGAGTAGGTGTTAGTTCATTACCGAGTTTTGCATTTACACCACTAGGAAAATTCACCTGTAATCCAATAAATAATTTTTTTATTTATTAGTCTTTGAAATAACTTATACATAAGCATAAGATATTGTGCCCTTACATGAATAAATGAAAATGTAATATTCGGTTTTCAATTTAAATTTATGTTAAAATTGTTGCTTTAGTAATAAAACAGAAATGTTTTTTATGCAACACATTTCTAAAAAGTACAGCTTAAATATAAAATCTAAATATCGTTGAATACTAAGCTAACACAGTTATCAATAGCCAAGAGCTTTGTTGATATTAAAATCAAATTAAATCTATGAGCGTTGATCATGATTGTGAAAAAACTATAATTAAGTTTTTTCCGTTTACTTGTAACAATTTCTTTGGACCAACGGCAATGACGTCTGGCACGATTTTTGCGTTTTCCATAGCTTTGTCAACTTGGTTCTCGCTTCCGAATACGCCAAGAAAAGCGATGCACATCTATAGAGTTAAAATGCATCTATGTATTTAATACACCCATCGAAAGGTAAACATATAATAAAAATCAGTTCTTACCAAACATAAATGTAAGCACCACATATTTATTCCTGAAAATAATTTTATTTATCGGGACGTCTGAACCGTCTGACGGACAAATAATATTTAACGATGGACTAAAATAACGACCACATTTTACTGCAATCCGATTAAACTCCTATCATTACGTATTTAATCATACGCCAGTTTCTACAGCATGCAAAGGTGAGTGTCGTTGATTAATGTTCGTTAATTAATCCGGTAGACAAACATACCGTCTATCAGGCTATTTTATCAATACGAACGTCGATATCTATTTTTATTTGACCTGACCCACAGACTTATTTCTGAATGTTCGAACGGTGTTATCGGTTCATATCCACATTTTACACCGATTTCTTCAAAAAATATTGTCTACGCTTTTTAAACGTAATGGTTTTGAATGTAGAAAATAGCTTTAGATTCTGAACGGAGTGAAGAATGTATTGATTTTACAATGATGTATGTTTTTTTTTTTTTATTTTTTATTTTTTTTTTTTTTGTGTCAGGATTCGACAGGATTTGGGGCAGTAAAAATGCTTCGATTTGCTTATGTAGCAACTTTTCTGAAAAGAAAGTGAATCTAGTTGGTACTTTGGGGGGTCAAAAACGCGTCGGGAAAAACCCTTAAAAATTAAGGCAAAAACGGAATATTTTACGCAAAACCAGTTTTCGACAAAATCGAATTTTTTATTTTGCTGTAACTCAAAAATTAATCGATGTAAATACTTGAAATTTTCACCCAAATGTATAGATTAGCGTTCTCTATACACCGTTAAATTTTCAAAGTATTTTGACTTTTATTGAGCTATTTATAGACAATTGAAATTTTCAATTTTTTTAAGTATTTTTTTTTAAAATAACGATAAAATTTTTTTGGCTGCCCAGAAAATCTTGAAAATTTAATACAAGGTTTCTTATAAGTTTTTCATTAACTGATAAAAAAAAATCTAAAATCGTAAGTCACAATTTTTTTTTTTATAAGTGCTCAAAGTTCCAATTTATACGAAATATGTAAAAATCACGATAATTTGCAAGTTATTTTGTAGATTAAAATTCATATTATTTTAATTTTTTCTGTCCATACTTAAGGTTCAAAATTTTAACACTAGGTTATCTATAAGCTACTCTTCAAAAATATTTAAAAAAATTTCTACCGGACTTAGAGGAAAAAATTTTATAACTGTTTGAAATTTAAATATTTACGAAATTGCATAAAATAGTGATTTATTCTCAAACGATTTTTAATATTTGTTATAATTCAAAAAGTATAAGTCGCAGATTTTGAAATTTTTACCAGCTGTTAAGATTGACATTTCCTTTATGTCATATTTTTTTAAAAATATTATATTGATTTATAAGTCACTTATAGGCATTTAAAATATTCGATTTTTTTACAATTTTTTTTATAATCGGTGATAAAAAAAATTTGGCTCTTACAAAATACTTGAAAATTTAATAGAAGATTCCACAGAAGTTGTTCTTATTGTCATTCAAAAATTATTAAAATCCATAGGCACATTTTTTTTTTATAAGCGTTTAAACATCGAATATTGACATAAAATTACATGTAAAATATAATATAATGTAGAATATTCTAGACTGACAAACTGTGTCGCTGTATGCAACTGCCAACCTATCCTAATTGAAAAATATATTTATCGTTTCAAAATAAAATATTCTTTTTACAATATTTATAAATAACAATGTATTAAATCCTAGACAAACATATTAACTCCGTTCAGAATCGTTATTCGTATACAATATCTATCATTGCATTCAAATTTAAAAAATTCATTGTAATAATGACCTATCCTATAAACGAGGTGCACTCCACCCCCAACTGTACAGCAGAGCGAGGCCCATCCGGTTCTTTTTTTTTTTTTTTGTCAATACTAGCCTGCGTTGAAATATTTCCAGCCGTTGTTTTGTTTTTCCATTGTACATTAGTTTTGTAAGATTATCAAAATCCGTCAACTCACCAAACTTACAAAACCCTTATTATTAGTGTTATTACTAGAGCCCGAAACTTGATGCATATGCATCGTTTTTTCTAATGCTTACATTCGATGCTCGTCTTTACAGACATTTAATTCATAAAATATAGAATTTAATGGCACAATTTTTATTTCGCATTTTTTGCATTTTTAGAATGTTTTATGCTTTATAGTTATTTTTTTTGTATTGTTGGTGCATTTTATTAATTTTTAATTTTTTTTTTTTTTACATATATTTGCATTTTTCTTGATGAAAGATAAATATTTTTATAACATATTCAGTTTCTATTATCGACTTCATTTTTATCGTTTGTGATTGCAATCTACGATTATAATCGTATCTGCTTACACTTTATTAAATAATTATTTAATGAAGTGTAAGCAGATACTATTTAAGCCAGGTACACAGGTGTGTTACTTTGAAGTGCCGTATCCCCTACATTATCGTGATTATCTCAGATTTACTGATTCGCACAGAGAGTACGATAACGCAACAATGTGAATAACGTTTTATGACATTGTGAATTTGGAAGACGGTAATTTAATAATAACTAATAATTACAATTTATGATACATGAGTCTTAAAAAACGTAAATTCTAAAAAGTTTAGTCATTAATTATTATAATGTCATTCTTGATATTTTAGTGGTCATTTTTTAAGTCATTTTTTGTTGTTCATTATTCATTTTAACATTTTTTTGTGTGCATTTTTTAAATACTTTTAGGTCATCAAGTTCCGGGTAATAACTTATAACTATCTGGTCAGTTGTGTTGAATTGGTTAGCTGGTCAATCGGTTCGATACATTTACGATGTGATAAGTAGATTACGATAAGGATTTTGAGTTTCTATAACTATACCTACCCCAAAACAACATTGTTCACCCAACGATCGGTGTGAATATTAAAAATTATAGGTATAAAATAAAATGCTTAAACTTGTTCGAATCTGCGATAACTATTTATTGTTCACATTTACTTTTCTATCAAGCAAACAAGTTATATTACAATATTTTATGTATTTATTAAAATATTTCAACTATACATGGAACCAAATACTTTAAAAATATGTATTAATATTACCATTTGAAAGATGTAATAATACAATGTTCTTTTCGACGGCAATTAGTTTTGAAATGATGAATGAAATAACCATTGACTGCAAAGTAATTATTTTTTATTGTAAATTAAATGATAAACAAGGCAAATGTATATTACTTACTTTGATAGTAAATATGATGAAATATATAAAGATCATCTACAATTTATTTTTCTAAAATTTATTAATAAATATAGTACCCCATATTGGATTATTTAATCTATACTTGTTTTGAAATTCAAATATTGAAAAATTATCTCGATATTCCATAGTGCTAAAAAAAAAAATATATATATATATATATATATACATAGGTATAAAGTAAATTAATTTTTATCTTCGACATCGCTAACATAATAAATATATAAAATATTATCTTGAATACTCCTTCACGTATATACTTACACTGGGTACTAAAAAAATGATTTAAAATATAATAATAATATTTACATCGATTACATTTTTCCTTTTGCAGAGAGAAATTGACATTTATTTAAAAATATTTTTTCACCGTTCTAACTTATACATGTTCTTATTGAGGTTTTGTGATAAAGTAAATATAATATAATTAGAGTTCTATTTATTATTGTTATATGTTACATACACTGTTAACAAAATCTGCTGATGAACTAAAATGTTTTATTTCACATGCACTATCAAATAAAGATGCATAAAATGATAAATAAATTAAATTTGTTAAAAAATATGATAATTTAGTGTCTGCCAGTTTTGATGTTGTAATGTCTATTTTTATTCAGGGAAAACCGTTTCGTGATGGAGATATTATTGAAATGTCTTGGTTAGTCGCGCTGATAACCTTTTTCACGACTTTTATAGTAAAGATGCAATTATACAACGTATTAAAAACTTGTCAATCAGTAGAAATACTATTAAAGATATAAAAATATAAAATACGAATATCAATTTAGAATTCGTTTACCAATGAATTTAATGCTGTGCTAAGAATTCGATTCGTCAGTGTTCTAAAAAAAAAAAAAATTACGACTCAACCACACCAATAATGTGTCGAAACCGATTGGTAAAGTGTAATAACAGTGCCGACAAAATACCCTAATAATATCTCCGATGCTAATCGGTGATCATGATAACATTATGTAATAATTATAATTCGTATTACTCTTTGTCAATGTACGGTAAATCGTATGCGCCGATCCATGGTTGTTCATACAGCAAAAGAGCGTAACGATGAGGTCCTGAAATGCACACGTATTAATACACAAACTGTAACGACTGTCTAACAAAGTGGTGCGCAACCTGGGGATGATTTATCACTAAACGAAATGTTTGTAGCTGCATTATGTGTATTATTTCATTAAACTTTATACTTTATGCCGGCAGTACACATTCGCAGACTTAGTATCGACAAGACTCTGGGTGAGAAGTTAGGATAGCTGAAGAAGCGTGAGTGCACGTAGTACATTCTCGGCTCACCTCAGGTTAGAGTCACTCGAAATTTAGTGTTCAGTACTTCGGTAACTGTTGTCTGGCATTCGTAATCTGGCGCTAGAAAATACTCCATATATTCATAAGCAAACGATATTGGCTTGTATACCGGCTCCTGATATGATTAATGCTTTTTTTTTTTACGCAAATTGCCCCTAAATGTAGCCATGAGCTTATCTTTTTTTCTTTAACTGGATTACTGAACATTCAAGCTTAATCTAACCCATGCATCGTTGATTTGTTTTATATCTTTGTGGCACAAATACATCGGGTCCCATATAACAGGTCCATTTTGGTGTAACTCCAAAATCTTTAAAGTGAATTCTTTGGACCAATCGTTTTGAAAAAAAAAAAAACCGGCAACTAATTTGAGAGAATGCAAGAGTATAAACTAGGTGCTTTCGTTCTCGCGTCTCAACTGACTTCGTGTCCTTTGGTTCGAACACAAAAAACAGCCTTCCGACCGAGCGATGCGAGCGAGGCAAGGCAACACGAGCGCGTTCAGTTTCGCAACGTACTCGGCTGCTCTCTTGATGTCTCAGTGAATGTGTACTGCCGGCATTCTATTTCGTATAACTCTAATCTCGTATTTCTTTTTACGTTTTGGATTGATTAAATTAAAAAAAAAAAAAAAAATGTATAAATTAAAATTTGATTTTACAATTTATAATATAACATAATATTAATAATAATAATAATAATAATAATAATACAAATTTTGTACACATTAAGTAAGTATATACTGTATACGCTTACATAATGTTGGTAGGATGGGGGATCTGGTCGCCGAAGCGAAATAATTAAATTCAAGGATGGTGGATGAAAATAGGCTGCGCGCCGTTGATCTAACGCCGTGTCCAACGTAAATCCGAATTGCGTCCAATACGAACAATTTCGCATCGCGTTAATCGCATGTGTGTCCCATGTATTTACGGCCCGATACGCACGATTCTATTTTTTATCTATTACTACGTTTATATAATGGCGTTAAAATGGTTTGAAATTAAACAGTTTTAGAATTATTTAAAACGGTTTATCTGAAACCGTTTTCAGATGTTTATATACGAACATATATTAAATCGGTTTAGCTAATATTTTATAAACCGTTTTAAAATTAATATTTTTACTTCATGACTTTGGTCGTTTGTCCCAGGAGAAAATCTGATAAGTGATAATAATAATAATAATAATAATAATAATAATAATAATATAACAATATTTTGTTTCATAATATATTTTCATAATAAATTTATAATTTTGCATTTATTGTGTTCACAATAATTAAAATGTCAAAATTAAAATTGTTTCAAATCTTTGTGAATTAATACGCAAAAGATTGTTGACTGAACAACGAAGAAAAAAAATGATAATTTGTAAAAGAAAATTATTAAAACATAAAATATTATTACTATAGTATATATGTGCCACTACTATACCATCAACTATTGTTCAAGATGCTCTTTCCCTGACATTAGTGAACCAATATAATAATATATAATATAAATAAAATAATAATATCACAGAATAAATTCTATGATAATATTATTATAAAGTGATAACTGATAACATGAATCACAATAATTGTGATAAACGCATTAATGCAAAATATATCCCGCGTTTATATGTACATTTGATAAACCGGTTTGAGCATATAAAACGGTTTTAATTCTTAAACTACATAGTGCGAGCGTTTTAACTTTTAAAACGGTTTACAGTTTTCAAACCGTTTTTATGGGTTTACATGACATTAAAGCGTTTTAATTTCAAAACGGTTTAGTTTCAAACCGTTTCAACGCCATCATATAAACGTAGTAAGTGATAAAGAAATATTTTCCCAATATGTTTATGCCATTTATTCAATAAAACGCTTCTCTTTACCACTTCCGATATTATTAACTCTGTTCTAATAATTAAACTTGTAATTTTTATATTATATATTTTAATTTAATAGTTAATTAATACGAACAAATGATTATTCAATATTTATCATACGGTGTTTATATGCATTTATAAGTGCGTTCGTCGATAAACGCAGTACGTTGCGTATTTGCGTCTGAAATAAACCGATGAAAAAAACAAAATTATTTGTTTTCAAACTCGTGCGGCGAATACGGCCGGTGCGTTATCTATCGTACTGGACTCACTTGCCTTTCAGTTTGGACACGTCAAATCATGTCTACGGTTTTGTTTATTGATTTCATCGCATCGGCCGCATCGCATTGCATCAAACGCATTCGACGGATTTACGTTGGACACGGCGTAACGCGTTATCGCGTTCTGTCCGTCTGTTCGTTACCGTCGAACATCACTGGGAACATGCCGTATTCGACGATCGTCTGGCCCGAACTCAAATCGTTCGCCTCTATGTTCACCACCAGCCATATGAGGTGTTCCAAGTTTGACGAGTGATGGTAGGTCGGTTCGTCAAAATCTGCGATTCGGCGAACAATGAAAAATCCCGAAAAAATCAACAAAAAAATGCATTACAAATCGTGTTCGAATCGCGCGAAAACCGTGTACGCCGCAACAGTTACCGATCATCACCAACAAGTTGTATCTTTCATTCCGACACGTCCAAAGGACATCTATTGGTCTTTCATCGATGTGGGCGGGCCAGGTTTTCGATCCCAATTCTACCAGAAAACCGCTCGGGTACGCCAACTGTAAAGTTGTTTTTATTTTTTATTGTTTTTCTTACGGTCGATCAGAGTCTCCGGACGATTAAAACGAGTCGGGCGCGAGATGCGTCTTATTTTTTTTAGCGTTACTTGAGTTCTTAGCTCACCATTAACCGATTAGTTGGTGCGACAGGGATGATTTTCGGCACGATTTTGTAGTGTCTGAAATACTTTTCGGTCATAGTCATGCATGTTACCGCCGCGCACATGACGACGCATACCTGTGAAGCAGAAACAAGCCAATACCTACGGCATTAGAACATCGCAACAACGCGCAACGGGCGAACAATCGGAAAACAATGAATTCATACCAAAAACAATTTTACGAAACGCATATTTTTCCTACGCACACCGTACCACGTACTAATTAGAACCGTCTGATCAGTCAGACGAGTGAATAACGAGTGCCGGAGACGTACCGTGAAGCTTAAGAAACTATTATCGAAAATATATATATGATACACGCACTATAAGTTCAGTCTCGTCTGTGATATGATAATGCGTGACAATTAAAAAACGATTTTCGTATTACAATTTCACGAACGTCTCCGATGTACATGATTTCAAGTTGCCTAACCATTCTTTCGCATCCGGCGTAAGAGAGGGATACAATGTCCCCATCCTGCCACATATGAACGAAATATTTACATGGTCGGCAATAATTATATTATTATACAACTCAAAGATTTTAAAACTTAAATTGGTAATGTCGTGTTATTATTATTATTTATTATTAAAAATTTTGAATAACATTATAAATTCTTAAATCACACGGACATGTGGCAGAATACATAATTTTAATAACATAGTCTTAAATGATACAATGTCTTAAAATCTATTCAGGTTTTATTCAATGCTAATTACTATATTTTAATGTAAATAATGACACACAATTAAGTATTTGTTTCTGTCAACTACCAATCATTGAATAATTAATAGCGGAGATAGCTGGAAAATACTAAATGATTTTTTCTTTTTTCAATTATTATGCATCAATACTAAACTATAAATAACTCAAACAGTTCAACAGTATTAAATATTATTATATATTGTACTTGTATTTGGGAGTTAATTATAGTATTATACATACATATAGTAATTATAATTAAAATAATATCACAAATACTATTAATATATTAATAATTAGTTTCAATAATTAGAAAATATTAGGAATTGTATGAATTATATAATATTAATTTTTATGTTAAATTAAATGTTTTGAATGATTCGATAACACCATAAAGTAAATAAGATAAAATACGAAAAAATAGTTTATTAATAGTTATAAAAAGTATTAAAGTTGCGATCAGAATAATACAATAAAGGTTATATTATAATCTTATTGGTGTCTAATAAATAGGTTATTCTCATTTACTTATTATTTAAAAAGTATTATAAAGTTATTTAAACTTACCTTACACAATATTATTAAATATGTTATAACTATTTACAAAAATATTTAAATTGTGTACTGCTATCGTACATGGTATACCGTATTTAAAAAAATATATCGAATAAGAATTTTAAACTTTTTAAACATACATAGTGATATAATTTATAAATATGAATTTATACACTATTGACTATACATTGTAATTTAGTGTAAAACTATACTACTGTTGTAATAGAATGGAAGATTAGATGTTTGAACAAAATCATAGTATTGAATCAACCAATTAGACGGCCTAAGCAAATTGAATAAGGTTAAAAAATTATAAATAAAACATATGAATAACTATATCATGACAATGCATGTTTTATATATGTGCTTAGTAAATATATTCTTTAACGACATTAACCATGATCTTCATTTTATTTTTACATTATTACATGTTTTATTTGATATTTAAATTAATAAATCATCATTTAATCGTTTTCACTTATCATTGCACTCAATTATTTTCTAATAAAAAAACACTATTTGTATGTAAAGTTTCACTTCAGTATCTAAGATTACTTATAAACCGTACGTCACTTTATTATGAAAAATATATTTCTTCTAAACAATTTATAAAGATAATAACACACGATAAAAATACTAACAAATTATATACATTATGTTATGATTAATAAATAATACGAGTTTTAATACTGTTCGTTCCTTGATAATCATTTTGGTCAAAAGGTTACCGATATAATTATCAACATTTTTTGTTATGATATAATACGATGACCACATTATTTGATCCATGAAAAGAGTGATCAAGAGACAAAGCTCATTCGTATACATAATATTTTTTACGTGAACAATACACACTCAATTTATAACTAAAACCATACTCAGTGGAAGTACTGTAGGAGTGTATATCATAAACATAATTAAAATTTCTCTCTCTCTCTCTCTCTCTCTCTTTTTTGTTAACAGTCCAAAGGCTGGTTGGCAGTAATTTTTCACTCCTGATGTTCCTCTAAAAACAAAATAAATAAACAATAAATATATTTAGTTTACATTCATAATAAAATACAGTCTTATAAATCAATGACATTTTAGTTTAAAATTTAACTTAAAATAAACTATGAGTACATTAATTACTTTGATCAATCAGTAAGAATACTATCATTAAAATATATTTGATATCGTCGTAGGTTACAATGAAACAAATAATATTAGTTTTTCATTTAAATGTTGTTGAATATGAACAATGAATGCGAAAATTCATATTTTTAGTTAGAAACTTACGCACATAACTGCTAATAATAATATTAGTCTTAGTAGAAATTATCAAAAACCAGATCACCAAAATTATATTTGTCTGTAATTGATTTAATTTAAAATTTTCAAATTAACTAGGATAAATAAAAAAATTAACATTATATAGTAATAAATATAATGTAGTGTAATATAGTTATAGTTATATTTTTTATAATAGCCATTAATCATGTTTATTAGGTGCCCCTAATTATATAATAACAAAAACCAAGCATTAAAGAATAAGTTTAAAAAAAGTTTCGACGTGATAAATTAATTTGATTTAATTCTGGCTTTCGAAGGGAGAGGACAGCGTTATTGTTTCATGTAGCTGCATATCCACTGTGATTATTTTCAAATTTACGATAGCTATTACATAGTTTATAGTATTCTGATTCAAATGAATCACTAAGCAATATTATTGGTAATGATCTGATACGATATGGCGTAATTGGATTATGCCGTCTCGTAAAATAATATAGCTCCTACTAAATAGTTAAATGTCTCAACAACTTAAAGAAGGATAAGATGCGGTTTCATCTCAGTGATGCACAAAAAGCGGCTGAAGCGGGCCTAGGTCCAGAACTATTTACTGACAATAGGTGGTCTAGGCTATTAATATATTTAAATAAAGATTTATATGCAAGTATCATTTATAATGGATTTATAAAATCTATTGGTAGTTAATGTCAGTCCTTATTAGGGTTTTAACACTATTTTTTTTTTTTTTTAGAGATACCTAATATTTTCGTTATGATAATTAAAATAACAAACAAAACAAATCAAGACGACAAAAAGTATTAATAATATTTGAAAAACTATCATATATCAGTTTAATATGTAATCTTTGGACTAACAGGGCAAATGAGAGGTATTTAACTGTCACCTCTCATTTTAATGATACAAATTTTTATAATTGTTTTGCAATTCTAATTGCCAACAATATTGCAGAAGAAAAAAAACATTGTACCACCAGGAAAATTATTTAAAAAAAATGATATCTATTTTTACAGACAATATATCAACAATGATAAAAGCTGGTAACATTAAATTAATTCGACAAACTCCTTGTTTTGTACATACCTTAAATTTAGTTCTTTAATGTGTTATAAGTCATAAAGACATTCAAGCAAATCTAAAAAAAGAAAAAATAATGTAAATATTGTATTATTGTATGTGTATTGTATATTTCAAATGTAATACCATAGCAATAAAAAAATAAAAATGAAGTAATAAGTTTCCTAAACTTGTACAATTATGTCCAACAAGGTGGAGTTGTACATTACACATAATTCGTAGAATAGGTATTCCTTATAAATTACGAAATAACAGTCACGTTATCAACAATGCCTAAAGCATCTTCCATTATAACTTTAGAAGAATCTCTTATATTACAAGATTTTAAAATGATTTTTGGTATATTTAATGAAGCCACAAATAAGAATATTGGAAATATATAATGACATTGATTATAATAAAAGAAACTATTGATAACAATCAAAATAAATCGACAGTACGAACTTGTATATTGAAAGATATCGATGTTGCTAACTATCGATAAATTCCCACCCCTACTTGTTCATAATGCAGACAGGTGAACAGATGAGTGCTTGTCGTCGATCGCTGTTGAATAATCACCGGTCACCGTTCTTGTCCACCGTTGCCGAAATTGATGTATTAACCCAAAAATACTAATGTAAAAATAAATAAGAAAGAAAAGGTAATTGGTGGAGAAGGAAGATGAAGAATGGTGGAAACGGTATGTTGTATGTCGAGGATTGATTACCTTCCCCGTTGTTTAATAGAGGGTTCTCGGTATTACAAAGATTCGAGAATAAATCACTGCAACTGGACAGTCTGGTAATCTAAATAAAATAGCACTTACTCTATCCGTAGTAGGTATTAAATTGCTGACGATCTGGACGCTTATAATTACCGTAGGAGTATAATTTATTTATAATTAAATACGGGCTAAACCCGTATTATTTGTATTAGAATACAAATAGTAAAAAATCAGGAGAAATGAAGTGGAACCAGGTGTCTAGATTAAGGTAAAAAAAAAAGAATGCATATTAGCAAGACGCATCGAGCGGTGAAATGGATTGTTAGAACTAAAATTAGTTGAGCGCATAGGGATAACAAATGTGCATAGAGCGGGTCCGACAAGGAGGAATGCGAAAGTAGATGAGGGATAGGGAGGGATAGGAGTATAGGCGCGTCAAAAGAACCATCGATAAGATTACTAAGAATTTTTAGGTTAGAGGTAACTCTTCTATCAGCTAGCGTGGAGAGTCCAAGCTCACAGAGCAAGGGTGTGTAATCATGAATCGGATGGGGGATATTTAACGCATATCCAGCATAGGACAGAAAGCGTCTTTGAACACGTTCAATTAGGGCAGAATCGGAGGCTGTGTGGGGATCTCACAAAACTGAACTGTACTCAAGTAGGGGATGGACTAAGGAACAATAGAGAGCCTTCACAGGGGAGGTAAGATTGAATTCAGAAGATATTCGCATTACATAACCTAGAGTTGTATACGCTTTACAACATATTGTTTGGGTTAATAATGAGGTTGAAGTAAAGTGAGACGGATATAGAATTTGATGAACTAAAGCTGGACACTTTTCAACACTCGCATAGAAAACTCAAATCGAAAAACAAATTTAAAGGTATAATAGTCGCACGTAATAATCACTTACCATAAGAGACTAGTTGATTAATCTAACGGTCTGTGCGCACGCATTGACGACCTAAGACCAAGAACCCCAGGAGAGGATTTTGTGTCTCTGTTATATAGGGACGTATGGCGGGATGGACCTTGGATCGGTCCTTTGAAGACCTACATAAGATGTCAATAGTATGTTGTTGGTTTATTTCTTTATTATTTGTGTTGTCTGTACAGAAATTTTTAACAAGAATGTTGTAGGGTATAATATATATAATATATTATATTTCGTTTGACACATTTTTTCCTTTTATGTATCAGTTTGAATCTGTGGACCCTTGTGTTTTTCATTTGAAGAACTGGCCATCCGTGCAAAAGATATATCTTGAGTAACTGGTTTCACAAGTTTTTGTTCTATTCTTAGTATTTCTGTAATTATTTTAGGATTATCTATATATGATATTACCTACAAGATGTCTTATTTCGGTTAATTCATACTTGAATTAAAAGGCGTAATTAATGGAGTACTTAGTTTGTATATTATACATCACAGTATGGTTTTACAAATATTTTAGACGTGAGTTATAATAATTATTTCATGTTGTGATACATAATCATCGTTAAATGTTATATGGAAATCAAATCAATATGTCACCCTATGTATTAATATATACCAAACAGTGATAACGATCTTATAATAATTTTCAAAGAATTATAATATTTTTTAATTAAAATTATATTTTTGTTTACATAGTTATTGCAACGATCTACAGCAATGGTTCTCAAACTTTGTTGTTCACGGAGCCATTATGTTTTTTAAAAAAAATGATAGAGCGTCAAAAATCAAGAATTTATATTTGAGGGAACAATAATTATATATTTTATATTGAAAATAGATATCAGCCAAGGAAATAAGTTGAAATAAACAAATTCTATCAGAAGTCTAAATTGTAAATAAAATGGGTGTTATTAAAACGTACAATTCAATATGAAATTCAATCAATCATATCAGTTTTTTTGTGTCGATAACTAAGAAATATAATAATATTTAAATATAATTAATTCAGATGTGTCCATGGAGCTCCTAGATTTCTCCCACGGAGCCTTAGGTATTTACGTAGCACAATTAGTGTACCACTGATCTCCATCAAAAATCCTTCATCAGTGTTTCATAGATTTAATAATGCATCAAATAATTATATACATCATGAAATTAGATAAGATAATATTCAAATTAAATACTTATAATTTGTTTATTATTTATATAGTTATTATTTTTTTTAAAAAATTGTTTTTTATCGATTGTGTCTCAGTACGTTGACATTTAAAATATTGAATTTGTATATTTATTCATCAAATGCGTTATTATCAAAAACAGTTGAAGTATAAAAATAAAAATAAAAATGTATCAAAAATTGCAATCGAAATTCTTACGAGTACTACAATCATATAGGACTTACCAATTAAAATTATCTGTCTATTTAATATCCATACGGATAGATTAACGAAATTATTTATTTATTTCAACGTACACCTACAATACAGATAGTCGTACAGTTCTACTGGTGTGAATTGCATTGATCAATGCTGCAGTAGTACACTTTCGAATGATATTGCACTAAATAGTATAACTAAAATATTGATGAATACAAACTAAATAAGAAATTTCACAAGATAAACTATAGATATTTTTTATATTTATTAATTATTTTCGTAACAGTCCAAGACCATAATATTTTAAGGATTGGTGATTAATTGATTGTGCAAATGAAGCGAGCTTAAAATATTTTCCAGGTAACATATTTCATTATCTTTTTAAATGAATTATTAAACCATGTGAAATTTGACAATATAATTTTATTTTATTTTTATAAATTATACATTTTTTTTAAAAAAAAAAAAAAAAAACAAGTAAACAAGTGCATTTTATTACTAAAAAAATGTGATGTAGTTTTTTTCTATACTTATTATATTATTATACGAAGCAATAGAAATTTTTATTGAATTATTTAAACCTAATAATGAACTTCATTCAATTTCGTAATTTCTCTAGCATAGCATCAATCACGATTCCCATTTGTTTATGTACAGTTGGCACATAATCGTCGTACTGAGCTTGATAGAAATTACCAGCAATCGGCGTTCCTAAATTGTATTTCAACGCAAATTTATTGGTTGAAAATAATTCTCGTCCTATACCAGTTCTGGAAATAATAATAATAAACATAAACGTTATTAATTTTTAAATTTTACTTTTATGGTTAAAATATTTCAAAACACTAAAAATAATAAGTTTTATTAGAATTACAGTGGAATTTCGATAACTAGAATCGATTGAAGGCAAGAAAAAAATTGGAAGTATCGAAAATTCAACTAATGGAAAAGCTCGATAAATCAAATTGTCAAAAAAAATAATTGTTATCGAAAATATTTTTTTATTTAAAACCCAATACTTCATTTTATAATTTTATTTATTTATATATTTACTAATAAATGTATAATGCATGTAGGTATGTATATTGTATTAAAATTTAAAAAAAAGGATTCTATAAAAAAATATAAAGTAATAAATATGTATACGTATACATTTTATGTAATGAAAAATATACAATGTAATTAATATAGTAGAACAATTTTTTTAAATAAATCTGATATTTTTTTTTGTTTGGCCTTTCTGTTAAGTTTTCTATGACATTTAGCATGTTATATATTATTATACAAATTTGAGTTATAAGCCAAGATTAAACTATAATTACTTCGGCTTATCCAGAATTGCGAGTTAGCGAAATTCGAATTGTCGAGAAAATGTATCACACATATCATATATTGTATGGCAGGGGCTAAGGCATTCCTTCGAGTTATCGAAAATTCGACTTAAAGAGGTTCGAGTTATCGAGGTTTCACTGTAATTAATTAAATTGTATAATAAAATTCCTCAACATTAAGTTACGGATAGAAATATTACGTTTTACTTTGGAGACTAATTTTTTGAACATTTTTACTTCCTTATGAAAAATAAATAATACTACATAAATTAATAAAAATATAAATAAAATATTATAATCCTAATTTAATAACATCGTTACATGTCATTTACACTTTTTCAGTATCAGTAGAATTTGATAAAACGTATTATTACAGAATAGATAAAATATTAGATAATAAAAACAATACTGTCAGCAATTCTACATTGTATAATATTATTGATATGGGATTTTCGGTCGTTACTAGTGCGCATGTATACTGAGCTTCATTACTTTGTGAGATACTGCCTACTGATGATAGATTAGAAATTACTTGTTCTTGAACATTTTTGAAACTGTTTTAAAAAGTTTGAGTAAAATCATGACATTTTAAAAATAAATAAATAAAAGAAGTACGTTTTTTTTATTGGTCCATTTTTCTTACAAAAAAAAAAAAAAAAAAGAGCATAAAACATAATAACCCAACGCGTGTTACATTAAAATCACCGAACATGCATAGTGTTTACCTGTTGCTTATGCGCTCCTCGTCGAATGTGAGTTTTGACGGTTGTTTGTACACCAAAATCGCGTACCGATGGATCCCTGAAATGAAAATCATCAACGCTGTAACCATAATGTTATTTCTATCGGAAAAATATCCGGCTCGCGTTTTCGACGAACGTTATTTATTACCTGTCGACAGCGGCGGTCCGGAACCGATAAAATCTGTGAGCGTTTCTCCCCGGCTAACGTCTGCGCCGGGTATGTTTCCCACCAACCAGTGATGAAACTCCCTTGCTTGCGATTCGGTACGGCTCGGACAGTCGGGATCTACGGACGCATATTTATTCTCAAACAATTTTGTCGAACGAACAAAAACATTTCAATGTTCAGACGGCAAATAGCTAGTTCAATGAACGTAGCAAGCGTATCTCCTTTTTTTTTTTATTCGAGGAAGGTACGATATATATATTTTTTTATTCTCATATAGACCCGAGTGAAAATGTTGTGAACCACTGGTGTGTTTTTATAGTTACCGGTCAGGCATAAAGCGTAGAACGATTCCGGATCAGCGTCCCATCTGATTATGGGTTGGTCCTTCACCTGCGTGGGCGTGAGTTCGTTGCCGAGTTCCGCTTTCACGCCACTCGGGAACTCAACCTAAAAATTGCATAGTTTTGTTAAAACATTAAATGTTTTAACATTAACGAACGCGTTCGGTGCACGATAGGTTTTATTTTTACTTACGTGTAACATTATCTCCGGGGCGACGGGGATGACGTCTGGTACGATTTCTACGTTTGCCATGGACTGTTGGACTTCGTTCTCGCTCATCACGGATGGTGCACAGGAAAAAACGTATATCTGTGTAGCATAATATTATTCACTATTATTGTTTGATTAAATTTATTCTGTGATAACTCAATAGGCATCGAAAAACCAATCCTTACGAAATACAAAATCCAACACCACATTTGTTTCGAAAACGGCATTGCCGGAAATGATTTTTGATTTTCAGACTGAACTGCGACAGGAGCAATTGACGACTGAGACTTCAAAATGTTCACTTCGAGTTTAAATGGAAACTTTTCATGATCAAATACTTGTCATCGAAGTGCAGATTTCCGAAGGTCATTTTGACTCTTTTTAAAATTACCAATAACAATACAATTGCTGTAATTAGTTTACCATAATGCCTGAGGACGAAAGCGAAGAAGTGATTAAATTAAAATTGAGTTCAACACGGAGTAATCTAAATTTTTCAAGATCTAATAATGTAATATTGTTTTTATTTTTTTTTTTTAATACTAAAGAATATTTTGTGAACATCAATAAACCCATATTGAGTATTAAAGTTAATGTGTTCTTTCAAACAAATTGTTGTTCGATCTGCAAACCGGGTTGGTATCATTATAATTTGGAGTGATAAATATCTATGGATCTACCTTTAATTTGTAAACGTGTACAATTAAAATTTTAATATGTCTTCCATACTTGAATTTTCAACACTTCACTGGTCGAAAAACCAAACTATCAAAAATCGAATGTTTATTCGGTTATATTCAGGTCCACCCAAAAACATATGACTCATTATATTTATTCAGTGTTTCCTAAATTATAAATATTTAGTACCATAACATCATGCATAGGCAAGAACACTAGGAAAACATAATTTTCTATACATTTTGTCTTGCTTCTCATTGTTTCTAGGCTATATTTTCCTATTATTCATTATTCTAGTGCAGTGTTTCCCAACCTTTTTACCACCACGGACCACTTCCACAATATTTTATAGGTCGCGGACCACCTCAATTTTACACAAACTAAGAAGACTTTTTTTTTTTTTTTTGTTCATTAACAAGAATACACAAAATTTATTGAAAAGTTTTTATTATTTTACTGTACTATTATATATAATTATTTAATTATTAAACTTAACTAATAATTTACTTAGTGTGATTTTTGTGGCTGCATTTCTTTGACCAGTTTTTCAATTCTCGGATGAATGTTGCTAATGGCTAAACGCATGTCGTCACTTACGTCCAAGCGATTTCTCTGTTTATTTTTGATCACAAGTAGACTGGAAAATCCTTGTTCACACAAATACGTAGTTGAAAATACTACTAAATAACGTAAGGCAATTTCCCGTAGTTGAATATGTAATGTTGCCCTTCTGCACCAAAATTCCTCAAGGTTCATACCAGAATCAAACATATTTTTGCAGTCAGAGTCATTTTGCAGTTCGATGATAGCTTCTTGAAGATATTCTGGGGCTTCTTCAACTTTTGCACAAAAAGGGTTTCGAATTATTTTTTGAACACTGTTAACTTCGTTCCATTCCGGAAAGTAGCGAATAAATTCAGATTTTAATTTTTCCAGATGTTTTTTTATGTTATGTTGAATTTCGATTAAAATATCAGCATATTGATCGTCGTTGATAAGAGTTTGGAATATCTGAAATGCTGAATAATTATTATTCTCGATTTTATTCATCCATAGATTAATTTTGCATACAAATGCACGAATTTTATCTTCAAAAATAAAAATATTTGCTCTAAATTCCAAGGTTTTGTGTCCCGAACCTTGAAGTTGCAAATTAAGGTTATTTAAGTGCTCAAAAATATCTACTAAATAAGCAAATTGTAATTCAAATTTCAAATCACAAAATTTTTCAAGTAACTCTGAATCCTTCTCGTTTAAAAATATTTTCATTTCCTCTTTTAGTTCATACAACCGTTTTAGCATATTCCCTTTTGAAAGCCAGCGAACCTCTGTATGAAAAAGTAATGTGTCGTATTCGGAGTCCAATAAAATACTTATCGGTCGTCGGCAGAAACAACGATAAGATAACCGTATATTACGGTAAAATAAAATATTTTTCGCTGTTCAAAAAAAAAAAAATAATTTTTAATAGAAAACTAAGAAAGGTACCGCGGACCACCTATGACTAGAATCTAGTGGGAATATTACACTTAAATCGTCTGTGAAAATATGTATATTTACAAATCTTGATATTTGTAAAAAAAGAAAATATTGTAATTTGTTCGATATAAAATCGAGGTAGAATATGTTAATATTTAACACGCGAGATGACCGTCAAAGCAGCTTTACTTTAAATATGCTATTTTACATTGTTGTTATAGATCACAATTTAATAGCCATCTGCGTAATACTTACTGTTTAGTTTATTCAATATCTGCAATTTCAATATAAACTACCAATTTTAGGTGAAATTTAACACCACTGTGTCCAAAATTAATTTATTAATTTAATTGCATCAATGAGTAATTGAATATACTACTCTCTTAATAATTATAGTATGTTAATCTTGTTCAGACATGGATGATTAATTGAATACTAATATTAACTATGGTATTATATCCAACTAAATAAAATTGAAAATAATAATTTCTTTTTTATATTTTTAAGTTGTAAAATGTTATATATTTTTATCTACAACAACAAACATCAACTATTATTAATATACATTATTAATACATTCGTAAAATAATAAAGTATTACCCTAAGGTAACTTTATTATTTACGTATTATAATTCATTCAGTATTAATATCAATAGTTCCTAATTTACATATTTAATGAAATATAACAATAATAAAAATGTCGGTAGTCAGTAATAATTAATGAACATAAATAAGAGAAAATTAAAGGATTATAAAAAAAGAAATTTTTACATTTTTTATTTTACTCATTTATATATGAATTATATAAAATAAATTATGAACTATAGTTTAGGTAAGATATTAAAAATGTTTCCTTTAATGGTATAATATCAGCAAAGATAATTACAAAAATGAATGAAAAATTATACGTTGTATATTCATCAATTATACGATTCACTGAATCATGACTACGATAATTACTATGATACGTTGAGATCAATAGCTCTATTATAATTATATATGAGAATTAATGAACGTTAAAAATATTATTTGCGTGTATTAAACATATATTATATATATATATCAACAATTATAATAATAACTAACGATGTAGGTATTATTATTTAAATATAACAATAGTTGATATATTATAATTACTTATTTACAATCGGACAGTAAAACATAGACTTAAAAGCGAATGATATATCCACTTACACATAGCCTTGATGTGTATTTTTATACTACGAAATTGGGCAAACAGCTTAATCCACCGATGACCAATGAGGGGCCGATGGTCTAAGTACCTATTTATAAAAAAATGAGAAAATACTTTAATATTTGCGGTTTGAAATTTTGAATAAAATGTAACTAAACTGAGATCAAATCGAAATGTTAATGATCCAGTTGATAATTATTGAATCACAATATTCATCCCATTTATTGATAGTATGATAAATTATTTAACTAGCTGTTTAAGTAATAAATTAATTGGAATTTTTGATTTGGATTTGTTTTACATCATAGCTTGACCCGTGCATTTTGAAATATATGTGTTCATTGGCGGATCTAGGAGTTACTCATAGGAGAGATGTAAAATATTTTCGTACATAATATTTATATTAGTATTATATTACTATATTTACAAAACAAGATTTAATTTTCTTGAAGACTACCATTACATCAATTACTTTATCGGGTTTTACTTGTATATATATATTTGTATAATCAAGTCTTGATTAAGGCGATACTGGTAATGATAAATAAACTTTTTTCAACTCATGAAGGGGATCTATCTAGAAATCTCTTCTGTAGAACCACCACTGAATATATTATTGCCAATATAATACAAAATCAATTAGAGAATCATGTATCTCAAAATGTATCTCTACCGATAAACGTAATCGGAATTAATTAAAGTGAGAAATTTAAATATATTATTAGTTGTTGGTAAAAAATGGTGATATAAATTAAATTGTATTTTTGAACATAAAAATTGATACTCTAAAATATTTATACAAGTTAAATTGTATCCATGTATCACAATATTTTTGAAAATATTATCTAATTTACCAATAAGCGCTGCATCTGTATAGAGCAATTTTTTGAAATTGAAAAAAATGAAAAAAATATTGCATAAAAGAAATACCAATCTTAACAGCTGGTAGAAATTTCAAAAATCTGCTACTTATACTTTTTGAATTATAACAAATATTTAAAATCGTTTGAGAATAAATCGATATTTTATGCAATTTCGTAAATATTTAAATTTCAAACAGTCATAAAATTTTTTCCTCTAAGTTCGGTAGAAATTTTTTTAAAGATTTTTGAAGAGTAGCTTATAGATAACCTATTATTAAAATTTTGAACCTTAAGTATGAACAGAAAAAATTTTATGAATTTTTATCTACAAAATAACTTGCAAATTATCGTGATTTTTACATATTTCGTATAAATTGGAACTTTGAGCACTTATAAAAAAAAATTGTGACTTACGATTTTAGATTTTTTTTTATCAGTTAAGGAACAACTTATAAGAAACCTTGTATTATATTTTCAAGATTTTCTGGGCTGCCAAAAAAATTTTATCGTTATTTAAAAAAAAAATACTTAAAAAAATTGAAAATTTCAATCGTCTATAAATAGCTTGATAAAAGTCAAAATACTTTGAAAATTTAATGGTGTATAGAGAACACTAATCTAAACATTTGGTGAAAATTTCAAGTATTTACATTGATTAGTTTTTGAGTTATAGCAAAATAAAAAATTTGATTATGTCGAAAACTGGTTTTGCGTATAAACTCCCGTTTTTCCCAAATTTTTTTATGGTTTTTCTCGTCGCATTTAAAAAATATTGGAAATTTTTTACTTTTGACCCCCCAAAGTACCAAATAGATTCACTTTTCTTTCAGAAAAGTTGCTACATAAGGCAATCGAAGCATTTTTACTGCCCCAAATCGTGTCGACAGACACAAAAAAAAAAAAAAAAAAAAAAACACACATCATTGTAAAATCAATACATTCTTCACTCCGTTCAGAATCTAAAAAAAATGTATCACAGTATTTTACGAAATCATGTGTGCTCTTTAAATATCGCTCTCTCCCTCATTATCTTGGCTTGGATACACAACATATATATTAGATTGACATAATAATATCTATCGATGAGAAGTAATTTAATTTTAAAATAACACGCAGGGATAATATACACATATAATTTCAAAAATATTGAGCTACTATTTTTTCATAACGTAGTTTATTGTTTTACATAACTAATATACAAATTCAAAAATATCTTCAAAACTGGCTATGTAACATTGTGTCGATTATAACAAATAAAATCTTTTACGGTTGTATCTTCTCAATAATCTTCTAAATATCCATTTATTTTTAATAATTGCCTCATTTAAGTTCACACTAGTTAAAATACTCTTACTTGTTAGACAACAATTTGGAAATACAATTTCATTAATACATACGTAACAAAAGACATTTCATTTATTGCATTGAAAAAAAAAATAATAATAATAACTTGAATACAGTGCAATGTAAATGATTTAAATGTTAAATTTTAAAATATTTATTATTTTTTTTTTTTTTTTTTGATAAATATTTCAATTGTAATGTATCCAATATATTAAGGACCATTTTTAGTGATCGGAAATAATACACTTTGATTAAGTTAATATTTTAGTATTTTTAAGGCTTCGAAAGCATAGATAATGAATAAAAATTATTACAGTTGTAGTGTTAGTAGTTTAGAATGAATATAAAACAAATAATTTTTGAATTACATAAGACAGTTTAATAATTAAAATATTGAAATTTATAGAGATCAATTTTTTTTTTTTTTTAATAGAAAATAATTTATTTTCTCAATTTACTTAATTCGTAGGTTGATGTGTATTCTGTAGTTTTCGTTCATAATTAAATTTCTACTTCTTGTAATTTTGTTTATTATATCTAAAATATTAACCCTGCAAAATGTTTTTCTAGATAATTTGATTCCGTTGAATTTCGGCTTATTAATATTTGTTGTTTCCGGAAATTTAAATTTCATGATTGTCTACCAGAGTATTTAGATGTAAAGTAATTTTTTCATGAAAACTTTTCTTCTGAGAATTTGACTTGAATTAGCTCCTTGAGACTTTTGCTATTGATATTTTACTTTTTTTTTTTGATTTCAGCTTTTTAATAGTTGTATTCTTAAAATTATGCTCCTGGAATTTCGGTTTCTGTAAACTTTTATCTTGTGAATTTTCCTCATGGGTATTATTTTTAAAATAATTTTTGACTGGTACTGTACTCTTACGATTAACTTTTTTCGGTGATTTACTTTATTCCAAATCTGGTTTTATTTTCTACGAGGAAGTCATACAATATAAATATTATGAATTTAAAAAAAATAATTTTTTTTACCTTTAAAAATGAAGGATCTTTGTATCCCGTTAAAAATATATTTCCTGCTACCGGATCTTTCATTTTATTGTCGTAAGCAAATATGAAAATGGTAAAATTTGACCAGTCATTATGGTATCTATATAAACAAAAATTACATAAAAATGATTAATTATGAGATTACACGAAAAAGAAAATTATTTATTTAATATTTGATAAAATATAAGTTTTCTTTCCGTCCTCCCGATCTCAAAGTAGATTCATACCAGATAACCGTCTAAACTGGGTAGAACATACCAAGCAAAAAAGTCTGAACTCTAGGCGTAAATCTCTTTACCTTCTTCTAGGGAAAAGCTCCAAACTTTCCCTAAAAGATAAACTACTATTATACAAATCTCTCCTAAAACCAATATGGTTTTATGGGATTCAATTACGGGGAAAGGCAAAAAAAAACAAATATATACAAAATACATCCTTTTCAATCTACCTTACTACGAATCATTACAAAAGTACCTTTCTATGTTTCAAATCATACCCTACATACCGATTTAAACATACCGATAATTTTTGAAATAGCCACTTCATCTTACAGACGCTTTCACGCGCGCCTTGCAAACCACCCAAAATCCTTGATACTCGCACTCAATTTAAATACCATCTCAGGAATTCCACCGAAAAGGCTGAAGAGAAACTGGTGTCGAAATCTAACCTAAAATGTTTTCTTTTAGTTAAAAAAAAAAAAAAAAGATAATATAAAAAAATAAAACCCATAAGTGTTACTACTGGGTTAAATTCATATATATATATATATATTATCATAATATGTATAAACATAATTACACAAAACATGTAAAATATTTTTTTATAATTAGTGAAAAAGTATTGCATAATAATTATACATTTTATTACAGCTGTCAACAATAATGGTCAATGACATCGATGAAATAAAAATTATCTATTATCTAAATAAAAAAAAAGAACCGGATGGGCCTCGCTCTGCTGTACACTTGGGGGTGGAGTGCGACTCTTCAAAGGATAGGTCATTATAATGGATTTGTTAAATTTGAATTCAATGATAGGTATCATTGTATACGAAAAACGATTCTGAACAGAGATGATATGTTAGTCTAGAATATAATACATTGTTATTTATAAATATTGTAATAAGTATATTTTATTTTGAAACGAAAAATTTAAAAAAATTGTCTATAAATAAGTCAAAATATGTCAAATACTTTGAAAACTTAACCATGTATAGAAAACGTCAATATAAAGATTTGGTGAAAATTTTAAGTTGTTGCGATTTTTGGTTTTTAAATTAGAGCATTTTAAAAAAAATTTAATTTGTAAAAACGTGATTTTGCGTACAATTTCCTGTTTTTTCGTAATTATTTTATCGTTTTTTTCGATTTTTTAAAAAGTATTAAAAAATTGGATATAAGACTAGCCAAAGAACCATCTATATTCACTTTTTTTTCAGAAAAGTTGCTACTTAAGCAAATCGAAGCACCCATACTTCCGAAATCATGAATTGTAATCAAGCAGTATTATGTACTTTATTTTCTACAATTTTGTACAACCAAAATTAAATTATGTACAACCCCCAAACCTCTACGAAATCCAATTTCATCTAACGGGTGCTGCGGTAACGTCACCCCAGCACCCTGATTAGTTATTTTTCACAAATTTGAACTTAAAATCGTACAGTATTATGTACTTTATTTTGTACAACTGTGTACAACCAAAATTAAATTTTGTACATCCCCCCCCCAAATCAAATTTCATCTTACGGGTCCTGTGGTAACGTTATCCTAGCACCCGGAGATCAATTATTTTTCACAAATTTCAACTTTAAATCGTACAGTATTATATACTTTATTTTGTACGATTTTCAAACCAGGGTCGTCTCGTGGGGTTCATAGATGTTCGAGCACAAAATTCAAATATTTACCCTTTATCTATTATCATAGTTTACCACCTTTAACTTCTGTTGGTAATTAATTTAACTCAATTCTTTTATTATATATTTAATTATTTTCCTTTTTTATAGTTTAATTCTAGATTCTAGAACATCTATGTTAATACTTTTTTTTAGATTCTGAACGGAGTGAAGAATGTATTGATTTTACAATGATGTGTGTTTTTTTTTTTGTGTCTGTCGACACGATTTGGGGCAGTAAAAATGCTACGATTGCCTTATGTAGCAACTTTTCTGAAAGGAAAGTGAATCTATTTGGTACTATGGGGGGTTGAAAAGTAAGATTAGCGTTCTCTATACACCCTTAAATTTTCAAAGTATTTTGACTTTTATTGAGCTATTTATAGACAATTGAAATTTTCAATTTTTTTAAGTATTTTTTTTTAAATAATGATAAAATTTTTTTGGCTGCCCAGAAAATCTTGAAAATTTAATACAAGGTTTCTTATAAGTTGTTCCTCAACTGATAAAAAAAATCTAAAATCGTAAGTCACAATTTTTTTTTATAAGTGCTCAAAGTTCCAATTTATACGATATATGTAAAAATCACGATAATTTGCAAGTTATTTTGTAGATAAAAATTCATAAAATTTTTTCTGTTCATACTTAAGGTTCAAAATTTTAACACTAGGTTATCTATAAGCTACTCTTCAAAAATCTTTAAAAAAATTTCTGCCGGAATTAGAGGAAAAAATTGTATGACTGTTTGAAATTAAAATATTTACGAAATTGCATAAAATAGCGATTTATTCTCAAACGATTTTAAATATTTATTATAATTCAAAAAGTATAAGTCTCAGATTTTCGAAATTTCTACCAGCTGTTAAGATTAGTATTTCCTTTGTGTCCTATTTTTTTCAAAATATTATATTGATTTGTAAGCCACTTATAGGCATTTAAAATATTCGATTTTTTTCATTTTTTTTTTTTTTATAATCGGTGATAAAAAAAATTTGGCTCGTACAAAATACTTAAAAATTTAATAGAAGATTCCACAGAAGTAGTTCTTAATTTCATTCAAAAATTATTAAAATCCATAGTCACAGCTTTTTTTTATAAGCGTTTGAACAGCGAATATCGACATAAAATTACATGTAAAATATAATATAATGTATAATATTCTAGACTGACAATGATTTCGGTTTTTTTTTTAAAATGCTCTAACTCAATTTTTCGATTCAAAATAAAATATACTTATTACAATATTTATAAATAACAATGTATTATATTCTAGACTAACATATCATCTCCGTTCAGAATCGTTTTTCGTATACAATGATACCTATCATTGAATTCAAATTTAACAAATCCATTATAATGACCTATCCTATAAAGAGTCGCACTCCACCCCCAAATGTACAGCAGAGCGAGGCCCATCCGGTTCTTTTTTAACTATGAGATTCTTAACGGAGTGATAAACATGTTTATTTTACAATTTTTTTAATTTTTTTTTTTTTCGTGTCTGCCATCACGTTTTGGAGTAGTAATAGTGCTTTGATTTTTGACTTCAGCACCTTTTTAAAAGGAAATTAGTTTGTACTTTGGGGGGGTCAATAGAAAATAATTTATAGTAATTTTTAAGAGCGTCAATAATAACTCTAAAAAAGTTACGGAAAAACGGGAATTTTACTTTTCGACTAAATCGATTTTTTGATTTTGCTATAACTAAAAGCGAATCATTGAAAATACTTGAAAGTTAACCAAATGTTTATATTAGCGTTATCTATTTACGATTAAATTTTCAAAATGTTTAGAATTTTTTTAAATTATTTATGTAGACCATTGAAGTTTTCGATTTTACTAATTTCTTTTTTTAAATGTCGATAAAAAAAAATTTGGCATCTAAAAAATCATTAAAATTTAATAAAAGATTTAATATTTATTATAAGTTTTTCTTATTGTAGTAAAAAAAAATCGAAAATTGTTAGTCACAATTTTAGTTTATAAGCATTAAAATTCAAATGTTTACTACATTTCTAATATATCCTCATATCACTAATATTTAATATAACTTGATATCTGAGTACCTACCTACCTAATATCTTCTTTTGATAACTACTTATTGAATTATTTAAATTAATCAACAACAACTATTCCTACCTAAAAGGAAGTGCAGTATATTCAATACAAGTATCTTAGATACAATATTGATACAAGATACACGATAGCACCCGTAAGATGAAATTGGATTTCGGAGGGGTTCGGGGGTTGTACAAAATTTAATTTTGGTTGTACAAAATTGTACAAAATAAAGTACATAATACTGCTTGATTACAATTCATGATTTCAAAAGTACGGGTGCTGGGGTAACGCACCTCCAAAAAAGGTGTCGTCAGACACAAAAAAAAATAAAAATTAAAAAAAATTAAAAAAAACACACATCATTGTAAAACCAATAGATTCCATCACTCCGTTCAGAATCTAAAATCATAAATTACTTAAATTTATTCTTTTAATAAAATGTATAAATCAATTACAAAAATTGTATATCTAGTCGTTTTTAGATTTTAAAGCCATTTAATAAAGAAACCAGTTGAAAATTAATATTTATAAATGCTTATTCGAAAAATAAAGTGTTTGGAAAAATAATTTGTTTGGAATTTGCCTGTAAAAATATATCATTGTGAAATACATGGTGATTATGTTTAGAACGATTATACATGATGTATGTATTACATAACAATATTTTTCCCAACGCTTATTACGAGAAAAAAATATTGACTTGCTTCAGACACATACTATTTTTATTGTTGTAATCTATTGATTGATATACCTTAAAGTTTAATATGAACTATAACATGTTCAAAACTACAAATGTAATTCCAAATTTTTGCAAAATCGATTTAGTTTAAATAAAATCTTATTTTGAAGCTATGATTTCAATAAGAAATGTCAAGCCACATTACATAGTTTTTACTGGTTTTCTTACCCGTGAGTGGATCTTGTTTAATTTTATCAATTTAAAATTTAATAATGAATATTGAAATTTTATCTAGCATAAATTGGTATTGTCTTAAGTATTTATTATCTCATATAAATAAATAACATGGAGATTACGAAAAAAACTATATGAAAACATATTTTTAATTGGATCTGTAGGAAAACATGTGTTGAAAAAACGTGGACATTTTGTAAAGATAATAAACAAATTATTGTAAAATTTAGAAATAATTGTATTCTCATGGAACTGATTCATTAAATATATGCAGACGAAAAACGAAAGAAAATATTATAGTTGTATAAAAATATGTAAGTTTTTATTTTTATTACGTATACAAAAAAATTAAAATGTTTCTAGTGTTAATATAATATTTGAGGAATATTAAAATATATAAAACACTATCAGAATGTAATAAATCAATTAGCTCAATAGTTTTATAATTAATCCACCAAAAATCGATTAAGAAAAAAAAATGAATTATCGATGCATTAAATATTTGACTAAAGAACATTAAACTAGAAATGTACATGAATTAAGTTATTCTAAATTATAATTTTTACAAACAGTTGATCACAATCTATATTTTTAACTCATACATTATTTAATTGAATTTTAAGCAAATGCTTAAATTTTTTCATACTAAAATCTCATTTTATATCTCATATTTTACACATATAAGTATACAACTGAATTCAACAAATAATTTTTTGAGCACATAACTGCCAAATACATTAATTTTAAACAGATGTTAGACAATTATTTATTAATAGTATTACCCATAATTATACATAATATGTATTCAAAAGATAATACGTAAAAATCAAGACATCTAAATGTATTGTCAATAAATAGAAAAAAATAAATTATTTATGAATTAAAAATATTTTTAGAAAGTGTTGAGTCCAATTAAAGAAAAATGCAATGACTACAATATTTATAGAAATTGAATGAATAAAATTTAAAAACGGGAAAAATCAATTTTACTACTAGATAAATATGGGCGGTTGTCGTTAGGGCGAAGGTAATAATTTTGACCAAAAAAATAATAGTCCGTTTGGGCGACTATCATACGTACTGTTTTGGGGGACTGAAATTATTTTTACCTGTACGAGGTAAAAACCTGATAACAGATATGGATGATATTATTGCTAATCATTATTAATCTTAAATTAATTAATTAGAATACATAAAATGTCTAGGTTTTATATATCAGGCCAATAGATTGCTTTAAAAACTACTAATAATTATATTATCTGTAATTTTATTTTATTATTTTAATTTTTTGACTGTAGATTATTTCCTACTTATAAATAATAATATTATTAATATCCATCAAAATATTTTTTTTAAACAGAACTTATTATTAATTATTTATATTTTATATGATTTTGTTCAATTAGTTGTTGAATGTATATTATGAGCATTTTTATACAAAGCTAATAGATTATTTTAAAATATACTAGGTAATTATATTATATGTAATTGTATTTATAATTTTTTGACTGTAGATTACTAACTACTTATATAATTTTATAATTTATATAATAATATTATCAATATTCATATAAATATATTTTTGAAATATAACTTATTGTTAATTATTTAATATTTTATATAATTTTGTTTAATTAATTGTTGAATGTAAATTATAAGCATTTTTATACCAACCAAACGGTATTTTTAGTTAAATAATCCTCGTCCAAACGGTATATATCTATTCGCCCAAATGGTAGTATTAGTTGAATAAACCCTGGTCCAAACGGTATATATTTATTCACCCAAACAGACTATATTTTGGGTCGATTCGCCCAAACGGTGTACGCCCATAAATATTGTATTAATTACATTTTAATTAAATAATTGTTTCTTATACATATCAAATGTAATATTAATTGAATAAACACGAATAAAACAAAATAATTATAGATATATTGATAATAGTTTAAACTACATTTAAAATTAAAAACTAAACTAATATTGTTGATATGGATAGTACTATCAATTTTCAATTTTTTTTTTTTTTTTTTTTTTTTTTTTAATAAAATATCAAAATGGGTTTGGTTGGTTTGGCTAAAAATGTTAATCCAGTTCCAGTTTTTTTTTTTGCATGAACAAAGTTTACCAGGAACAAGATACAATGTAATTAAATTTAACATTTTTCAACATGGTTTTTCGATAAAATGCTATATAACAATGATTGTAAATTGTGTGTTCATATTAAACCTTATATTATATTTATCATGCTCATTATAAATATATGTATAAATAAATAGATCAATTACTTTTTTTCCCAGTAAAATTTATTGGGATTTAGGATTTTAGGCTGTTTGTATAACAAAAACACGTAACGATTAGGTCCTGTAAAACATTTAAATTTACTTTGTGTTAACAATTATTATAAGGATTTATATCGGATGGGCATTACTTGATAAGTTGATGACCGTGGAACTGTTGTAGTTAAACAGAGTATTTCCCTTTTCCACATAATGGCCCGGTATATTTACAACCAACCAATGTAAATTTTCTTTTCCGTATGGATATAATTCAATAGGCGAAGGGTCGAGAGGCTCTATAAAACTTAACAATTATACTTGGCTATAAATGTTTCATGCACTATTGTAGTTACCGGTCAAACATAATGTGTACAACTGACTTTGATTAGCCCCATATTTGATTTTAGGTTTATCTTTTATCTGTGCGAATGTCAGATTATTTCCTAATTCGACATTTACGCCATTTGTATAATTAACCTAAATACATTTTTGAATATTAAATATATTTTAATTTAAGATTGAACATAATAATTATCCAATTTTCGGTCTGTTTTACATGTATAGAATAACGTGGTGCGGCAAGAACTACATCCGGCTGGACCATGTTATCTGTCATAGCTTGATAAACCTCGGAATAACAGGAAAACGTACCGCATATGCCACATATCTATGTACGAATTAAATAATTATATTATAAAAAAAAAAATACGCTATCATGAAAAAATCAAACTCAAGTCTTACTACATATAATGCTATGTGCCACATATTTGCAGATTTATATCGATTTCAATAGATATAATGTTGAATACAGATAATTCTGAAGGCTGATGATTTTTTCATTAAACTCGGACCGTATGTACTCGACTACTAAAGAATAGAAAATACAGACAAATGGTATGGAGGCCACATAATGTCTTTGCTATCTGTCTATATTCTAATTTGAATGTTATTTTTAGTATCATGAAAATAATTATTTTTAATTATTTTTTAATAACATTAATATACTAGAATGTAATCGTAACATTTAACTATCCAGTTGTTCAAATAATTAAGAATGAAGAAATACAGACATAATATATAATGTAACATAATAGTAAATTAATATGAATTTGAATTTTTTTTAAATTAACTACGAACTTTAATGGCATGTTATGACGCTCATTATTATAAAATAACGACGTTATATTGTGTTCTTTCAAAAGCATTTGATGAGTGCTTTTAATTAGCGAATAGTTTTATTTTGAATTTGATGTAAAGTAAAATTCCATAATACAAATGCAAAATAAAATAAATAACTTTGCATAAAATAGCAGTTTAGGTACTGAGTAAAACGAGGAATGTATTGGATATACAAAGATAAATGTATTTTTATGTTTACGTGATTGCAATTAGGACAATTGCTCTGATCATTACAATCATATAACTGAAGGAAAATGTTATGTAATTGCACTTTGGAGAGATCATATCCCAAAATTTTTCTTAGCAACAACAAAAAAAAAAAAATGTAATCATTATATTTATGCCTAACAGCTTATATACTTATGTACTTTATTATTATAGATAATCGATATTTTCACTGAATCTTTATTACCTATACTGTTTGCTATAGATGGTTTAATATTCTAAGGTTTTTTAGTTATAAATAGAAAATTTAAATGTTGATATTTTCTTAGTTTTATTTTGAGAATGTCGATAAAATTATTTTGGTTTGATAAAAATTTCTGAAAAAGTAATATAATGTTTCCCTTACATATACATATGTTACTGATTAATGAAAAAATACAGCTTAATTTTAGAAAAAAATTATGAGTTTGAGTATTGAATTTTGAGAAAATAAAAATATACACTGAATAGTCACAAAAAGTTCTATAAGTACTAAAACATATCAGACGATTTTAGTGTGAAGAAAATGCATACATAAATACATATATCTTGTATATGAGTACGTTTATTTGGATTGTAAATTAATGAAACGAATTACTGGAAAAAACAAATTAAAATTAAATTAAATTTTGACGAAATCAAGTACTTTTAGAAATTTTGGTCATAAAATATTAGTTATTTGTTTAATACTCTATAAAAATTCACCGTGGGGACACAACAATTTTGTTCAGCACTTATACTAGTATTTTAAAGGGAATTCATAATAATCGAAAACAGAAATTTGTGCCTTTTGTAATAGGCATTTTTAGTATTCAATTTTTTTCCATACATTAATCGGCTTATTTGATAACATGAGAAAGGGATTATATTTTTTTTTTATATAATATTTATTTACCCATCTAGATACCTTCTTTTAATTATCTTTTTTTGAAAAAATAAGTTTAGAAATTTAATTTATCTTATTAAGAAATTTCGTTCAACTATCACTCGTATATCAAATTTTATCTACTTTAATCTACTCGTACGTAAACATTTGTTAGAAGTAAATTTGTCAAAATGTTTGTATCAGTCGATCCAGGGGACTCTTTTTGTATGGTTTCCATAAGATAATTTTATTTAATAGTTTTCCTTTAGTGCGCTATACATGTCCTGACCATCCAATTATTTTGCTTTTCATTGCTACAATGTACGGTTGGTTGTATAGTACATATAAGTCATAATTAGCTCTATGTTCATAGTAACTGGTTTTCTCGTTCTTTTTGTGGCAAAATATTTGCTGTAGTACTTTTCTTTCAATTATTGCTATTATTTTTTCATCCGTTTTAGTTAAGAACCATATTTGACATGCATATAAATCAATAGACCTTATAAGCACCTTATACATAATTATTTTCGATATTTTTGACTTGTAATTACCCAAAAAAACAAATGTAAAATTAAATAATAGGTTATACTGGATTGATTACCTTTCTCATAGTTTAAGGGAAGGCTCTCGAGGTTACGAAAATTCGAGAGCCGATCATTGCAACCTGAGAGTCTGGGAAGCCAAATAAAATAGCACTTACTGTTGTATGCCTCTAATATATAAGGGCATATGATGGGATTGACCTTATGCCAGTCTTTTGAAGGGTTGACCTAAATATGATGTCAATGGTATTAATTTTGTATTTTTAATGGTAGTTTGAATAATTGTTGGATTAAATCTTTATTATTTGTGTTGTCTGTGCGGGTATCGAAAATACCATTATTTATTAGTATTAAACATGGTATAAAATTGAATAATGTAATAATTAAAATTGATTTGTGAAATGTTATACAGTTAAATGATGCACATTATAACTTTTTTAAGAAGATTCTAGATTTAAAAAGTAGTCTTAGCATTCCATAACATTTATTAGCTGCAGTTACTCTTCTTTGTACATCATCGTGTCCACCATGGGTTGTGTCTAATCCTACTCCAAGGTACTTAAAATTTTCTAATTATTCTTATTTTATTTTTCCTACTATAATTTCAGTTTGATTGTGAATTCTGCATAATAATATTAAGTATTTTTTTCACTTTTATTGATTATTAATCCTATACTTTTATATTTTTTAATAAGTCTGATATTGTCTTTTTTACATTAATTTCTAATTCACTTACGATCATAATTTCGTTGCTCAAAAAGTTTAAAGTTATGAGAATCCAAAAATGATTTTGTGTTTATTTTTATTTTTAAAATGGTATAAATTATATAGTTTTATTGGTATTCCTTCATTTTTTTTTCACATATACTTATTATATTAATCATTAAGATAAATTTAATTTCATATTGACATATTAATTTTTTGATTGTCTTGTAAACATCTTAATTATATTCTTGGCGTTTACTATATTTTAATTTGTTTACTTGTACTTTTATCGCTTACGTAATTTACTAAAAAAGTGTTGAATGCACCATAAATTAATGTATTAATTAATACAGCAAAATTATATTTTCAAAATATTATAGAAATATTGTTTGTATAAATGAAAATATTTTATTTAGATTGTTAGAATGTTTTAAAAATATACTAAAACATTTTAGTATATTATGAAAGAATGATTATTTACTATATTATATGCACTATAAACATGATATAAAAAGGACAAATTAAGATTTAGTCGGGTTGAAAATAAAACAAAATGATATTAATCATTCAAAATAATATTTTATTTAAAATCAAAATTAATGACATATTTTTATTCATTGGTTGATATTTTATTTATTTTTTTTTGCCGTGGCTTGGGCCATCCATTTTTTTATGGGTTTTTTCTATTTCTGAATCTGGGACATCACTGTATTTTGTTATTAAATGAACTGCTTCTGAAAAACATAAATTAAAAATCATTAAAAGGAATTTATTTATGTAAAAAACTGTATTAATGTATATTTGAATTTCATAATGGTATTTTTAAACTTTTTAAATACATTTTTTAAATTATTAATATAATATTTATTTTAACTTATCAAATATAACAGAGCAACGTTGTTATATTAAAAAATGATTTTTTTCCTTTGAAACCAATAAAGAAATAATTCATTAAAAAGGAATCACTGAACATCATTTGCATTATTTTCAAATTGTTGCTCAAAAAACGAGTCAATTTTCTGATCTTTAAAAATATATACACATATATTATATTCATTATTATTGCACATTTATATATATATATATGAGTACGTCTCAATACATTTGCTTCTGCACGTTCCTCTTGCGTTTGATTATAACGGACATTCTCACAAATTATTGCATTACGTGTACGTCGTCCAATGTTTGATCTTCTAATAGGAGGCATCAGCCAAACAAAATATTCTCTCCAAAACATAACAAAATATAATAAGTCGTTTTTGATTAATCCTAGAAAATACTCATTATTTAATAATAGGTACTCGAGCAAGTTATAAGAAATGGAGGTTTTAAATAAGTGATTGATAATTAGTAAAATAAAATAAAATAAAATTGTACTCACGCAGTTTTTCTGGTAACGCCAACAACGGAAAATGGAACCGTATTATTCACTTAACAAATTCTAATATTGAAAAATGAAAAATAATGAAAAATAATGAATACAAAACTATAAAGTAACTATAAAAACCATAGAGTATACTGTAATAGCCAGTACATTGAGTTGATGTATGAATTGCCATAGAGATGTCTACGTCTACCATAGAGCAAATAAAGACAGCGGTATCGAGTTCAAATCCCTGTCATCAATAAATAGATTTTGCACTTTTTCTACTAATTCGGTTGACTTTTTAATAATTTTCTTTTATAAGAACCTTCTCCTAGCAATTACGAACAGTTAAAAAAAATTTGAGCTAAAGCGGCTCAGCCGTTCTCAATTGATGAATTGTTATACATTTATAATATTTATATAATTATTTGTAAATTGTTTCAGTTGATATAGGATCTAACGATGGCAATGATTTAAATAAAGATAAAACGTATACACCCAGTGGCGTAGTTACGGGGAGGGTGCAAGGGGTTTTCACCCCCCCCCCAGATTTTTAGATTCTGAACGGAGTGAAGAATGTATTGATTTTACAATGATGTGTGTTTTTTTTTTTTTTATTTTTTATTTTTTTTTTTTTTGTGTCAGGATTTGGGTCGACAGGATTTGGGGCAGTAAAAATGCTTCGATTTGCTTATGTAGCAACTTTTCTGAAAGGAAAGTGAATCTAGTTGGTACTTTGGGAGGTCAAAAACGCGTTGGGAAAAACTGAATTTTTTATTTTGCTATAACTCAAAATTTAATCGATGTAAATACTTGAAATTTTCACCCAAATGTATAGATTAGCGTTCTCTATACACCGTTAAATTTTCAAAGTATTTTGACTTTTATTGAGCTATTTATAGACAATTGAAATTTTCAATTTTTTTAAGTATTTTTTTTTTAAATAACGATAAAATTTTTTTGGCTGCCCAGAAAATCTTGAAAATTTAATACAAGGTTTCTTATAAGTTGTTCCTCAACTTATAAAAAAATCTAAAATCGTAAGTCACAATTTTTTTTTATAAGTGCTCAAAGTTCCAATTTATACGAAATATGTAAAAATCACGATAATTTGCAAGTTATTTTGTAGATAAAAATTCATAAAATTTTTTCTGTTAATACTTAAGGTTCAAAATTTTAACACTAGGTTATCTATAAGCTACTCTTCAAAAATCTTTAAAAAAATTTCTACCGGAATTAGAGGAAAAAATTGTATGACTGTTTGAAATTAAAATATTTACGAAATTGCATAAAATAGCGATTTATTGTCAAACGATTTTAAATATTTTTTATAATTCAAAAAGTATAAGTCGCAGATTTTTGAAATTTCTACCAGCTGTTAAAATTGGTATTTCCTTTATGTCATATTTTTTTCAAAATATTATATTGATTTTTAAGCCACTTATAGGCATTTAAAATATTCGATTTTTTTACATTTTTTTTTTATAATCGGTGATAAAAAGAATTCGGCTACTACAAAATACTTGAAAATTTAATCGAAGATTCCACAGAAGTAGTTCTTAATGTCATTCAAAAATTATCCATAGGCACAATTTTTTTTTATAAGCGTTTGAACATCGAATATTGACATAAAATTACATGTAAAATATAATATAATGTAGAATGTTCTAGACTGACAAACTATATCGCTGTATGCAACTGCCAACCCATCCTAATTGAAAAATATATTTATCGTTTCAAAATAAAATATACTTTTTACAATGTTTATAAATAACAATGTATTATATCCTAGACAAACATATGAACTCCGTTCAGAATCGTTATTCGTATACAATGATATCTATCATTGCATTCAAATTTAACAAATCCATTATAATAATGACCTATCCTATAAGCAAGGTGCACTCCACCCCTAACTGTACAGCAGAGCGAGGCCCATCCGGTTCTTTTTTTAACTTAAATAGACATGCGCATGCGCAGCACAACTGTTTTTTCATAAATAGCAACCACCTATTTTAACCACAAATTATTTTTTTTTTATGTATTTAATGTACTTACCAACACATTATAATAAAATTATATTTTAGTTTTACTATGATTCAGTATATAATAAAAATTGAGTAACAAAATAATTTTCATTAAAAATGAGATATAATAATAATACCATTATAAATTTAATATTATTAAATAGGAATTCGTATTAAGATTATAGACCTGCAAGGGTCGATCCGGCCCGTAATTATATTGGACCGGGCCGGGCTGTAAAATAAAATAAAGGGTTGGACTGGGCTTTTTAAGTCTTGAAATTTTATTCCGGACCGGACCTGGGCTTTTTTTCGTAAAATTTTTCTGGACTTGACTTCGAATATTAAATCAAGGATTGGCGAGCTTTTTTAAGGATTTTTCTTCAACAATAATTAAAAATAATAATTATAAAATCAATACTGGTACAATTAGGTATAATCATATAATAATAAATATATAATATAATGATATCTTGATTCGTGGGTATAATAATGCTATTTCTTCTTCTTCTTCCTCTTTTGCCTCGCCTTCCTCCCAACTATTTGGGGTCGGCCACCCTTGTCCTACACCTCCACTTATATATATATATATTTGTATAAGTATTATATTACACTGAATAGATTCTCATGAAAATATTGTTCCTCCGATATGGTTTCCTTCGATAAATCATTATCCAATAATTATGGTAAGAATATTATCTATAAAAACAAAATATAATTTATATTAAGTACATAATAAATAAAGCATATCAATTTTCATACTGTACGATCCTTCGAAGGATCTTTGTACTTGGTCAGTACTAAGGTAGCAGCTTCAGCTTCAGCTTGGTAAAAATAATTGAATCCTGATAACATATCTTCTATTGAAAAACCAGTTCGATTTGTAATATGTCTAAAAAAAAAAAAAAATTGCATATAATCAATGGCTTTCTAAATTCGATAAAAGTATTTGTAAATATTTATTCAGATTCGATAGTGAATATTTGATAATAGATCGAAGAATATAATGATTTTAACATAATGTTATAATGTTACACAATAATGTATTGCTTCGATCATCAAAGCTAAGAACTTTTCTTAGTACCAAATGTTGTCTGTATAATGAGTTATTGATGTGATCAATGGATTTTTAAAAATGTATTAAAATAATTGAAAAAAATTGACAAAGAATAAAAAAAAGTAATAACGAAATTTAGAATGTACTGGTATTCGATAAAATTGAGTTTAAATTTTTACGTCATAACTCAAAAAAAAATAATTATTTAAAATAGTAACAAGAAAGGGGATTATAACAATAATTATTTCGTACCACAGCTTTCATTAATTAGTCCTTATTTAAATTTATACTAATAAAAAAATCATTTATAGTTGTATACGATGGCGTGGCACACGGCAACCAGATAATGGCTAATAGACAAAATATTTTTAATTAAATGCATTTTTTTTGAGAGAAGATTCAATATTTTCTAATATTGAAATTATTACAATAAAACGATTCTTTCATCAATTTGAAAAGTTTAAAATGCAATCAGTTAGGGTCATTTGGGATTTCTTGTTTATATTGTTTACAGTCTTCTGTGAGTTAATATCGAATATCGGTATTTTTTGATTAAATTGTGTTAAAATGCAAATAGTGCAAACTCAGCTACAGGGGTAAAAATTACATTAATGAATTCGGTCAACACATTTTTGCTTTTCAGAGCAGTTAATTATTTTTAAAGATATGTGAGATAAAATTAGTGTGCGAAAAACGTTTCAGTGTCACTCAGCATTCAAGTACTGAAAAACATATAAGAGCCTCTAATCGTCAAAATAAAAACACAACTCAGCAGCTCATTACTGCTCCAACTCGAAAATCTGATTTTCCTAAGCATTTATGTGAAATATTCTTAAATTCTAATATTTCATTAGAAAAATTAAGAAATCCTGATCTTCACACATTCCTTAAAACATATATAAATAAGGGTATATCATCTGTATCTGCACTGAGAAAAACATGTGTCAATGTTTGCTACTAAGATATGATGAATGAGATAAGAAATCAAACAATTAATAAAAAAAATTTAAGTTTCTATGGATGAGACGAAAGATATAAAATGACGATACGTTGTGAATGCCATAATTGAAACCTTACTGACTGGCGGATTAGGGAATTGTTTTTTACTTGCATCGAAAGTGCTGGAAAAAGCAAAACACATTAAAATTAGTAAATTATTTGATAAAACCCTTTTTACTTTATGGTCAAATGAAATTATACATGACAATGTTATTTTATTTGTAATCAATACAGTACCAAATATGGTCAAAGCTGCGAATGCCATTCAAACATTTTATTCTAAAATGGTACATAAAACCCACTTAAAGGCATCTGTTTGCATTGAATTGCCATTATTTTGAAAAAATTAAAAAATTCGTAAAATTATTAAATGTCGATGATGCCAATTCAATAATTAAATAAAAAAAAATACATCAGAAATATATCAAATTTAGTTTTTATTTATACAAATTAGTGGCGTAGCCAGGGAGGGGCTGAGGGGGCTGCAGCACCCCCCCCCCCTCCGAAATTTTAAGAAAATTTAAAATTATTTTAATGGTCTATGATATTTGCTCAAAAAGTTTTAAATTGTATTTTACTAATTTTAAATTGTCATCTTTATGATCAGTGATCAGCCCCCCCCCCCCCGAAAAAAAATCCTGGCTACGCTATTGATACAAATTATACATTTCTACATACGTCTATTACATGTTTAGAAACATAGAAACTCAGGGAACTATTTTAACTGACGCAATCAAAACTGTGGAGAATGTAAAAAATAAATTAAGTAGAGTAAAATGTTCCAATGGCATAACAATTTATAAAAAAAATTGAGTAAATTATTGAGACGATACTGGACTTTAAAATAAAATCAAAAATTCTAAAAAAAAAAGGGAGAAGAAATATCAACGGAAAATTTACCAGAAGATTTTTCTGTTGATGATTTACTATATTAAATACACACCAATTTCTTTGGCTGACATGGAGTGAAACTTTTTGGTGAATAAAAACATGTTGGCAGATAACCGGTGATCGTTTAAATTTGAAAATTTATCAGTCATTGATTGTGAATTGTAATGTTTAAAACTGTACAATAATTAATGTTTTTAATTACCAGTCAAAAGAATTTAAATAAATATCATAAGTATTATAATAATATTTTTCGCTTGAATTAATAAATTAAAAAAAAAAAAAATATTAATAATAAAAGAATAAGGGCATATTTAAGGGCATACATCTGGATTTTTAAATTCATAAACGCATGCATATTTCGATAGTTTTTAGTGCATAAATTTCTGGACACTAGTCATTATACTATGTGGACAGAGTTGGGAAATATCTAGATAAATGTATCTAAATAAGTTATCTAGATAAAAATTATTTATATTTTATCTTATCTAGATAAATTTATACTCAGTTATCTTTATCTTCATCTAGATAAAAATCTTGTTATCTATGAGTACCAATCTAGATAATTTATTTAAATAGAATAAAAATAAAATTTGAAAATTTAAAATGTTTTTATATTTTCATTTTTACATTTTTCTGTACATATATATACCTATTACACAGATAATAACTGGCAAGATGACAATCTTCTTATGAAGTTTATTTTAAAAAAAATAACTCTTTGTATTATATGTTTACTTTCGAAATGTTTGAAATTTGTTAAAAAAAAAGACAGAAATGTATTGTTGTTTTATTTTTCAAATATAAGATTTTTAGATTCTGAACGGAGTGAAGAATGTATTGATTTTAAAATGATGTGTGTTTTTTTTTTTTTTGACACGTTTTGGGGCAGTATAAATGCTTCGATTGCCTTATGTAGCAACTTTTCTGAAAGGAAAGTGAATGTATTTGGTACTTTAGGGAATATTTTACGCAAAACCAGTTTTCGACAAAATTGAATTTTTTATTTTGCTATAACTCAAAAATTAATCGATGTAAATACTTGAAATTTTCACCCAAATGTATAGATTAGCGTTCTCTATACACCGTTAAATTTTCAAAGTATTTTGACTTTTATTGAGCTATTTATAGACAATTGAAATTTTCAATTTTTTTAAGTATTTTTTTTTTTAAATAACGATAAAATTTTTTTGGCTGCCCAGAAAATCTTGAAAATTTAATACAAGGTTTCTTATAAGTTGTTCCTCAACTTATAAAAAAAATCTAAAATCGTAAGTCACAATTTTTTTTTATAAGTGCTCAAAGTTCCAATTTATACGAAATATGTAAAAATCACGATAACTTGCAAGTTATTTTGTAGATAAAAATTCATAAAATTTTTTCTGTTCATACTTTAGGTTCAAAGTTTTAACACTAGGTTATCTATAAGCTACTCTTTAAAATCTTTAAAAAAATTTCTACCGGAATTAGAGGAAAAAATTTTATGACTGTTTGAAATTTAAATATTTACGAAATTGCATAAAAAAGCGTTTATTCTCAAACGATTTTTAATATTTGTTATAATTCAAAAAGTATAAGTCGCAAGTTTTTGAAATTTCTGCCAGCTGTTAATATTGGCATTTCCTTTATGTCATATTTTTTTCAAAATATTATATTGATTATTAAGCCACTTATAGGCATTTAAAATATTCGAATTTTTTACATTTTTTTTTTATAATCGGTGATAAAAAAAATTTGGCTCCTACAAAATATTTGAAAATCTAATAGAAGATTTCACAGAAGTAGTTCTTAATGTCATTCAAAAATTATTAAAATCCATAGGCACAATTTTTTTTTACAAGCGTTTGAACAGCGAATATTGACATAAAATTACTTGTAAAATATAATATAATGTAGAATGTTCTAGACTGACAAACTATATCGCTGTATGCAACTGCCAACCCATCCTAATTGAAAAATATATTTATCGTTTCAAAATAAAATATAATTTTTACAATGTTTATAAATAACAATGTATTATATCCTAGACAAACATATGAACTCCGTTCAGAATCGTTATTCGTATACAATGATATCTATCATTGCATTCAAATTTAACAAATCCATTATAATTATGACCTATCCTATAAGCGAGGTGCACTCCACCCCTAACTGTACAGCAGAGCGAGGCCCATCCGGTTCTTTTTTTAATATTAAGTTAGAGAATGATTTGGCATCTTCTTATGAAGTTTATTTCAAAAAAAAATTATTTTATATTTTATGTTTATTAATATTTGAATTGAGTTGAAAAAATGATATTTTTAGATTCTGAACGGAGTGAAGAATGTATTGATTTAAAATGATGTGTGTTTTTTTTTTTTTTTTTTTTTGTGTCTGTCGACACGATTTGGGGCAGTAAAAATGCTTCGATTGCCTTATGTAGCAACTTTCCTGAAAGAAAAGTGAATCTATTTGGTACTTTAGGGTACTTTTGGTCAAAAGTAAAAAATTTCCAATATTTTTTAAATGCGACGGGAAAAACCATAAAAAAATTTGGGAAAAACGGGAGTTTTTACGCAAAACCAGTTTTCGACATAATCAAATTTTTTATTTTGCTATAACTCAAAAACTAATCGATGAAAATACTTGAAATTTTCACCAAATGTTTGGATTAGCGTTCTCTATACACCATTAAATTTTCAAAGTATTTTGACTTTTATTAAGCTATTTATAGACGATTGAAATTTTCAATTTTTTTAAGTATTTTTTTTTTAAATAACGATAAAATTTTTTTGGCTGCCCAGAAAATCTTGAAAATTTAATACAAGGTTTCTTATAAGTTGTTCCTTGACTGATAAAAAAAATCTAAAATCGTAAGTCACAATTTTTTTTATAAGTGCTCAAAGTTCCAATTTACACGAAATATGTAAAAATCACGATAATTTGCAAGTTATTTTGTAGATAAAAATTCATAAAATTTTTTCTGTTCATACCTAAGGTTCAAAATTTTAACACTAGGTTATCTATAAGCTACTCTTCTAAAATCTTTAAAAAAATTTCTACCGAATTTAGAGGAAAAAATTTTATAACTGTTTGAAATTTAAGTATTTATGAAATTGCATAAAATAGCGATTTATTCTAAAACGATTTTAAATATTTGTTATAATTCAAAAAGTATAAGTCGCAGATTTTTGAAATTTTTACCAGCTGTTAAGATTGGCATTTAAAATATTCGATTTTTTTACACTTTTTTTTATAATCGGTGATAAAAAAAAAATTGGCTCGTACAAAATACTTGAAAATTTAATAGAAGACTCCACAGAAATAGTTCTTAAAGTCATTCGAAAATTATTAAAATCCATAGTCACAATTTTTTTTTATAAGCGTTTGAACAGGGAATATTGGCATAAAATTACATGTAAAATATAATATAATGTATGTATAATATTCTAGACTGACAAAGATATCGGTTTTTTTAAAATGTTCTAACTCAAAAACGAAAAACCGCAACAACTTGAAATTATCACCAAATCTTTATATTGACGTTTTCTATACATGGTTAAGTTTTCAATGTATTTTGACTTATTTATAGACAATTTTTCTAAATTTTTCGTTTCAAAATAAAATATACTTATTACAATATTTATAAATAACAATGTATTATACTCTAGACTAACATATCATCTCCGTTCAGAATCGTTTTTCGTATACAATGATACCTATCATTGAATTCAAATTTAACAAATCCATTATAATGACCTATCCTATGAAGAGTCGCACTCCACCCCCAAGTGTACAGCAGAGCGAGGCCCATCCGGTTCTTTTTAAAATTTTTTTAATTATGAATTTTTTACCTAATATCTGTAGGCTGTAGTATCCCGAATATTTTCAAAATTAAACATGAAATTATGTCATATTTATCTAGATAAAAATGTACTTATTTTTATCTTTATCTAGATGAAATTTAGTGTAACTATCTTTAACTGTATCTAGATAAGAATTAGTATAGTCATCTTTATCTTTATCCAGATAAATTATTAGTTATCTATTCCCAACACTGTACGTGGATCATTAAAAATAACGCTTTGCGTAATCTTTTGATAGGGTAAAGTATACAGTTATTGGCACCTTAATAAAAAATTGAATTTCAAAACATGTTATCATTAATTTTACAGTGTTTGATATCTTTGTGACCTCTTTGATTATCATCAAAATATTGTAATCTTTCATTATCTGTAATCAGAATTTAAATTAATTTCATATATATATTTGTTTTTAATACTTTAATATAAAATGTCCCAAAACTACAGTTATTGGCACTACAATTCAGTTATTGACTTTTCAATTTCAGTTATTGACACCCTCTTAAAATTGTTTAACTAATTTTGCTAACTTACACTTATTAACTATTTAAGTATGTAATAGGTAATTAAAAATATATAAAAAAAGTTTTGCTTGGAAGGTACCTTTACCTATTATAATTTTAAGGTATTAATATGATTTAAATTGAATAATTGCCCACAGTAAAAATGTATAAACATTTTAAATTTTTAATTCAATTACAAATGAATTAAATAATTCAAAAAATTTATAATTATAGGTAGAAAGGCATCTTAATTAATTGCATATAATAGTTTACAATACATTACATTTAAATATTGTTTTGAAACATTTTGAATAAGATAATTCAGTACTCAAAAGATTGTTTTTTATTGAGTATTCTATATGTTCAGATTCTGACAGTAATTGTTCATCAATTTCAATATTATTTTTAGGTTTTACATAAGCAATATTTTCCTATATTTTAATGAACTTATGCTCCATAAAACAATGTCTCAGTTACGTGTGCACTCTCGTCCGAGCAACACGCTTATCGCATCGCGCTCTCGTATTTTTAGCTTTCGGAGCATACTTAGTTAACGACGTGTGTACAGGTAATATGAATACTTATATAGTCGATTCCCATTCTTATATGAACATTTGATATTATTAATTCACCATAAAAAAATGGGGGATTCGCCCACCAATGCTATAAGTCTTAAAGACAGACTTATTCAATCATCAAAAACATCGAATAATAAACACAATGTCCCTATAGTTAACGGCGGGCCCGCCGATAGCTTGACAGATAACGCTACTAATGACTCTCAATCAATTTTTCAATATTCCGATAACCACACCAATGACGCAATTATAACAATAGGCAGAAATAACTCTAATGACGATTCCAGCAACAACACCAACCGCATACAAAGTGTTTCAAGTATAAACTCCGCAACTCAACTAAACATGAAAATACAAACCGATAAATACTCAGCTGGAAAAAAATCTTTCGCTGAAACCACTATCAACGCTTCACTTCCCAAAAAAGATCAAGCAATCGTCTTTGAGACAATTGATAATTTTCCACAGATTGAATACATCATTGCCATCAGCAAATTAATATCACCAAAAAACATTAAATTCGTTTCCCGAATTTCTAACAGCCGATTCTGTATTTATTTCAATGACAAAAACTCCGTTGATTTTCTAATAGATAATCACCCCAGCATCAAATTAAACGACCACACAACAATTAAAATTAGAAAATTAATTAACCCGGCTAAAAGGATCATAATCTCTAATGTTTCACCCGCCATACCAAACGACAGCATTATATTACTCTTAAAAGAACACAACATACAATTAGTATCCCCGATCACTCACGTCAATGCGGGATTCAACATTCCAGAACTTGCTCATATCCTTAGCTTCAGACGACAAGTTTACATAAATCCCGACGATTTCCAAAAATTACCAAACTCCGGCCTGATTATGCATGAAAACACCCCCCACAGAATTTTTTTCTCCGATGATACTCTTTCTTGTTATTTATGCAAACTCAAGGGACACACCTCAAAACAGTGCAAAAATCCTCCGTCAGAAGCTCCAAAAACCAAGATAAACGATTCCCAAGATTATACCAACTATATAAGCAACTCCAATATCACCGATGATATTATAGTACACAATAAACCCATATGCAATACACTCTCCGAACCAATGGCCTACCCTAATGCGAACAGCACTGTTCCAACCACTATTCAACCTGCCTTGCTAGATGATCCGGTACTTATGGATATAACCCAAGAGGACAGTATATCTCTGATTCCTAATACAACCAATCAGACGAAAAGACCAGCACTTTCATCGATATCATCAAGTTTAACACCTGATTCGTCATCCCTTAAATCACCATCACATGATACGATCTCAAAAGAAATTCCCCCCACTATCTCAAACTCAATACCTAATAAAACATCTCAACCGGCTTCAAAAAAAATAAAACGAAATAAATCCATCGAAAATCTTGTTTTACAGCTCGATGAAACACTCGAGCCCATTAAAAGCAGATTTGAGGAAATACCGAACAAAAAAATAAATTACAATCAATTCAAGTTTATAATTGAAAACACGCTTGGTGTACCCAATCCTGCCCCAGTACTCGAACCGTTCAACATTACATGTTTGGAAATTATTGAAGTCATAGAGATAATCAAGCCTAAAATTAATATTCCAAGCCTAAAAAACAGAATGACGAGACTTTGCAATGCACTTCTCGACAAAGCTCTAACCGCTGAGCCTCCCCAAATTGAATAAAAATTAATAAAAGCCTAAAGCTCATCTACACGTGCCTAACAGAATCCAATAAATCAATAATCTACTCATTAAAACTTCTTCAAAATATCAAGATGAAATCAAAAAACATAAAAATTCTTCAATGGAATTTAAACGGATTTTATAGAAAACTGGACGAACTAAAATTACTAATCTCCGAACACAATCCAGAAATCATATGTTTACAAGAAACTAATTTCAGCAACTTAAACACGGGCACTCTAAATAACTACAAAGAATACAGATTTGATAGAACTGATTGTCTTCGTGCAAGCGGCGGTGTAGCTATATACATAAAATCAGATTTTCCTAGTAAGATAATTAACATAACTTCACACTTAGAAGTTGTAGCAGCCTCCATTAAACTGAATGACATGGAACTTAACATTTGTAACATATACCTTCCTAACCAGCATATTTTTAACAAAAATGACATTGAAAACATATTATATCAAATTCCCAAACCATTCATAATGTCAGGAGATTTTAATAGCCACAGCACTGAGTGGGGTTCAATAAAAACCGATAATAGAGGTAAAGAAATTGAAAAAATGTTAGAAAATGATCATCTTGTACTTCTTAACAACCTTGAACCAACTCGAATTAACCCTATAAACGGTGAACTTTCGTGCATAGACCTGTCATTCTCCAACGCAAGTCTGGCACAGCGTACTGAATGGAACGTACTACCGAATCTCACAAGCAGTGATCATTTTCCCATTTTGATTCAAATTTTTTCTCGGCACAATGATACTTGTAATTCGACTGAAAGATGGAATCTAAAAAACCCAGATTGGCCCCTTTTCACTGAATTCCTTGAAACAGAAATATCAAAAATAAAAAATCCAGAAAAATTAAGTATAAACTAGCTAACAGAAACCATCACAAGTCACATAATAAACTCTGGTAACTTAACAATTGGAAAATCCAAAACAAAAAAGCAAAAACCCAAAGTTCCTTGGTGGAACCAACACATTAAAGATGCTTTATTAGCCAAAAAGGAAGCCTTAAAAACATTTAAAAAAACAAATAGCTCGGATGATTTTATAATTCTTAAACATCTCAGAGCCAAATCAAAATACCTTATTAAAATAAGCAAAAAAAACTTCCTGGGAAAAATTTACTAGCAGCATTAACGATAAAGTAGACAGTAAACTTATATGGAATAAAATAAGATCCTTAAAAGGTCTATGTAGAAATAACAAAATAAACCTAGTGGACAAAAACACAAACGATCTTATTAGTAATTCTGATTTAATCTCAAACAAACTCGGTGAATATTTTTACAATAACAGCAGCAACAACAATTTCAACACACAATTCAAATTATTCAAACAAAAAAGTGAAAAGGCAATTATTGTTAACTCCGTCAATGAGAATCTAAACGATCAAATTCTTTTAAACAATCCAATAACTTCACAAGAAATCGTTTATTTCATAAAAAAATGCAAAAGTAATAGTCCTGGACCAGACCAAATTCCCTATGCATTTATTCACAACTTTGGAAAAAAAACATTTGATCTACAGGCAATTCTTTACAACAAAATTTTATCAGAAGGAAGATGGCCATCAACCTGGAAGAGTGGAATAGTAATTCCTATCCTTAAACCAGATAAAGACAAATTCAGCATTGAAGGATACAGGCCCATCACGTTACTCAACACAATGTGCAAGCTGCTTGAAAAAATTATAAACCACAGACTTAACTGGCTTTTAGAAAAACAGTCCTTCTTCTCCCCACATCAGAACGGATTTAGAAAAAACCGAAGCACTATAGACAATCTGATCGAAATCAAAGAAGACATCACTCAAACATTCAACAATCAACAAATTATGGGCATGGTAAATCTTGATATCGCTAAAGCTTATGACTCTACATGGAGACATAACATTCTTGTAAAACTCAATAAAATAGTAAGCAAAGGTAATTTTCTGAACTTAATTATCAATTTTCTTGAAAACCGTACATTCAGGGTTAGAGCAAATAATTGCCTTTCCGATGAGTTTATTCAAGAAAATGGTGTCCCTCAAGGCTCTGCTCTCTCAGTTTCTCTCTTCCTGATTGCTATCAATGACATTACAGAAAACTGTACGCACCCTGTTAAATTCAACTTATACGCCGATGATTTCAACTTCTGGTGCAGAAGTAAATCCAAAAACACAGTTCAAAGTCTGCTTCAAACTACCGCAAATAATTTAGAAAATTGGGCAAAACAAACTGGGTTCCAATTCTCTCCAGAAAAATCTAGCTGTACTATTTTCACAAAAAAAAAGATTGTTGATGCTCTAAAAATAACAATTGACAAAGTTGAAGTTCCACATCGAAACTCTGTAAAAATACTTGGTGTTATCTTTGACAGACGGTTATCGTGGTCCCCATACATCAAACACTTAAAAGCCTCCTCCGGACATTCTGTCAAAATTATAAAAATTCTCTCTCACACCTCTTGGGGTGGGGAAACAAACACTCTAATTAAAATTCATAAAGTTTTAATCCAATCAAAACTTAACTATGGCTCATCCCTTTACAGAACAGCCTCCAAATCCCTCCTAAACTGGCTAGATAGTGTTAATAACTGCGGTTTGAGACTGGCTTTAGGAGTTTTTCGCAGTTGTCCTGTATACAGTATTTATAATCTCGCCGGTGAACCTATTCCCGATATAAAAAGGCTGGAATTACATCTCAAATATTTAGCAAGATCTTCAAAATCAAATAACACCATTCATGAAAAAAACAACCCCCTCTGCATAAAAGAGATGAAAGACACTAACCTTGATATAACGCAAATTATAACCAAAGAAAAAATTTCTCAACCCCCTTGGGCCAGCTCATATCTAATTAATACTGAACTCAGCTGTCTTTTCAAACACCAAACCTCGCCAAATATTTTCAAAAGTTTCTTTAAAAGCATTATAAGTAACTACAAAGACTTCCAGGAAGTATACACTGACGGTTCAAAAACTCACGAAGGTGTAGGATTCTCGATTATATTCCCAAATAAAAAAATTATACACAAACTACCTTCGGATTGCTCCATATTCACAGCCGAAGCTATAGCCATCCTTATGGCTATTGAGGCTATATTACAAGAAGCTCATTCGAAATTCATCATTCTCAGCGATTCATTGAGCACTATAAGAAGTCTGCAGAATTTTTTCAATCCCGGTGATATTGCATCCAAAATTCTGAACAACCTCAATCTAGCTTCCGGTCTGGGTATAAATATCGTTATCATGTGGATACCCGGACACTCGGGTATAATAGGCAATGAAATAGCCGATGAACATGCCTCAATTGCCATCAATAACAAAGATACCGTCTTAATTAATAAAATGTCATTCGACGACGCGAAAAAACTCATAAATGAACGTACAAAATATAAATGGCAAAAAATCTGGAACATACAAAACACAAAATTAAATGAAATAAAAAGAGACATACATCGTTGGATTAATCCTAACCTCAACCGTAAAGAAGATACGGTTCTCAACAGACTCCGTTCTGGTCACACCAGAATTACTCACGGCTTCCTGATGGCGAGAGAGGAACCCCCCATCTGTCAAACCTGCGGAACCTTGTTAACAGTCAAACACCTAATAGCCGACTGTTTAATGTTCAACCAAGAACGGGCCGAGCACAAGATATCCTACAACCTAGACGCTGCACTTGGACTCAACCAAAAAAAAAATCTTGACCTAATTAAGTTTCTGAAACAAACTAAACTTTTCAATCTTATATAAAAAAAAATTACTATTATTAGCACTTATTTAGTATTATAAGCTTATTTGTAACTAATGGCCTTTGTTGTCGATGTTATTCTTTGCGATCAATAAAAAAAAAAAAAACAATGTCTATCATACATATTTATTATTTCAATATATTTTGATTTTTTTTTTACTTCAGGAAAATTATGCATTTCATTATTATTTAGATATTTAACATTGTTTTCACATTTCTTTTCGGTTTTACTTTTTATCAACGTATACAATTTAAATGATCCTTCTGATTCTTTAGACAGAGTTGTTGTTTCTAAAGTATGGTCAATATTATTAAATTGTATTACAATTTCAGGTTCAACTAAATGAATTTAGATCTAAAATATCACTGGATAAATCATTTGAGAAATCAACTGGTTCAACTACAACCTGAGTTTTACCAAGATATTTATTAAAATTAATACTATCAGGATCCCAAGGATAAAGCCCACAGGCTTTAAACCCATGTATTAAAGTATCTGGTTTTTTAAGTCTATGCTGCAATATTTAGATACCTTGAATTTTAATGCAGCAGATTTGTTTGATAGTCCTTCATTAAGAACTGCATTTATAGCACCTGCCAAATTAGCTTGAGAAAAATCATGTCTTATTCTTGGCATTTTGTCAAGAAAAAAAAAAATGTAAAACAGGTACCTACTAGGAAATAAACAATTTACAATTTTAAATAATATTTAAAATGATTTTTAATTAATTAATATTCATTTAAATCATTTAATTTTACTAAAGTAATAATTGAATAGTTATAAATTTAATGGTAGTGTCAATAAATGAAATATCAATATTATTGAAAAGAACAATTATTGGCACCCTATGCCAATAACTAAAATTTTAAATTTATAAGAATCAGTTATTGGCATACTGTTTATAATGCATAATAATAAAAAAATTTATTGCAAACTGTATTTTTACAATAAAAAAATTCTTAAAATCTAGATTATATAATTTGCAGTTGAATAAAATAACTACAAACTAAATAAGAACTTAATTGCCAAGTGTAGTCTTCTACAAAAAATGATAATATCATAACTGATTTTGGAAATCCTCTGGAGTGCTCAAATCCGGCGTAATTTGTATATAACGAAAAAAAAAATATGTACTCAACAACAACTGATAACGAAACATAAATAGTTTGGCTATATAATAAAAAAAATAAGTCATTTAATTGTCAAAATCTACATTAATTACAAACAAAACAAATTGTTAGTGCCAATAACTGCATACTTTACCCTATACAGTCGCTAATGATTTGAAGATTATGTAATCTTGACATTTTAGAACTTTAATCTTTAGAAACTAAATTTCCCTGAGTATTTAGCATTTTAACAAAAAATAATACATTTCTTATTTAAACTCACTACTTAAGTAAAACGTTAGTGTCTTTAGTTAGGTATATAAATATTTTGTAATTCAGGGAACGACAGGTATTCCAAAATATATTGAAATATTTCATATCGCTATTTTTATATAGCTCACATTAAATTTACTAAGAATAATCGTTAAAAGCATTATATTTTCGTAGCAACCATTGTGTATTCGAATAATATAACGTGTACTTATTACCTTTTAAATTCCATTAAATTGTCGTCTACGATTTTTCCAAATTGTTTGTACACAACAAACAAGTAACGATATTTTAATGGGTTACGACCTTGAATTAAAATAGTTAAATATTAAACGTATACGGTTGTTTACAAATACGAATATCTATTTTACCAAAATGCTTTTTCTCAGGTCTAGATGGAATAAATGGAGCTATGGTGTTTCCACTTGAAATATCATCACCCGGGATATTTATCACTAACCATTGTAGAAATGTTGTTGTTTCAGGATCGATCCGTGACGTTATACCGGCATCTGTAATGTAATATAGTGTTATAATATTAAAAAAGTATAAAAAAATAAATAAACAAATAAATTACGTATAGACAGTAAATGGAAACTCATATATACCGATCAAAGCGAATGTATAGTGCAGTTGGTCACAATTATACCAACTGATAATTGGTTGTTCCAAAATGTCTTCCACATCGAGCATAGTAACACACTCCGCCGACGCTCCATTTGGATAATTAACCTACGACTTTTTATTAACATCGATTTGTATGAAAGACCGATTATAATCGGTGTGCTTAACTTACATACCGATATTATCCTAGAAGGAGGATTCCTAACTATATTAGGCGTGATTCCATACTTTTTTAATTCAAAGTTAATTTCATTGTTATAAACAGCAATATCATCAATACCAAATGAGACGCATATCTATATCCAGAAAATAAACAATCAAACAAATAAATGTGATGTAAAAAACAATAACTCATCAAAACTTAATTCTTACAAAACACAATATACACAATACTCCGCGCCACATATTTGTCGGTATATAAAATTCTTCTATAGTTATTGATAGTAATTGATTAGGCTAAATTGCATGAACCAGCTGACGAATGAAATGCAACTGAAAAACATGAGCGTTCGCTAGAAGACCTGTGTAAAGAAAAAAAAACATTGTAATGAACGCTGGTATTATGATGGCCATATGACTTAGATATCAATTGATATTTTGATATTATAAATATTGTTGAGATCATCAAAATAATTATTTTTAAAATCAATAATTTTAAGTACAATTTTGTAATCAATTAATTAATTATTCAACTTGATAAGAAAAAAAAAAATCATTCTGAGAATAAAGCAAATTAAAATTAATTATATATGTACTTTTAATTAACGATAAATATTTGTATCCATAAAAGAATATTATAATATTAGTATGTTGTGTAATATATCCATTTTTAATATTTATGAATTATTTGACAACAAAAAATTATTATTAAGAATTTTATGAAAAATTATATATTAAGAAATCATTATATCCAGAGAATATAATACAAAATACGTGTTTATATTTATAACTACTCGAGACCAACCAATTAAATTGAAAGACTCACTTCCAATGCTCATTTTTTTTTTTCTAATGTAAAATTTTTTAATACTTTAAGACCATGTAAGAAAATAAAAAAAAACAACTCAGGAGTAATGAAACGTTTTTATTTGAATAAAACACTTTGCTATTGATATATGGAGGCAAATAAGCACATTTTGAAAGTCTTATTGTGAAATATCTATATCACATATCATGTTATAATACTATACGGTCTATTATAATTATTTTATTTTTTTGATAATGTCAATTAATTATGAGTATTAACTTTTAATGTTCAACAATTACGAATAGTATATAATCATTCAATTAAATAAAACAATATCGACAAGGTACATAATTAAATAATAGAAAAAATAATAATGATAATATTCTATATACATTACATATAAACAGTTTGACAATCATAAAGCTAATAGATAATAATGAAATAAAATAACGAAATTGTGGTTCAAAGAAAAATTGTAATTGCCTTTATTAATTAATACAGTAAGATGGAAAAGGAGGAACTTTATAATATTGTAAATTTGTAGATGCAAGAAGTTAATAACTTTTTTCATTATAATGGATATGTTAAATTTGAATTCAATGATTGGTATCATTGTATACGAAAAACGATTCTGAACGGAGATGATATGTTTGTCTAGGAAATAATACATTGTTATTTATAAATATTGTAAAAAGTATATTTTATTTTGAAACGATAAATATATTTTTTAATTAGGATGGGTTGGCAGTTGCATACAGCGACAAAGTTTGTCAGTCTAGAATATTATACATTATATTATATTTTACATGTAATTTTATGTCAATATTCGCTGTTCAAACGCTTATAAAAAAAAATTGTATCTATGGATTTTAATAATTTTTGAATGACATTAAGAACTACTTCTATGGAATCTTCTATTACATTTTCAAGTATTTGGTAGAAGCCAAATTTTTTTTATCACCGATTATAAAAATAAAATGTAAAAAAATCGAATATTTTAAATGCCTATAAGTGGCTTAAAAATCAATATAATATTTTGAAAAAATATGACATAAAGGAAATACCAATTTTAACAGCTGGTAGAAATTTCAAAAATCTGCAATTTATACTTTTTGAATTATAACAAATATTTAAAATCGTTTAAGAATAAATGGCTATTTTATGCAATTTCGTAAATATTTAAATTTCAAACAATCATAAAATTTTTTCCTCTAAGTCTGGTAGAAATATTTTTAAAGAATTTTGAAGAATATTTTATAGATAACCTAGTGTGCAAATTTTGAACCTTAAGTATGAACAGAAAAAATTTTATGAATTTTAATCTACAAAATAACTTGCAAATTTTCGCAATTTTTACATATTTCGTATAAATTGGAACTTTGAGCACTTATAAAAAAAAAATTGTGACTTACGATTTTAGATTTTTTTTTATCAGTCAAGGAACAACTTATAAGAAACCTTGTATTAAATTTTCAAGATTTTCTGGCCGGCCAAAAAAATTTTATCGTTATTTAAAAAAAAAAAAAATTAAAAAAATTGAAAATATAAATATAAATAGCTCAATATAAGTCAAAATACTTTGAAAATTTAATGGTGTATAGAAAACGCTAATCTTAACATTTGGTGAAAATTTCAAGTATTTACATCGATTAGTTTTTGAATTATAGCAAAATAAAAAATTTAATTTTGTCGAAATCTGGTTTTGCGTAAAAACTCCCGTTTATCCCTTATTTTTTTAGGGGTTTTCCCGTCGCATTTAAAAAACATAGAAAATTTTTTTATTTTGACCCCCCCATAGTACCAACTAGAATCACTTTCCTTTCAGAAAAGTTGCTACATAAGCAAATCGAAGCATTTTTACTGCCAAAAAAGGTGTCGTCAGACACAAAAATAAAAAAAAAATAAAAATTAAAAATTAAAAAAAAAAAATTTAAAAAAAATAAAAAAAAACACACATCATTGTAAAACCAATAGATTTCATCACTCCGTTCAGAATCTAAAATATAAATTAATTATGTACAATTTTTATACTACAAAATATTTTAGATTCTGAATGAAGTGAAGAATGTATTGATATTACAATGATGTGTGTTTTTTTTTTTTATTTTTTTTTTTTGTGTCTGTCGACACGATTTGGGGCACTAAAAATGCTTCGATTGCCTTATGTAGCAACTTTTCTGAAAGGAAAGTGAATCTATTTGGTACTTTGGGGGGTCAAAAGTAAAAAATAAAAGTAAAAGTCAAAAGTAAAAGGTTTCTTATAAGTTGTTCCTTGACTGATAAAAAAAATCTAAAATCGTAAGTCACAATTTTTTTTTTTATAAGTGCTCAAAGTTCCAATTTATACGAAATATGTAAAACTCACGATAATTTGCAAGTTATTTTGTAGATTAAAATTCATATTATTTTAATTTTTTCTGTTCATACTAAAGGTTCAAAATTTTAACACTAAGTTATCTATAAGCTACTCTTCAAAAATATTTAAAAAAATTTCTACCGGACTTACAGGAAAAAATTTTATAACTGTTTGAAATTAAAATATTTACGAAATTGCATAAAATAGCCATTTATTCTCAAACGATTTTAAATATTTGTCATAATTCAAAAAGTATAAGTCGGAAATTTTTTTGAAATTTCTATCAGCTGTTAAGATTGGTATTTCCTTTATGTCATATTTTTTTCAAAATATTATATTGATTTTTAAGCCACTTATTGGCATTTAAAATATTCGATTTTTTTTACATTTTTTTTTTTTATAATCGTTTGAACAGCGAATATTGACATAAAATTACATGTAAAATATAATATAATGTATAATATTCTAGACTGACAAAGATATCGGTTTTTTTTAAAACTCAAAAACGAAAAACTGCAACAACTTGAAATTTTCACCAAATCTTTATATTGACGTTTTCTATACATGGTTAAGTTTTCAAAGTATTTTGACTTATTTATAGATAATTTTTCTAAATTTTTCTTTTCAAAATAAAATATACTTATTACAATATTTATAAATAACAATTTATTATATTCTAGACTAACATATCATCTCCGTTCAGAATCGTTTTTCGTATACAATGATACCTATCATTGAATTCAAATTTAACAAATCCATTATAATGACCTATCCTATGAAGAGTCGCACTCCACCCCCAAGTGTTCAGCAGAGCGAGGCCCATTCGGTTTTTTTTAAATTTAACTAATGAATTAGAGAACAAAATTAAGTTTACAACGCTTTTTCTAAGTTACTTTTTAAATTTAAATGCTCATGATTGCATGTGTACTCACTACTTATATACACCTGGTATAAGAGGAAACAAATTTAATATTTGCACATTTCAAAATGAATTAAATGATATTTTATCACTAAATATAGATACATCATTTATTCTAAAAAAAAAAAAAAGACATCTACAATTTAGGAAAACCAAACATTTCAATTGCCTATAAAACAACACAATCCTCATTAATAATTTCATTAAAAATGGGAATTTGTTTAAATATATGATTTCGTACGCAATTAATTTTGTAACACTTAAAATTATTTTTGCGAATTTCACTAATTTTTTATTATTTTATTAAGTGAAAATTTAGGCATGGTATAAGCAACATAACTTATTTCAGAGCCGGAAGCAAACAATTCTTAATTTATATATTTTAAAATAAGTACCAATCTAATTTAATTTTTTTTAACTTGAATGAATCATTAAAGAAAACATTTTAGTCTGTTAAAATGGTTTGTCAAAGAATAAATAAGATTAAATTTTTGAATTAAATTATAGTAAAGAACTTTTGAGAGATAAACAAATTGTGTACAATCAAAATTGGTAAAATATTGTAAATCAAAATATTCAAATTTATTCATTTAAATGATGTTAAGTTGACCAAAATTCGTAATTCTCCGTTGAACTTGACTCCTGGGATTCTCCTCAGTGGAATTTGGCTTTTTAGCGTGTTTTCTTTTAATATTTTCTTCTTTAATGTATTTCTATGTAAACGTAATATGATATTTAAATAGAAAATAAAAAAGGGCAAATAAATGATAATACCTTAATTATTTCGATTCTATCTACAGATTCGGTTAGATAATAGTTGCCACATAAAGGGTATACCATATCATATTCAATCAAGAAATCTGCTATTGAAAATCCATAACGTTCACCAAGATCACTAAAAAAAAAAATGTATAAAAATGTATATTATTTAACGCATCTATCTTGGTTTACTTTAAAATAAATATTTTGTAAATTTTGTTTTTATAATCAAAATATTTATAATTCATAAATTAAATGTACAATAAATACGTATTAATGATCTAACGTGGCATTTTTGAAATGAAAATAATATAAGTACAAATATTATTTTCAATTTCACTATCAATTATATTTACTTATATTTTATACCATAAATGATACTCGATGTATATTTATTTAGCTGCGATTAGTTAATTATATATAATTATAAATATAGAGTTCATTAATATTTTAACACTTAATTTGTTTATTATAATACTAAATAATAATAATTATAATAAAACTAATTTTAATCAATTTAGAAAAAAAATGAATTAACTAAATAAAAATAAAATATATTTAACAAATATTAGAGAATATTTAATATTATTTTATGTTTATTAATTTGGAATTTAATTTACACTAGAAATAATTTGAAAAAGCAAATAGTGTTTATTTTTATCAAACTGTAAATGGAAACATCATAAAACAAATCTACATGCATAATAAATTAATAAATTTTGCTATTTGGAAATCACTATTTCAATGTCAGTTTACACTGACAATATTTAATTTATCATAAAATCTCATGAATATAATTATGTGATGGAAACATTACACGGTTATTACTTATTATATTTCTTTAGTTCTGTGGCTTCGATTCTTCTGGGTTGATCGTACACCAAAAACACGTAACGATGAATTGTTAAGTTACCTGGAAGTAAAGTAATTTGGTGATCCATGTGTTATTATAAATAAAGACCAGTACCTATGTAATCTCTATTATATATTACCTAAATTATGTGATGTATCGTCTGTATACTTTTCAATAAATGGGGACATAGTAAACCCCTCTGCAATATTATTACCAGGTATATTTATCACAAACCATTTACGAAATGGAAACATGCCGTTATTCTTCTGATTAAATTCACCCGCATCTATTACATAACACAATATAAATAATTATTAAAACATTATTAGAAAATAATAAAAAAAGTTCATGTAAAATATAAGTTACTAATCAAAGCCAATGTATAATATAGTGATGGTCTTGTATCCCAATAGACATTCGGTTCGCCTCGAGCATCATGAGCAGAAATAAAGTTTCCAAAATGTACCGTTTTTAAACTTGGAAATACAACCTTAAATGGTTATAATGTTAACACATTTTTTAATCCAAAACCAATTACAATAGTGTTTATAATTTATTGTCTTACGTTTAATGAAGTTTTAGGAAGAAAGGGAATTAAATCAGGAACGATACCAGCTTTTTCCATAGATAACATTGGATTGTATTGAGCAAATGTGTCAACTGCAACACATACCTGTATTGGAAGTGTAAATGATTATAAAAATTTCTATAATGTAAAAAAATGATGTAAATAAAATAAAAATAAATAAATAAAAATGTCATTCTTACTAAACATAATGCTATATGCCACATATTTGACAATATAAAAAGCTATATAATTTGTTTATTATTGGTCTTGAAACTGATTTATGAGAAACGGACAATTACATGACTTTAGAATAGAGATTATTCACTACGAGACAAAAAAATTAAATTATTATTTACAAACTAATCAGCTGGCATACCGAATTAATCGTCAGAAGACATTTTGGCTTTCATAATTTTATTTGTTTCAGTATAACAATTATTTTTAACATTGATAATATTAGATATAATGTAATAAATGATTATTCAATTATTTCATTCGATGATTAAGAACAATACAAAACAGTTTAATAATTGTAACACATTTAATTTAATTATATATTTTTAATTAACAATAAATGTTTACTATTTTTGAAAAAAAAACTACATAATAAAGAAATATGGTAAATTCATAAATAATTATTATGATTTTTTTCAACAAAATAAAGTATTTATAATTTTATTATCTTACATATATGTATGAAAAAATCATTCAAAAGCTATACAATTTCAATCATACGAAGGTGATTTAAAATTTAATAATAAATTATCATAGTTTTTGACAAATGTTTTATAAAAAATTGACATAAAAAATATAAATTTAAATTAGGAAAATTATACATCAATATTTTAAATAGTTTGTACCGAAGAGCTCCTTCTATGAGGTTGGCCCCGTTGGCCTAAGATCCACCCAAAATACTCAGAGGAAACCTTTTATAATAATAAACGATAACACAGCGTTATGACAGGAGCGGGTGATCAAAATTCTTAATGATTTAAAACTAATAATTTTTCTTTCTTATACAAGTGCGCTGGGGCGCAAATAAACATTTATTAAACGCACTAAAATACAAAGTACAATAAATAATAAATGGGCGCCCAAGAAATAAAATAATACATTCCCAATGTTATATGCATAAAATTAAAACTAAGATACAAAATAGCGCATAATGAAAACCTGACGCGGTACCGTATGTCCACTGGAACCACCTTGGCTTGCGGAATCCCAGGCTTACAATCCGACACGTCCTTCCTTGTCGCTGATCAGCAGTCCGGAATGGTCCAAATATTCACGTGGCTAAACAGCCACACGCACGTACAAAATGGTATACGCAATATACCCGGCTGAACAGCCACACACGCGGACACCGCGACAAATATATAAAATATATAAAAAAAGGAGATATGAAAAACAACGTCCGACGCGATTACACGTAGTCAAAAAATGCTCACACGCGCGTGGACAGACGTCGAACGACAAGTCTTGTCTCACTCGCAAAAACGCAGGTAAAACAGCGTATATCCGAGCACGCACGCGCACACACACCGCACGTTCAATCCCGGTATAGCCTGGCGACATCGAGGAGTTATCAACGGGATTTCCCGTACATATTGAACATAGTATCTAATAGTATTGGCTAGTTTATACTTTAAATACAATACATAATTTAATTACCAGGATTATCAAAGCCATAAACCAATTATAAAACTGAGACTGAATGTGTTAGATATGTGCCTAAATACTGAAGGTTCCAAACTGTTGTAATGTCGGATGTCTAGACTATTTATTTACTAAATCATTTATTTACGTGTAATATAATTGTATTATAAGTCATTGAAAAATTGTTTTTGAAATAAATATTTTTGTTACGATGATAACAGATTTACTAGGGCTTACGAAAGATCAAATACATTTTAAACATTTAAAAATTCCTATTTGATGTTGCCATTTAAAAACAGTTTCATGACGATTTAATAACTTAAATTTGCATAAAAAAATTTAGGGAAAATATGAAGAGATATATAAGGGTCGGAAGAGAAGAGGTATTCAGGAATGGGTGAATGATATAAGTGAGATTTACTTACAGATCTGAAATTAATGTACTGTTGGTTTCGAAAAACCCGTTAAAAATAAAGATAAGTGCAAAAGTTTCTTTATGTATTGTATTACTAAATAAATGTAACTTTGAAATTTGGTTTAATTACTTTCATACTGACAATCAAAACTATTTGTATAATCTATTCGTTTTAACCTTTAATTTACATTTTGCCTACCTATTTTTTAGTATTTCATTAAAATACTGTTTTCGAGTTAATTGAATATACATACAAATTTATTATAATTATATTATCTTTTTAATTTACGAAAAAATGATGCATATAATGGTGAATAAAAAATAAAAATTACTCAAGATAAAGTATACTTGTCGGATCGTACTTTATGGAAAGTATGAATGCAGATGTCAATCTTGATTCATCCATCATATAAAAATATTTATATTTAATCATCGATAATCCTGAATTTATCACTCAATTTCACAGTAGGTAGTTTACTGGTATACCTACTTCAATTGCATTGGATTTACATGTGATTTAAATCGTGCCACACGATGAGCGATGGAAACTATCGACTATGGGCTTATAGTCATAGCCAACAAAAATATATTTTCTTATTAAATAGATGTATAATGTTTTATTTGTTCAACGGAAGCGTCCAGTTTTCTTACAACTATGAAATTTTTAATTATTATAGGTGATTCGTTATACAAGCCACAATTAAATGACAATTCACCAAGGCGTTTATGTGACTTCATCAGTAAAGAAATATTTTTGTACTAATAGAAGAAATAGGAAACAGATGCGGTTCATCTTCAAATGGTGGCACTGTTACACCACTATTCCACCAGACAGAAACTCAAGTTTATCATACAATTTTTGTCTCCTTAAACTTCATACATCGAATTAGATAATTTCTTTACTATCCTGAAACGTCCTCTTCTGATCTCATCTATATTTTCTCTGTTCATCTAGTTACCATTTTCAATAAAAACTAAATTATTTTCTTGAAATGTGTATAAGATTCTGAACGGGGTGATGGAATCTATTGGTTTTACAATGATGTGTGTTTTTTTTTTTTTTATTTATTTATTTTTTTTTTTATTTTTTTTTTTTTTGTGTCTGACGACACCTTTTTTGGCAGTAAAAATGCTTCGATTTGCTTGAGTAGCAACATTTCTGAAAGGAAAATGAATGTAGATGCTACTTTGTCTAGTCTAAAATCCAACTTTTCAATACTTTTCAAAAAAATCGAAAAAAATGATAAAAAAATTACGATAAAACGGGAAATTTTACGCAAAATCACGTTTTTAAAAATTACATTTTTTTAAAATGCTCTAACTCAAAAACCAAAAATCGCAACAACTTGAAATTTTCACCAAATCCTTATATTGACGTTTTCTATACATGGTTAAGTTTATTATTTTGACATATTTTGACTTATTTATAGACAATTTAAATTTTTATTTTTAAACATCTATAAAATTTAATTGGCAGACCGAAAACTCTTGAAAATTTTATACAAGGTTTATAATAAGTTAAACTTATCGTAACTAAAAAAAATCGGTGATCGATTTACTCAAATTTTTTTATAAGCCCTTAATACTCAATTTTGTATAAAATGTGTAAAAATCACGATAATTTGCAAGTTATTTTGTAGATAAAAATTCATAAATTGTTTTCTGTTCATACGTATGGTTCAACATTTTAACACTAGGTTATCTATAAGCTATTCTTCAAAAATCTTAAAAAAATTTCTACCAGACTTAGAGGAAAAATTTTATGACTGTTTGAAATTTAAATATTTATGAAATTGCATAAAATAGCGATTTATTCTCAAACGATTTTAAATATTTGTTATAATTCAAAAAGTATAAGTCGCAGATTTTTGAAATTTTTACCAGCTGTTAAGATTGGCATTTTCTTTATGTACAGCTGAGCGAGGCCTATCCGGTTCTTTTTTTTGATGGAATTTACTTGTACCTTATTTTACCAGTAGTTCATTTTGGGCGGAATTTACATGCACTCAAATATAATATTATGTCTTGAAATTATGAATATCCGTGAGACGAAATCCATTTGTGAGTGTACATTCTTAAAATGGAAGTGCCCTCGTGACGACGTCAATGACTAGTATATTTCTCGGTTATATTTTTTTACAATTTTTTCACTATTCTGTGATTCGTTGGCTTCGGCTACCACACAGTTTCGACTGTGTATGCATTAGAAAAAACCATGCACAATGTAAGCGTTCGGTTTGGTAGTGGGTTCGTAGAAATGTACACCATTGAATACGATTTTTTCGAACCGATCACAATTGTAATTGTAATGTAAGTTGAAACGTACAACGAGCCCTCCTCGACGTTAGCACTAATAAAATGTCAATACTTTTTTATAGATAATACATCCATAATAATTATTAATGTGCAGTAAAATGTTCCGATAACATCATTTCGAACAATCCATTTCGGTTCGATGAATAATTAACGATATTGCGCGCGCGAAGAAACGACCATTGTTGTCTGAAGCGTGTTTTCCCGACCGTAGGATGTATCGAGGGTTCCTAACGCGTCTTGAGCATTTACAATATCCGACCTGAAACCCACAGTTCCCGTTTACCTGAAGAACAGCGATTTCAACTGATCCGGACACGAACATCAATTCATACACAATCCGTTCAACGATCCGGGCTTGAAATCGGACGAAAGCATAGCGCAAAAAAGTAATTATTTTTTTTTACGTTCTCCTCCTTCCGCAGTTCGACCGAGTCGTTATCATATTACGATCTTGTTTACACTCGACACGGTTATTTCGTGCCCGAGCAAGATTTTCTCGATGTTTTGTAACGACTTGCAGTACCGATAATAAATACAAATTGCTACAGTGCCGTACGCTAATTATGTTTATTTCGAATTCGACACAGGATTCGAGATACAAGACGATCTTGGCATGCCAGTGAACTATGTGCGAATTCAAGACTTAGAAGACGGTATACGGAAGGACATCGTGAGCGATAAGAATTCGTTACATAGAGCCATCACTCCGGTGCTGATACTGGCGCATTTCTTCGCCCTGTTGCCGGTTACAAGGAATAAGAGGACAGAACACCAGTTATTTAGTGTGCGTTTTATGAACTCATTTACAACACAATGGAATGTATTGAGATCTTGTACGTCATTTTCAGTGTCAACTGGCTCAGCTGCCCTGTCATATACGTATTTGTGGTATTGTCCTTGTCCCTTTTGATCCTTTCGTTTTCACTCTTGAAAATATACCAAACCGGACTGACATATTACAGTACATGTACCAACGGAGATGATAACTTTATTTTATTTATTTTTTATTTTCCAATTTCTCACTAGATTTTATTGTCATGCAAAACAATTTTACTGTAACAATATATTATTTATTACAGGCGAAATAATGTTTTTTGGTAGCTCACTGGTGATATACATTGTATTTATCCATCTAGCAAGAGAATGGCCAAAAGTCATGGCGAAATGGGAACTAATGGAACGAGAAATGAGACATTTTGGTTACCTTTCTAACATTTTTACCAGCTGTTAAGATTGGCATTTCCTTTATGTTATATTTTTTTCAAAATATTATATTGATTTTTAAGCAACTTATAGGCATTTAAAATATTCGATTTTTTTTACATTTTTTTTTGGCTCGTACAAAATACTTGAAAATTTAATAAAAAATTCCATAGAAGTAGTTCTTATTGTCATTCAAAAATTATTAAAATCCATTGGCACAATTTCTTTTTATAAGCGTTTGAACAGCGAATATTGACATAAAATTACATGTAAAATATAATATAATGTATAATATTCTAGACTGACCAACTATGTCGCTGTATGCAACTATCCAACCCATCAAAATATATATATCGTTTCAAAATAAAATATACTTTTTACAATATTTATAAATAACAATGAATTATATCCTAGACAAACATATTAACTCCGTTCAGAATCGTTATTCGTATACAATGATATCTATTATTGCATTCAAATTTTACAAATCCATTGTAATAATGACTTATCCTATAAGCGAGGTGCACTTTACCCCCAACTGTACAGCAGAGCGAGGCCCATTCGCTGGTTTTGTCAAAGGTAGAGGAACACGTGAACAAATTTTGAATATACGCCACCTTAAAGAGAAGAGTAGAGAATTCAATCAACCACTGGTAATGTGCTTCATTGACTATAACAAAGCTATTGACTGTGTACAATGTAGGAAACTATGGATAGTCATGCAAGAAATGGGAGTCCCTTAACATATCATTCACTTAATCAATAATTTATACACAAAATCAACAGAGCGCAAATTGCAGTATTTGATCAGTTTCAAACTACTAAGGGTGTTCGACAATGATGCATTTTATCACCTATTCTCTTTAATATCTACAGTGAAGCAGTATAAGGAGAGTCACTCCAGGAATGGAATGGTGGAGTAGTTATTGGAGGTAGATAGATTAATAATTTGCGGTTCGCGGATGACACTACGTTATGCACCAAGTCTGAATTGGAGATAAGCCAATTAATAAAGCGTGTTGTAACGGAGCACAGGTTCATAGTAATACGGCCCTTTTTAGGGCCACCAATCGTCCGTCAACAAAACAATGTAACGATGTAAAACGACTCAGGAACAACTGATACATCAGGGAAACTGTGTCGTTTTACATCACCAGATTAGGACCAATAAGAACGGAGGGACGATGGCCTGACGGGGTATAAATACCTATCACTTTCCAAAGCATCGTCACTAATTCATTCCGTTATTGTCACTCGTCGCACATTGACGTAGTCACCTTCAAAACAGCAGTTTTCACCGCTAATCACCAACAGGATCAGCGCCAAACCAAAAACAACCTTTCTCACCGCTAATCACCAACAGGATCAGCGCCAAACCAAAAACAGCCTTTCTCACCGCTTTCAACAGGGCACCAGCGCCCACGGTTCTCACTCGAACCTGCCATCCAAACAGCCATTTTTACCGTTCACCAACAAGGCATCAGCGCCCACAAGTAAGTCGTCGCGGAAGTAACGTCCCTCCGTTACAGCTGTCGTGGGGCCGCGCCCCCACATTGCCACAACAACCAATCCCCTCCCAAAAAAAACCCCACACCTCTCATCAAAAGCGCTCTCTCAGAGCGACAGTAGTAAGCACAAGCCTCTCTTCCGCTATGGGCGGCAAAAAGCCGCTTAAGCGTAAGGGGGGTGGACCCTCTCAACTGGACCAATCCCGAAAAATCGCACGCCAGCGTTCGGCTACTCCCTCCCCATCACCCTCGCCAAATCCATCGGACTCTGAAACCCTCGAATCTTATTCAGACTATAGCGAGCCCACGATGTCCAGCGCGTCTTCGTCTTCCTCCGAAAAGCATACTTTAAACTCCGTACCAAAACAAACCAAAACTTTCGTACCAAACCAAGCAAATTTCTCCGAACCAAACCAAACCTCCGAACCAAAAAAAACCACCTCCGCATTCAAAACAATCTACTTCCGCACCAAACCAAACCACTAACTCCGCCAAAACCATACGACCACCGCCGATCATCCTAAGCTCCAGCTCCTAGCGTAAGATTGCACCCACAATCTATGCCCTCCCCAACTTGACTCCAGGTACTCTGTCCGCAAAATTTTTTGCAAAGAACCAAGTCACCATTCAGACTTCCAACCCTTCCCAATTCCGTTTAATCCAGAGCGCTCTAATTTCGAGCAAAACGAAATTCCACACTTTTTCCCTGTTAGAGGAACGTTCCCTTAAAGTAGTTCTTAAGGGAATTCCCACCGACATCTCGACCGAAGAAGTCAAAGAGGAGCTGGAAACTCTTGGCTTCGGTGTCAAATTTATTCGTAGATTCAGTACCTCAGAAAAACCCATGCCGCTATGTCTTGTTCACATCGCATCAATGGCAAATGCCAAAGACATTTTTCTACTCACCTCACATTTCTACATCCAAATTTCCGTAGAGCCCTTAAAATCCGACGGACCGGCCCAATGTTTCTCGTGCCAGCGGTTCGGCCACGGATCCCGAAACTGCGGTCATCCGCTAAGATGCGTTAAATGTGCAGGTAACCACTCAGCCAAAGACTGCCAAAAAACTCGCGACCAAACTCCTTCCTGCTGTAATTGTGGCAGTCCACATACAGCAAATTTCTGCGGCTGTCCCCAGTATCTGGCCCAAACCCAACCCAAACCAGTAACTCCGTCACCGACAAATCCTAAACTAAATTCTCCCAGACCCATCCATACAAATGCCAAACTAGACGTCCTCCAACCAAACCTACCACCTCCTCCCCCTGCACCTAGGCCCACCCTGTCTTACTCTACTGCAACCGCCTGAACAGCTCCCCCCTCCCCACAAATCAATCTGTCCCTGATTCTAAACTTCCTGACCAATCTATTGACTGCCTTGGCAACTAACCAGGACCCCAAAACACTAATGGAAACAACCATAAAAGCATTCCTGACCATTCTCGCGCCTCCCAATGAATAACCTAAAAATCCTTTTCTGGAACTCCAATGGTATAAGACACAAACTTAATGAACTAACAGCTCTCGCACTCCAACTACAAACCGACATAATCTTACTTAACGAAACACGTCTATCTCCCTCTACCAAGCTTCACATTCCAAATTACTTCACGTACAGAAACGACCGACCGACCATCCAGGGCTCTCCCCCTCACGGCGGCACGGCCGTCCTCATTCACAGACGTATCGTCCACCAACATATGACTTTTAACACAACCATTCAAACCTCTTCCGTCCTTATCAAACTTAACAACCACGAAATACTTGTATCAGTGGTATACAAACCATCTGGCGCCACTCTCACGACACTCGACTTAGACTTACTAACCAAAAGCGCGGAATGGCAAATATCGGCAGGCGATTTCAACGCCAAACACCCCCTGTGGTTCAGCCACTCGACCAACGCAGCCGGCCGTGTCCTCTTTGACCACGTCCAACTTTCCGACTATTCCGTTACTGCTCCTACTTCCCCCACACATTTTCCTACATACGCCCGTCACAGACCCGACATACTCGACATCGCCCTCGTACGTCTACCTTACCCGACCCAAATCGACAACCTCAACGAACTATCTTCCGACCATAACCCTATTCTTCTTGAAACTTTATGTACTCCGATCATTGTCTCCTCCTGCTACTAACTGCTTCATTAACTGGACAAAATACAGAACCATCCTTTCTAACTTACCTAACTCTCCCGTACGACCGACAAATGACAAACATTCAATTGATCTAGCAGTCAATTGTCTGACCAAAGACCTGCAACACGCTATCGAAGCAAGCGTATTTACTCCTAAACTCCGAAACTCGTCCTTCATACTTCCCGACTACATAAAACTAGAAGTAACGGAAAAAAAACAGTTACTCCATCTATGGCAGAGAAATCGTGACCCGATTATTAAACGCCAACTAAACGCCAACTAAACGCCAAAATCGCACTAATTCGAACCTTACTCCTAACTCACAAAACTGACCAATGGGACACCTTCTTAAATTCTCTTGACCAACAAGACAACTCCATTTACAAACTTTACAAATGTCTCCTTCATAAATGTCCAGCTTCTCACCCTCTGATCGGGTTCAACAGCCTTGTCTTTCCGGCCAAAGACCGAGCCGAGCTGATATAGCTGATACTCTCTCGAACAACAATTCCAAACAAACCCCGGTCCCGACGTATCAGAAGTGACCGCGTACTACCACTCACTACAAAACCCATCATAAAATCTAATCTGTTCACCACTCCTGGCTCCATTCAAAAAACCATAAGCGATCTTCGCAAAAAGAAAGCCCCGGGCGATGACCTCATCACCAACACGGCTCTTAAATTTCTTCCCAACAATATCTTACTCTCCCTAACGCAAATTATAAATAGCTCCTTCAGAATCTGCTACTTTCCACTTGCATGGAAAAAGCAGTCATTATTTCCATTTCCAAATCAGGCAAAGACCATAAAGTACCCGCAAACTACCGTCCAATCGCTCTACTTTTCTCCCTATCAAAATTCTACGAACGCCTCATACTCACTCACCTGCAAAACATACTCCGTGACAAAATTCGTCCAGAACAGTTTGCCTTCAGGTTAACCGAGCACTCTACTACCCAGCAACTGACCAAACTCACTCATCAACTCAGCCAGAACTTTAACAACAACATAAACACCGCTTCTATATTTCTTGATGTGAAGAAAGCTTTCGACAGAGTCTGACATGCTGGACTCCTTTACAAACTTTCTCAACTCAACATCTCGACTGAAATCGTTAAAATCCTTTCTCACCGACCGCACTTTCATCGCTAAAATCGAAGACTCCTTCTCGTCTACCAGACACATTCTCGCAGGCGTCCCTCAAGGATCCTGTCCATCCCCAACTCTCTACTTGACCTACATAAACGATATTCCAACGACTCCTAAAGCGCATCTCTCGTTATTTGCCGACGACACAATGTTCTTTAATTACGACCTCAACCAAAAACGAGCAGCCATACAGTCACAACACCAAATTAACCTGGCAACCACATGGTTTCACCGATGGTGAATCAAAATAAACGCGACCAAAACTGTAGGTATCTATTTCGGACGTTCTAATACCATTAGACACGTACCACCACTTCTACTTGACAACCACTCCATAAACTGGTCTAACCAAGCAAAATACATCGGCGTTACCATCGGGCGTAAACTCACTTTCGGCAAACATATCCAAAATATCACCAAAAAGGCTACCCGCACCCGAGGTATACTTTACTCCATACTAAATCGCACTAGCCCCATCCCAACAACAATGAAACTCAACATACTTAAACTTTACGTTTCTCCAATTCTAACGTACGCTGGATCTTCTTGGGCACTCTTTATTGGTCCCTCACAATGGAACCGCATCGAATCCGTCCAAAACATCGGCATACGCACTATAACGGGTATGCCCACTATCGTTAAAAATTCGGTGCTTCTAAAATCGACAAATTTCAAATCTATTCAAAATTCTATTCGTTCCCAAACCAAATCAATGTTCTACAAAAATTCTTTCTCGAATCATGCCCACATCCAACTTCTAGGTAAAACACATCCTCCCCCAAATACTAAACGCAAACTCAAACCCTACCCACTCTGAGTAGACCATTAAATCTAACCATTTCTTCTAAATTCCATCCACTAGTAGAGGCATAAACCTGGAATAGTAAACGGCACTGCCATTCTTTTTCAAAGCAAAGAAAAACAGGCATCGTCACTCCATTCTCATATCTTCAACTGAAAACAACACCTTGAAGATAAAGAGAACCGGAATCACCGACAACGACGACGACGACGACGATAACGAAGACGATCTAGTATATACGACGGCGAACCCGAACGACGGCGACCACCAAGTTATCTACGGCGATTAGTGCAGCGGACACGAATAGCGGCGACGACTAGGGATCAAAATTTCCGTAAAAAAAAGTTTTTCCGAAAAATACCTGAAAAAAACCGGGTTTTTTTCGGAAAAATTGAGAAAAATTGGTAATATTTAAAATTTCCAAAAAAATTGGAAAGTAAAATATTTTTTCTTTTAATAATTGAAAAGAATAAAGATAAAAAAATCATGGAAATCATTGGAAACTATCAAATTAAATTAGAATAAAGATAATTCTCAATTGATAATGCATTAATTCATCACAATGGATGAATTTGAGGATTCTATAGGTACTTTCAGGTTACATTAAAATATTATATCTTTTATTTATTATTGTTAGGTAAGTAATACTAAGTTATAAGTTATAACTATTTATTCGTAATAAACTAATAACATATTCTCAAAACTTTTGAGTTCAATATAAAAAATGTCCTGAATAAATAAAATTAACAACTTTGTTCATAGTTTAAATTAGTTTTTTATTTTTTAAAATAATAACACTAACCTTTGTGTAAACTCAGTCTTCAATTTTAAGAGTTAAGTACATATATAAAATATTAAAACTTAATTTAATAGGTAATAGCTAATAACTAACTTATAACAGGAAATAATAACTTAGAAAATTAAAAATAAATAACATAAATATTAAAAAATATTTAAACATTTATCAAATTTAATAACTGAAATGACAACCGAATGTCCAAATATAATAAGTAAAGAAAAGTTATGCGGCGTTTAGAATTACATTATAAAGGATTAAGATATATAATGGAGTTAAGAGAGAAAATAGTTAATAGTTAACAATGTTTTGACACTATTAGAACAGATGCTAGACTTCCGAGTGTGGGAATAGATAACTAATAATTTATCTAGATAAAGATAAAGATGACTGACTACTGATTCTTATCTAGTACAGATAAAGATAGTTATTCCAAATTTCATCTAGATAAAGATAAAAATAAGTACATTTTTATCTAGATAAATATGAAATAGATTTCATGGTTTGATTTTGAAAATATTCAGGATACTACAGCTTACAGATATTAGGTTTTAAAATAAATATAATTTTTTAAACTCATTTCAAACATTAATACACATAAAATATAAAATATTTTTTTTATAAACTTCATAAGAAGATGACAAATCATTCTCTAACTTAATAATAAAAAAATCTTAGATTTGAAAAATAAAATAACATACATTTCAGTCTTTTTTTTTAATAAATTTCAAACATTTTGAAAATAAACCTATCATATAAAGAGTTTTTTTTTTTAAAATAACTTCATAAGACAGATCATCGTCATCTATGACCGTCAATATGTACCATAGCAATGACCCAGAAAAATCTAAAACCAAATATAAAAACATCATAAACTTTCACATTTCAATTTAATCTCTAGATTCGAACTCCAGTAGATAACAAGAATTTCTATCTAGATGAAGACAAAGATAACTGAGTATAAATTTATCTAGATAAGATAAAATATAAATAATTTTTATCTAGATAACTCTATCTAGATACAATTATCTAGATATTTTCACCAACACTGTAGACCTATATAGTTTATCAACAGAATCAGTTGATTCTTGATCTAATGAACAATCAGTTGAATAATCTATGTCTTCTTCGTTTTCTTTCTCAACAATTGGAGTTAACATTGACTTATGAATTTTTTTTCTTGGTCTGAACTCTTTGACTAATATTCAAATTAGATCTTATGGCTACTAATTTTTCTACCCTACCTGATAGAAGTTTGTTTCTCAACTTTGTATGAATCAAACCAAAATTCGACCAATTTCGTTCACAGGCAGCTGATGAACAAGGTACACTTAACAATCTTGATGCAATTGGACAGAGTGGTTCATTTGACGCGATCCCTTGCCACAATATTGCTGGAGGACAAGTCAAGTTAATATTATTAATTAATCCAAAAAAACCAGTATTTGTACGGTATTCAGCCAAACAACTCAAAATATTTCCATAGTCAATTTTTAACCAATCTGCAATACAGTTAATGATATGAATTGCTTTTGACACTTCTACAGCAGTTAAATTTTTCCCTTATATCTTGGGTCAATTAGATTTGCTGCACAGTGTATTGGAATTGTATGGATGATAAGTGATAACTGTTGCCTGTATCCCACCAATGTCTTCAATTTTAATCTTAGGTCACTAATTGTTACGTATTTCAGTCTAATTTTTTATTGTTTAATGTTTATATTAAAAATATAAAAATAATAATAAATACGTTCTAACTTCTAATGATGATGGTCTAAGGTCTAACACTCTAAACGTTATTTGGAAATTACAGACTTCAAAGATTATGACATAAATACTAAAATACATATATGGGTAATGTGGGTAATGTTATTTTTAGAACAATCAACAAATATCCAATAATATAGTACAGTAATTTATGATAACCGATCGTACGCACTACGTCACGCGCCATATTGATAAATGATAATACCGTTGGGTCGTTGAATGTTAATACTGGACTTTCAATATACTTTTAATTGTAAAATATATTATTTTAATTTTCTCTAAATTTTCCATATTTTCTTTGAGTCTGTGAAAAAAAAAACGGTTTTTTTTTTTCGGAAATTTTCGGAAATATACTTCTTTTTTTAATTTTCCGAAAACTTCGGTTTTTTTCGGAAATATATTAATTGAATATTCTCCAATTTTTCAACATTTTCCGGGGCTCTGGGAAAAAAACTGTTTTTTTCCGAAATTTTCCCGAATTTTTCCGGAAATTTTCCGAAATTTTGATCCCTAGCGACGACGACTGCTGCGATAACGATCGTTCTCTATGGCGACGAACACGGACGACGACGACGACGACTGCTGCGGTAACGTCCGATATCTACGGCACCGGTTCTGACTTCGACAAGCACGAGCGGCGACCACGACTTTGACTTTGACGGCGGCTAACGGACACGAACGACGATGACAATCAGGAGCGGCCGGCGATTACCTTGGGTCAACGGCGACAACTGCTGATCTCTACGGCGAAGACGAACGACGAGAGCGGCGATCAACTCGGAGGAACGTCCACACCTACTCCGACTCAAAACGACCCTTCTTAAGGCCACCAAACACGAAACCTTCCCGGCACTCTCTGTCAAGTAATTGCCGGCAAGTGTTCACGGCCGATACTCTCGCTTGTTCAAGCCGGTGATCGACCGTGAATCTATCTCCCCGTCACACTTATTCAAGTCTGACACCGCCCGTCACGGCCCGCTTATTCAAGCCCGTCGTACGGCCTGGAACCCTCCCATAAATCTTGTATAAACTATTTAATCTTGTTTAATAAATACTTTTGTTACCTTTATAACCAAAGACTACTTCTTACTCGGGCGTCGGTAGCCCTGACGTCCCGTAACAGTGTTGAAGAAGCAAGCAATAAGTATGGACTGACAATCAACAGGAGTAAAAACAAAGGTTATGGTTATAGATCGAGCAGGAGTATTATCACACACCAATGTACTGAACAACTACCAAAAAGTGAATGAGTTTACATATTTAGGTTCAATTGTACAAACAGATGGCGGATCATCCAGAGAAATCAAGCGTCGTGTTACACATAGGAGAGAAGCAGTTAGCAGATTAACACTTATTTGGAAGGATAATCATATCTCCAGGAACAGCAAGTTACGACTGCTTAAGACACTCACCTTCTCAGTAATGCTCTACAGTAATGCTCTACGGATCTGAAACATGGACACTCAAAGCAGAAGACGTAAAGTGCATAAACGCGTTTGAGATGTGAGCCTACAGACGGATGTTGAGAATCTCTTGGATGGAAAGAAGAACCAACTTCTCAATTTTGGCCATGCTAAATATAGAAACAAGACTAGTAGTGGTGTGTAAGCAGAGGATCCTAAGATTCTTTGGCCACATTATAAGAAGGGATGAATCGAGCCTGTAGAAGCTAGTGATCGAAGGAAAAATAGAAGGAAAAAAAAGCCGCGAATGAACACCAATGCGTTGGATAGACCAGATCAAAGCCATCACTGGTTATCCACTGGGGTAGGCAATACGATCGGCAGAAAATCGTGAGATCTAGAAAGGGATTTTTGTCAACGTCAAATAATAGGTCACCTAACTTCCGCCTTTGGATGATGGACTACAGAAGAAGACTCGGGTGTTGGAGCTCCCGCGGAGGTACTCAAAATAGGTTTATTTTATCGAGGTCTCAAGGACAAGACCTCGGTGTATGATACTTATTAAATGCTACGGAACATGGTTACCTCATATTATTTACAAAACTATATATATTATTAATTATAATATATTATAATATGAATACGATACTATTTATTGATGCCAGGAATAAGTGAGGACCGTAGGGGCTTGATGTTGATAATAGATCGTACCTCGCTGTACGGCTCTGGCCCTCCGCTACTGGTTGTCCGCTTACTGGTTGTCCACTGCTCCCGTTGTCCACTACTAATTGTCATTATACATCCACGCCGAAACTCATAGTTAGCGTTCGTCATGACCTCATTCCTGTTCCACACACTCAACACATTAGCCGGTTATATTTATGGAATATATGTAAGATGTTGATATACAACAATCGTTACATAATATTTGATTTATTTATAGTTTATACATCTATATTGATCTGCTAACATCATTTTTATCTAGTGCTGTTTTGTAACAGAATCAACCAATTTAATAAAATCTTTAGCATTTTAATTTATTTTTAAATAAATTTTAATAATTTTCATGAATCATTAAACTGAAGTTAGTTTACTAATACTCTACGAAAGAATCTACGAACAAACACAACACCTATACATTTTAACAGAAAATGTACAACATTTTGAAAATTATACAAACTCAAAGATATTACCTTCTTATAGTTATATTTCTAGATTTTTTTTCAAATATATAATTTATTTTCTCAAAAAATTAATTCTTGAATTCACCATTTAGGTATATTTTTTTATCAGAAGAAAGAATTAAATTTTGATATACACTATGTCCCAAAAGTCCCATATTACCCTTAATATCTCCATGTAAAATTAATATGTTTAAACGTGGATTTTTTACAGTACTAGGTATGGAAATTTTTATTGAATGGCATAAAATTCAATTTTTTTACGCATTTAAGAATTTTAAATTTTAAGAAAGTTATTTTGTTGAACATATTTTTCAAAATAGTTCAAAAAAAAAAAAAAAAAATACTAAAATTAAATAAAAATTGAGCAAGTTAGAGCAAGTTATGTTTTTGAATAATTTTAGTAAAAAAATCAATTATTGTTTCACATTTATTTGAAAAATCTTGTGTATCTGTCGTGTTCATTGCCTGATCTTCGTCATAAAATTTAACAAAATATAATAATATCTTACCCGAGACATTAGGAAATGTTAAGAACGCTTGGGTCGAAAAAATTCACTCTGTGTTGCAAATAATAGGGGTCATTTCGAACATTTATAAAAATAAAAAAGAACCGGATGGGCCTCACTCTGCTGTACACTTGGGGGTGGAGTGCGACTATTCATAGGATAGGTCATTATAATGGATTTGTGAAATTTGAATGAAATGATAGATATTATTGTATACGAATAACGATACTGAACGGAGTTAATATGTTTGTCTAGGATATAATACATTGTTATTTATAAATATTGTAAAAATATATTTTATTTTGAAACGATAAATATATTTTTCAATTAGGACGGGTTGGCAGTTGCATACAGCGACATAGTTTGTCAGTCTAGAATATTATACATTATATTATATTTTACATGTAATTTTATGTCAATATTCGCTGTTCAAACGTTTATAAAAAAAATTGTGCACATGGACTTTACTAATTTTTGAATGACAATAAGGACTACTTCTATGAATCTTTAATTTTAAAGTATTTTGTACGAGCCAAATATTATATATTTATCACCGATTATAAAAAAAAAAATGTAAAAAAATCGAATATTTAAATGCCTATAAGTGGCTTAAAAATCAATATAATATTTTGAAAAATATATGTCATAAAGAAAATGCCAATCTTAACAGCTGGTAAAAAATTTCAAAAATCTGCGACTTATACTTTTTGAATTATAACAAATATTTAATATTGTTTGAGAATAAATCGCTATTTTATGCAATTTCGTAAATATTTAAATTTCAACAAACAGTTATAAAATTTTTTCCTCTAAGTCCGGTAAAAATTTTTTAAATGATTTTTGAGGAGTAGCTTATAGATAACCTAGTGTTAAAATTTTGAACCTTAAGTATGAACAGAAAAAATTGTATGAACTTTTATCTACAAAATAACTTGCAAATTTTCGCAATTTTTATATATTTCGTATAAATTGGAACTTTGAGCACTTATAAAAAAAAAAATTGTGACTTACGATTTTAGATTTTTTTTTTTCAGTCAAGGAACAACTTATAAGAAACCTTTTACTTTTGACTTTTACTTTTATTTTTTACTTTTGACCCCCCAAAGTACCATATAGATTCACTTTTCTTTCAGAAAAGTTGCTACATAAGGCAATCGAAGCATTTTTACTGCCCCAAATCGTGTCGACAGACACAAAAAAAAAAAAATAACACACATCATTGTAATATCAATACATTCTTCACTCCGTTCAGAATCAATTTAATACAAGGTTTCTTATAAGTTGTTCCTTGACTGATAAAAAAAAAATCTAAAATCGTAAGTCACAATTAAAATCGAGTAAATCAATCACCGATATTTTTTAGTTACGATAAGTTTAACTTATTATAAACCTTGTATTAAATTTTCAAAAGTTTTCGGTCTGCCAATTAAATTTTATAGATGTTTAAAAACAAAAAATTTAAATTGTCTATAAATAAGTGAAAATATGTCAAAATAATAAACTTTACCATGTATAGAAAACGTCAATATAAAGATTTAATGAAAATTTCAAGTTGTTGCGATTTTTGGTTTTTGAGTTAGAGCATTTTAAAAAAATGTAATTTGTAATAACGTGATTTTGCGTAAAATTTCCCGTTTTTTCGTAATTTTTTTATCATTTTTTTCGATTTTTTTAAAAAGCAATGAAAAGTTGGATTTTTGACTCGCTTATGTACCATCTACATTCACTTTCCTTTCAGAAAGGTTGCTGCTTAAGCAAATCGAAGCATTTTTACTGCCAAAAAAGGTGTCGTCAGACACAAAAATAAAAATTAAAAAAAAAAAATTAAAAAAACACACATCATTGTAAAACCAATAGATACCATCACTCCGTTCAGAATCTAAAATGTAATGAAATATTTTCGTTTTTGTGTAATAAAATCTTTTTTTCTATTAGCAATCAAGTTTAAAAATATTATCTGAATTTTAATTTTAATCGTTCCTAAAAGCTCCACTTATAATTAGATGTTTACAGATTACCATTAAAAACAGCATAGGTACCTCCCTCACTATTATTACAATTATTTATAAACAGACTCTACTTAACTAGCTATATCTTTATTATAAATCGCATTAAATATAACTGTAAGATTATGTCCAATATCGTAACTTTAGGTTGACTTCATGATAATTAAAATACTTAAAAATAGGTAACCAGTTTCACTGTTCAGCAAATGATATAACACGGCTATTTTTATTTCTATTCAAATCAAAACTTTAATTAGGAATGTAAAAGTATTGTCGTGTGTTGAAATTAGATATTTCATTATTGAAATGTGAAACAATAATTGATTTTTTTACTACAATTATCAAAAACATAACTTGTTCTAACTTGGTCAATTTTTATTTAATTTTAGTATTTTTTTTTTCTAATATTTTAAAAAATATGATCAACAAAATGGTTATCTTAAAAAAATCTTAAATGCGTAAAAAAATTTTTTAAAATTTAAAAAAAAAAAATTGAATTTTACGCCATTCAATCAGAATTTCCATACTTAGTACTGTGAAAAAAACCGCGTTTAAATATATTGATTTTACATGGAGATATTAAGGGTGATATGGGACTTTTGGGACACACTGTATTATATTTTAGACATGTTTATCGTAATACTTCAAGATAAATTAATTTTTTAGTCAGCTATTAGATTTCTAAACACCAGACTTGGGTAAAATACATTTTAAAAGTATTTAGAATAAATACTCGAATACTTACAAAAAATAGTATTCCGAATATGTATTCAAATACTTTATACAAATTGTATTCCGAATACTTTTAAAATACTTTTAGTTTTTCATACTATAAAAATTATAGATATCATAAGACTTATTTGAAATTGTAGAGAAAATATATGTTAACTTATTGCATTTTTATGTTATATAATTGTTATAGATTATGATTTACAACAATAATAAAAATCTGATAAGAGCTTCTACAAGATATGACGAAGAAGTAATAAAATCGTTTAAAAAAAGAGATGATTTTATGTTTAAAAGGTATTTGAAATAATGTATTCAGAATACTCGTTATAAGTATTCAAAATACTTTATTGAATACTTTCAAAAAATGTATTTTAAAAGTATTTGAAATACTTAAAAAGTATTCTGAATACAGTATTCCGAATATTGTATTCGGAATACTACCCAAGTCTGCTAAACACATTTATTATTTGATAAATAATACCTAAGATAGATCCAAGATAAGCATCTTCAAATTTCTAATACGGTTTTTTGATGTATAATTTATCTACTTATTACTTAAGCTTATTTTGTTAACATATAAAAATACTTTTTTTTGATTAATATTCAGTGTTACTTTAGTGGTATTTTTATTCTATTAAAATATTTAGCTGTAGATTAACAATGTATAAATAATATCAAATTCTAATATAATATAAGCTGATGAATCTAATAACAAGTGAAATACTAATTACATATAAAAAACTGTATGATATTAGAAAACAACATATTTTTATAAAATATTTTCTTCTTAAAAATATTCACGAGAATTTTACATTTTAGAATTTGGCTCTTCAGAAGGAAACTAAATAGGATTTGAATCATCATGATTTGACTCTGTAGAACTTGAATCTTCATTACTTGACTCTGTAGAACTTGAATCATCATTACTTGTTTCTGTAGAACTTGAATCTTCATTACTTGACTCTGTAGAACTTGAATCATCATTACTTGTTTCTGTAGAACTTGAATTTTCATTACTTGACACTCTAGAACTTGAATCATCATTACTTGACTCTATAGAATTTGTCTGTTTTGAATCTAGCTTTCCTGAACTTTTTTCTTCAGAACTTTGACTCGTAGAATTTCTATCCTGGTGTTTATGGTTCATTTGATATTTATTGATTGTTGTCTATATAAAAATAATATAATATATTGATATATTATAAATGCAATGCAAATAAATGTATAATATACTTTTTTTATTTTTGGTGGATCTTCTTTGTATTCGGCCACAAAAAAATTACCAAATTGAGGTACGGTCATATTGTATTGGAATAACATATCTGCTATTGAAATATGGGTTCGATTTTTGACATTACTACAAAAATTATACAATATATGTTATAAATAATTTATTTACTATTTTAACGTTTATTTGTTTTTTTTATTTTATCATTTGATCCTATTTGGAAAATAAATAATTCATCTTCATAGAGAGTAACAATTTTCAAAAAACAAATACAAGCATTGTTATACACTTCTTCATTTTGATATCACCTAAATTTATATATACTCTACTATACATAAAATATATATATAATTTAAATTATTTGTATAATTTACACCCTATAACTATAATGTACCTAATTATTTATTGGATTTGTTTTGTTACAAATAATTATAAGTTTTTCTAGACTATTAATTTTTATTGAATTTATTGAATTGTATTGTATTGTAAAACTTTTGATTGCCGACAGAAAAAATAACACCTATTTTTTTATTTTTAACAGACTCAAACAATTATTTACTATCTCTAGGTTAACCTCACATTCACAAGAATCTTGATTATCCGAAAGATATATATGGCTGTTTGAATAAAAAATGTTACCAAATAGTTTAATTTATATGTGCCAAAAATACGATGATTCGTATACTAAATATTAACTTATAACAAATCCTTATATTGGACTTAAATTGTAGATAAAAAATATAATTTAATTTAAATTCATAATTATGACAATTAATTCAAAAGTATTGCCGTATTCGTCCTTTTAACTTGAAACCAATGTACCATTGTTCACAAAAAAATTATTTTAAGTAAAAAAAGTCGAGTGGATCATTTTATATATCTATTTATAGTTGATTAAAAAGAAGAAACAAACTTCTTTAACTGTAGGATACACTTCTTATGATTAAATTTTTATTTGGATATAATTGGAGAACAATAATAAGCCAAAAATTATGTAAACAGACAAAAAAAAATTAAAAATCTATGGTGAATCTAAAAAATTAAGCAATTAAATAATATGCGTTAAAAATTTAATTTTTAAATATATTTTGTAGTAATTATTTTGATAAGAAGTCAGTCCAAATATATCGAGTGAACATAATAAATCTACCAATATCTCTTTAAAAATAGTAACCAAAAAAGCATGTGTTTCCAACACATTTAAATTTTAATGCATTTTTAAAATTGGTAAACGATATATTATTCTTATAAAAATAATTGCATTTATGGATCACTTAAACTACTGTATGTTAGATTACAACGTGAAATTATTACCTTTTAAGCTGCTGTGTTATGTTGCTTTGTAATTTATGGAATTGCAAGTAAGCCAAAATCACGTAACGATTCATTGCTGGGTAACCTTCAACTATAAATATTTTTATGCTTTACGTTTACGTTTATTTAAAGACGACTATATTACTTTTCTTTGGTAAGGATTTCTTAAATGGAAGTATAACATCCCCTAATTCGATATTTGCTTTTGGTATGTTCACCACTAACCATTGTAGATATTGATTTGAGTTACGATCTAACCGTGCCGTGACACCGGCATCTGTAACAATACACGTTATAATGTAAAAATCTCATTAAAAAAATATACATATAACAAATGAAAAATCATATTCACTAATGTAAACCAATGTATAATAACGTCTTCTCAGAGCATCATAAGTGATATTTGGTTGATGATGAATATCGTTATTAGAAAGATCATTTCCTGCATCTACTAATGCTCTATCTGGAAATACAGCCTAAAATATTTTGAAAATATAGTATAATACTCTTAGAAAAATATATATTATAATATTGATATTGTATTTTGTCTCACGCTTAAATTATTTATGGGGCTGAAGGGAACTATTTCTGGTACAATTCCATACTTTTGAAAACCAAATTCAATATCGATAGCAAATGCGCCAAACGTGCAATATATCTGTATATATATATACATATTTATAGAAATACATGATTTAATTTATTAGGTTTTGAAATAAACTAGCGTCATGTAACCATAAATGGTTTCACATAATGTAATTCTTACTAAACATAACGGTATGTGCCACATTTCTTCGGTGTATCACAATTATTGATTATGATTACCTTTGAGATACCTGAACTGTATGACGATCAAAACACAACTGAATCACAGGCTACTATGCAAGAGATCATACCAATAAAGTCATTGGTTGTTTCAGTTTTTTTAATATTTTTACTATCATCATGACAATTATTTTTAATAAGAATTAAAATGAGAGCTATATAATTGTCAATTACATAAACTTACTCGGCAAGATGAAATTAAATAGATATTGGTAAACGATCCACATTTAAAATATCATGAAACGTACAGTATTTTGATAACATTTATTAAGCAATTATTTACACAAATTACATGACAAATAAGTTATTATTAGAAAATGCATTTGTGTAGGACAAATGATAATTTTACAATAATTTTCTTTATAAACTCCTTCTCTTTGTTTCCTATTAATTTCCACCACCTAATTCTGATCTCCTTCCCTGTATTCCTTCTTTTGTTCATCTTTTTTCCAGTACACCATACTTCCATTATCATCAACCTATGTTGTGTTATTACACTCTCTCCACGAATTACTTTACAATCCTTTACTCTTTTTATATTGTCTCTCCTCCACATAAAATAATCAATCTGCGACCTATTTCTTCCACTCTTGTATGTTATATAATGCTCTTCTCTTTTCCTAAAATATGTATTGATTACTGCAAGCTCATACGATTCTGCAAAATCCAAAACTTTTTCTCCAGCCTCATTCCTCTCGCCAAAACCATACCCCCTCCATGCACTCTTTCATACCCTACCCTCTCACTCCCTACGTGACCATTCATATCACCACCAATCACAGCATCCTCATTTCCTGGTATTCCTTGCATCACCTCATCCATCTCTCGCCAAAACTCTTCCTTTTCACTTTCTTCACATCCTACTTGCGGTGCATACGCATTAAGCATGTGTAACAGTATCATATCTCAAAAAAGATTATCTGGATAATCAACAATTTCTACTGAAATGGATTTTGCTGAAATATTATCTTATGACGAAAACACCAGTAGATTTTCAAAAGAAGCCAGAAGAAAATGTTTTCAATAATTATTTAATTGTTTTTTATATTTTATACTTGTAAACATGAATTTTACAAGGGTTTAGTTATTAGTTTGTATAAACGTTCAATAAAATGATTAAATAATTTGTTTATTTTATACATCATTTCTTAATTCAATGTATTCAATTAAACGTCTATACTAGGTAATAATTTCTTGAAGAGAGGCTGCAACCTAATGATCTACGTACCACATATCTTAAAATGTAATACAAAAAGCACCAGGCCTCACACATTTTTCCACCAGAACTGATTTCAATATGAAATTCATACTGATTAATAATGTTAGGGTAGTGACCAATTTTTTTTTTATTTCATAGGTTAGTACTCATTCTTTTATTTCCCTCTACCCCACTTCCTAATTAAAATAGTTTGCATTTTTGTCGAACTAGAATACCACGTATATTGCTGGATTAGACCCTCATTATAGTTTGAATTGTGCTTTTAGTGAATATTTCGAATGAATCTAGATTTATTGATTTATATTATGTTACTAGTTGAGTAGTTCACATCTAGATGGTTGATTTATAATATGCTACTCGTATAAAATCGAATTATGCACATCTTAACAAGCTTTTTTCTAAGGTTAATTAGAATTTAAAAGAGTTTCGTGTTACTAAAATAGTTCAGTAGCTAGTGTATTCTTTTTTTTTTTTTTTTTACTTACATTTTAATAATTTTTTCATTCAAATCTGGTGCATAGGCACGGATAAATAAAAAGAAGCTTGATCAAATTTAGAGCTGTGGAGTCAATTGAACATTTTTTTACATAAAAAGTTTTTGGTTGTTAGATACGTGAGCAAATCAGAAAACATTAAAGGATCAGGGATAATATAGTTTATTCACGGTACATAATTTATTTATTTAATTCCATATTTGTATAAAAATAATAATAGCTCACATATGTGATTTGGAAATATATGTATCAGAAATCACATAATATCGATGAGACTAATTTAATGTATACAGAATACAATTAGATATTTTAAATTTATCATAGTTATATGATTTTGGAATACAAAACTGGCAAATGTGTGTGTTACGGATCGCGATATCATGTATGATCGTACGGGTATGGAGTTGACGAACAACAAAGGCTCGTTTGTCCGTCGGCATTTGATATCGGCGGTGCCGACACTCCGCTCTTCCCAGTGATTAAAGGGGGAAAAATGTTGTGGGGGGACTAACGTCACCAAAAATTGAGGAGCGTTTCCGAGTGCGTCATCTAAAGTCTATGTCTAACCATTTTTTAAGAAACCACCAAAAACAAAAAATTAAAACTCATCAACTGGTAAATATTAAATATTATTGTTTATCGCAGCCGTTCTCAATAGCACATTAATATTAAAGCATTAAATATCAATAGTATTATGAATTATGATTTATGTTATATTATTGTGTGTCTTAATGACAGGTGTGTATGTGTTATCAAGTTATCTAATCGAGCGACCGGGTATCTATAATTCGACACAACGTGAATGTGAATTACAGACTACTAAATAATAATTTATTATTTAATAATCGCTTATCAAATTAAACTTAACTATCTTCAGAAACGTAGATTGTTCGCGCGAAATAAAATACGTTTGAATTCGATGTTTAATCAATGTGTGTGTTTGCGTAAATGAATAAATTATTAAAATTAACATACAACATAAAATTACAATACATTTTTTTTAAGCGTTCCCCCCGGACTTTGGAGACTTAAATTAAAGGGGACGCATAATCTTACCGTAAATAAGATGGGTCACTCCGTCCCCCTCCGTCCCCCTCCACTTTACCCACTGGCTCTTTCCCCTTTTTAATGAAGGTATGGGGTGCGACGCGTCGGTATCGTGTTCCGTGGGCTGTCGGTTGATTGGGAACCAGAAACGCGGTCGGCGGCGTCCGTTGAGAGAACTGCCGCCACCGGGTCCGCGTCATACTCCCCCGCCAAGCCGGCAGTAGTGGGCGATTTCCAGCCATAGCATGCGTGTTGTCGAGGTTCGTCCTGGTTGCGGAGTTTGCCTTAGACGTCTGAGCTATATAGCTGGGTCATTTGGCAATCCATTCCAGCACGATACTTTTCCCACTCTGCATTTCCAGCCCGTCAGGTGTACGGATGGGTCCAGGTGTTCCAGCCAAATCACGTGTTCCAGTCCTTCTCAGGAAGGTTCATAACTGGTGGTACGTGGCTATTGCTTAGTGGGGTATGGTGGTACTTCGGAGTGGGTGCGGTTAGAGGTCCAGTTCCGTCCTGAAATCCTCGGCCGTGGATATGGATGGTCCCTCCGCATAGATGATTCTATCCGAGAGGGTGTCCTCGGCGGGTTTATTCCCCAGTGTGGTGGGGTGGTAGGCGGTTCCTAGTGTAGCCACTTGGTCGTTGATCTCCATTGGTACCCCTTGGCCCGGTGCGTGACGGTCCTGGGTTAGCGGGAGTGGTACGGGTGTCTTCCGGAAACGGAATTGTTGGCTTCTGCCTCTGGTTTCGGCCGCTTTCCGCTCCCGCTGTTCCTGCCGCTTCCTTCTCATGAAGTCTTTCCACCGGGCTTTGTCGCATTCCTGTTGGGACCTAGTTTTGGCCATGCGTCCGGTCTCCGCCTGGGGTGTTGTGGTGGCTGGGTCCTGTGGTGGCGGTTTGGGCGTTGTCTTTGGCCACGTATCGAACGGCCATACCGGTCCATTCCGTTGTCTACGGGTGGTGGTCAACGTTGCGGGACAATGTCTTGATGATATGGGCCGCTTCTCGACCCGCCATCATCTGCCATGGTGCGGTGTCGGCGATGGTTGGCCGGGTTTGTTTTGACGGCGGAGTTGAAGCGCGATTGACCTTTGAACCCGTGTGCCCAGTTGGCCGTTGATCGGTGGCCTACGTGGTGTTGTGAAACAGCGTTTTTTGTTGTTGGTCGTCGACGGTTGGTCTCGTTACACGAAGCGTCGACTTCTCCCGTCCCCTGTTGACCTGGGCAGGTATGGAGATCAGTCGGGCCAGCACTGCTGACCGGTTCTGCTGCCTTTGTTTGTACGGGTGCATCCCAGACATCTTTTGGTGTTGGTAGATGTCTTCCTCCTTATCTCCTGTCCATGCTATCTAGGGGGCATAAAACATTTTGTGTTTATGTTAGCGCGTTTTAAGCAAGAGACATGGATTTTCCGGGGCGGTTGCTGGTTGGTTAGGAATACCCCTTTTCAAACTCGCTTTTTCAGCTTTACCGGACCCCACCATTTAGGGGATAATCTGGCGTGGAATCCATGACTCACTTACGACAGGTGGTGTGCTTTGTAGTATACTACATAGCCCTCCGCAAACTTGATTTGTTCCGGACCACCTGTCGTCGCGTTGTAGTCTAGAATTTCCTTTTCCTTTACTGCCCTTTCCGAAATTATTTCTTTGATCGGTACGGTCATGTTCCGAGACAGGGTCCAATCCCCCGACCTTTTGCACTCTCTGTCGAGTACCAGCACCGAGGAAGGGTATTCCGTCTGGACGTTCCGTCTATTCCGAATCGCGAACAAAATCGGTGGTAATTTGGTGTTCCAAATACTGTGTTTGTCCTTCAACAATACTGCGCGCAATCCCTTTTTGAGGTCCTGATTGCGTCGCTCGACCGAGCTAGCTCGAGGGTGGTATGTCGGTGTTGTTCAACCCTCTGTCCCTCAACGTTTGATCGTGCTAATCATGTCGTTCGATATGAATTGGGGTCCGTTGTCGCTGAGACACACGCGTGGGCAACCGAAACAAGAGATTTCGCGTCCAAACTGAGTGTCCAACTGCATCGATTTTGTTATGGCTTGCGTTTGGGGGTCCTCGGATTGCCAAGTCGCAAGTAATGAGTTGAAGAACAGTTCGTCTTTGGGACGAGAGTCCGCTTCTGTGGTGGCGAAAAGATTGTCGGCCTGGGAGGTAGTGGTGTTGGTGGATGGTGTGGTTGGTGCGCCTACTAACCTGTCCTCGAAGCCGTTACGTGATAACATGTCTGGCCCCTCATTTTGTACCCCGGGGACATGTATCGTTTCAAAATCTAAATTTGCAAGTTGGAGTGCCCACCTGGTCAGTTTAGAATTGTTGTCCTTCGCCCTATGTAACCAATTTAGTACTGCGTTGTCCGTGTATAGTTCAAACCGGCATGCTTCGAGGTATGGTCTAATTTTGTCCGTCACCCAGATTATGGCTAAACACTCGCGTTCTACTGCGGCGTACCGTTTTTGCGTTTCCGAAAACTTTTTGCTCGTGTAGGCGATTATCCGTCTTTCCTCAGGTCTGCCACCCCTTTGGAAAAGAATGGCACCGGATCCTAACTCACTCAAATCAGTCTGGAGGCAAAAAGGTTTTCTATAATCTGATGGGGACAGTTTCAGAGAGTCGTAAAGGGCGGATTTAATTTTATCAAATTCCAGCTCTTTGACTTCCATCCATTGCCACTTAGCTCCGTGTTTTAGTCGGTCCGTTAGGGGTGCAATGGTGCAATGGTGTCCGAGTAGTCAACAAACTGGCTGTACCGATTGCATGTTCCTAAAAACCTGCGCAGGTCTCTAAATTTTTGGAGACGCGGGAAATTTTTAATGCATTCCAATTTCTCCGGCTGATTATTTATCCCCTTGGCGTCCACAAGATGCCCCAGATATGATATTTCGGTGGTCCCTATCCTACACTTTTTGAAGTGGCAGGTTATTCCAAATCTGTGTAGGCGTTCAAGAACTTTGTCCAGGTGATATTGGTCTTCGTCTAAGGTCTTCGAAAATATGACAATGTCATCTAAGTAGACCTGGACGAACTCGTCCAAATAACTACGCAGCATCTCATTCATGAGCCGTACGAAGGTCATCAGGCTGCTTTTGAGGCCGAATAGTAGAACCCTAAATTGAATCAAATCCCTGCGTGTCCTGAATGCTGTGTATTTGCGTGCGTTTGGTTAAGTGGTACTTGACAGTATCCAGACTTAAGATCCAATACACTAAATACTTTTGCCCCCCTCATCTGCCGTATTAACCTATTCAGGTCGGGCATCGGGTACGCGTCAGATTCGGTCGCGTCGTTGAGCCTCCGATAGTCGACGCAAAGTCGGTGCCGTCTTTATTTTTCGCCAGAACTACAAGTGCGGCCCAAGGAAAGGTACTTGGTTCAACTAAGCCCTGTGATTCCATATCCCTTACCATTTCGTCTATGATATTTTGTTTTGCTGTGGGATATGGGTATTGTTTTTAATTGCGATTGGAGCGTTATTTTTAAGGAAGATTTTGTGTTCCAACAATATTGTTCGGCCGATCTGATCGCTGAAAACATCCGCGTACCTATTAAGGATACCGGTTAGTTTTATGCGCGTTTCCGGGTCGCCTAGTATTTCCAGTTGTGAATGGTCGGGGGCGGAATTGGGTATTGTGCTGTGCCCTTTCCAACACGCTGTGGTCCTCCAAGTAGCTCCTAAATGGATTGTGCACGCGGCGTAGTCCTAGGAGACTTCGTTCTAAACGAGAAAGTCGTGTCCCAGGAGTACTTCGCAGTACAGATCTTCCAGAATGGATGCTGTGAATTTTATTTCAAACTCTCCGATTCGGGTTGCAAAGGCTGCGGTGCCAATTGTTGGCTTAGTGTGTCCGTCTGCCAATGACACTGTTGTGGGTAGTCCGTTTATTGGTGTTCCAAATTTTTTTGCAATGATCGGGCTTACATAGGATTTTTGTGCCTGTGAATCTAACAGCGCTGTTACGAAGCCTGCCCAAAATTCGAGTTCCACTGCGGGGGTGGGGATTTTGTCTGGGCGTGTTTGTGTAACGTCTGTAGATACGGAACGCTCGTATGGACGGGACCACTGATTCTCAACCGCGATTTCGGGTCCGGGTGTAACGGTATGAACCGCCATTACTAGCGTACGACTCGACTACCACAGTGTTCTGAGCGTTTTCCGATGGTGCAGGTGTATGTGAGGTGACCGTGGTGCTTTGGGCGATCACGGGTGGTTGTGTACTATCCGCGGTGCTTTGGGCAACCGAGGATATGTATGTGTGGTGTGTGTGTGTGTGTGTGTGTGTGTGGAGGATATTTCCGAGGACGGCCGTCTGGTAGTCATACGTCCAGTCGTCGGTTAGGCCGACTTTTGATAAGGTTTTCCGTGACGGTGTCCGTTGGCAATATCTCCATTATTCTTGCCGATATATGAATTTAGTTTTTGTGTGTTATGGGTGTGCTGGGTGGAGTTGGCAAAGTGGACTACTGCCTTTGGACTCCTCCATCGTTTCCCAACTGGATGGGTCGATGGGGACACTCGCTGTTCCAATGGCCTTCTTCGCAATACCTACATGGGTCCGGGGGTGGTGATCCCTCCATGTAACTGTGCGTGGTCCGGGTAGGCCTCAGTGGGCGTACATCCCCCCTTCATTTTGGTTGTGGAGGTTCCTGTCGGGATCGTGTGTCTCGCGTGTTTGTAGGGAAATCTAGGACGCCGGTGATTCTACGTAAATCGGCGAACGACACTGGGCGCTGCAATCGAACGTGAATGCGAAATTTGTCGCGTACGAGTCCGGTGATTACGCCCACTAGCTGGGCTTCCGCGAGCCAGGTGTTAATCTGGCGTGCGAGTTTTCGTTTATAACCCGAATTCTGTTAACGATTCGATGGTGGTCTATCGAGTCGAGAGGCTTTCCGCCTGAATCTCGGGGTTGTCGAAACTTTCCAACAGTTCCGTCCGAAATTCGCTCCAGGTGAGGTCCAGGACCTTGATGGAGTTCCACCAAGTTCTGGCTGTACCCTGGAGTTGCGGCTCGACAGCCTCAGTCCAGCCCGATGGGTGTATGCGTGCTTGGGTTGGAATCGATTCTACATTTTCCAAAAATCTTATCGAGTCTTCGGCTTTGAGGCCATAGAATTCCGGAAGCGAGGCACGCGTGGCGTGTAAGTTCTCGAATGGGATCAGAACCGATTGTTCGTATGCGTGTGATGGGGGGGTGGATAGCCGATATGCATCGTATGTAACTGCGAAGTGCACGAAGCGTTCGTTACGCGGTTCGCGGTTGGTGTGGGTAGTCCGCAAGGTTTCGTACCATGGGTTTCGTCCCGATGAATGTCCATATGAGGGTCCCGCTTCGTGACTGGTTTTCCAAACCAGATTTTCCAGTGAGATCGTCGTTTATGGGGCTATATTTATTAATTTAATTTAAAATAAAGCGATGGTACTAATTAATAATTCGTACAATAACATTTTCTTTGACAAAAATTATGTAAATACATTTCAGAGAAAAAAGAACTGCTGAACCATTTTTGGAGCTATTCATAAAAATAGAATATGGAAAATAATCAGAACGCGAGGAAAAATTATTTTTATTAGCTATTGTAAACACTTTAAACAATTTGAACAATATATACGTTAAATTAATCAACAAATTAATAAATTTGTAATTTGAATAAAAATTACTCAAATTATAATTGTTGATAAATTCCAATAGAATCATTAAAATTTAATGTTCAATATTTAATATTGAATTAGATATTGAAATCAGTGCTGGTGGAAAAATGTGTGAAGCCTGGTGCTTTTTGTATCACATTTTAAGATATGTGGTACGTAGATCATTAGGTTACAGCCCCTCTTCAAGAAATTATTACCTAGTATACACGTTTAATTGAATACATTGAACTAAGAAATGATGTATAAAATAAACAAATTATTTAATCATATTATTGAACGTTTATACAAACTAATAACTAAACCCTGGGAAAATGCATGTTTACAAATATAAAATATAAAAAACAATTAAATAATTATTGAAAACATTTTCTTCTAGCTTTTTTTGAATGTCTACTGGTGTTTTCGTCATAAGATAATATTTCAGCTACATCCATTTCAGTAGAAATTGTTGATTAGCCAGATAATCTTTTTTGAGATATGATACTGTTACAGATGCTTTATGCAAAACTAACACTTCTACGATTTTTTTAACGAAATCAGCTAGTATGTCGAATGCATTATTGTATGACGGATGGAGATACAGATCACAATGTCGACGGTCAATTAAAAACGCTTAGAACAACTGTTGATAAATTACCATAGCTATTTGTCTACTAAACACATATATTATTCATAATATAAATTGATAAATAATACCTAAGATAGATCCATGATAAGCATCTTCACATTTCTAATACAGTTTTTTGATGTATAATTTATCTACTTATTACTTTTGCTTATTTTGTTATCATATAAAAATACTATTTTTTGATTAATATTCATTGTTATTTTAGTGATATTTTTATTCTCTAAAAATATTTAGCTGTAGATTAACAATGTATAAATAATATTAAATTGTAATATACCATAAGCTTATGAATCTAATAACAAGTAAAATATTAATTACATATAAAAAACTGTATGATATTAGAAAACAACATATTTTCATAAAATATTTTTTTCTTAAAAATATTCACGAGTAGATCATTGATCTGAATCATCTGTGTCTTCTTCACTTGTCTCAAGAGAAGTTGACTCATAATAATTTTTCATTCTAGAATCTGACTTATCTTCACCAGGATACTCATCATATTTATCTATCTATATAAAAATAATATAATATATTTTTATACTATAAATGCAATGCAAATAAATGTATAATATACTTTTTTTATTTTTGGTGGATCTTTTTTGTATTCGGCCACAAAAAAATTACCAAATTGAGGTACGGTCATATTGTATTGGAATAACATATCTGCTATTGAAATATGGGTTCGATTTTTGACATTACTACAAAAATTATACAATATATGTTATAAATAATTTATTTACTATTTTAACGTTTATTTGTTTTTTTTATTTTATCATTTGATCCTATTTGGAAAATAAATAATTCATCTTCATAGAGAGTAACAATTTTCAAAAAACAAATACAAGCATTGTTATACACTTCTTCATTTTGATATCACCTAAATTTATATATACTCTACTATATATAAAATATATATATAATTTAAATTATTTGTATAATTTACACCCTATAACTATAATGTACCTAATTATTTATTGGATTTGTTTTGTTACAAATAATTATAAGTTTTTCTAGACTATTAATTTTTATTGAATTTATTGAATTGTATTGTATTGTAAAACTTTTGATTGCCGACAGAAAAAATAACACCTATTTTTTTATTTTTAACAGACTCAAACAATTATTTACTATCTCTAGGTTAACCTCACATTCACAAGAATCTTGACTATCCGAAAGATATATATGGCTGTTTGAATAAAAAATGTTACCAAATAGTTTAATTTATATGTGCCAAAAATACGATGATTCGTATACTAAATATTAACTTATAACAAATCCTTATATTGGATTTAAATTGTAGATAAAAAATATAATTTAATTTAAATTCATAATTATGACAATTAATTCAAAAGTATTGCCGTATTCGTCCTTTTAACTTGTAACCAATGTACCATTGTTCACAAAAAAATTATTTTAAGTAAAAAAAGTCGATTGGATCATTTTATATATCTATTTATAGTTGATTTAAAAGAAGAAACAAACTTCTTTAACTATAGGATACCCTTCTTATGATTAAATTTTTATTTGGATATAATTGGAGAACAATAATAAGCCAAAAATTATGTAAACAGACAAAAAAAATTAAAAATCTATGGTGAATCTAAAAAATTAAGCAATTAAATAATATGCGTTAAAAATTTAATTTTTAAATATATTTTGTAGTAATTATTTTGATAAGAAGTCAGTCCAAATATATTGAGTGAACATAATAAATCTACCAATATCTCTTTAAAAAATAGTAACCAAAAAAGCATGTGTTTCCAACACATTTAAATTTTAATGCATTTTTAAAATTGGTTAACGATATATTATTCTTATAAAAATAATTGCATTTATGGATCACTTAAACTACTGTATGTTAGATTACAACGTGAAATTATTACCTTTTAAGCTGCTGTGTTATGTTGCTTTCTAATTTATAGCATTGCAAGTAAGCCAAAATCACGTAACGATTCATTGCTGGGTAACCTTCAACTATAAATATTTTTATGCATTACGTGTACGTTTATTTAAAGACGACTATATTACTTTTCTTTGGTAAGGATTTCTTAAATGGAAGTATAAAATTCCCTACTTCAATATTTTCTTCTGGTATGTTCACCACTAACAATTGTAGATATTGATTCGAGTTAGGATCTAACCGTGCCGTGACACCGGCATCTGTAACAATACACGTTATAATGTAAAAATCTCATTAAAAAAATATGCATTTAATAAATTGAAAAATCATATTCACTAATGTAAACCAATGTATAATAACGTCCTTCCATAGCATCATAAGTGATATCTGGTTGATGATGAATATCGTTATTAGAAAGATCATTTCCTGCATCTGCTAATGCTCTATCTGGAAATACAGCCTAAAATGTTTTGAAAATATAGTATAATACTCTTAGAAAAATATATATTATAATATTGATATTGTATTTTGTCTCACAATTAAATTATTCATGGGGCTGAAAGGAATTATTTCTGGTTCAATTCCATACTTTTGAAAACCAAGGTAAATTTCGTCGTTGATAATAGCAAATGCGCCAAACGTGCAGCACATCTGTATATATAAATATATATATATATATATATATATATATATATATAAATACATGATTTAATTTATTAGGTTTTGAAATAAATTAATATCATGTAACCATTTATGGTTCCACAAAATGTAATTCTTACTAAACATATAGGTATGTGCCACATTTCTTCGGTGTATCACAATTAATGATTATGATTACCTTAAGGATACCTGAACTGTATGGCGATGAAAACACAACTGTATCACATGCTACTATGCAAGAGATCATACCAATAAAATCATTGGTTGTTTCAGTTTTTTTTAATATTTTTACTATCATCATGACAATTATTTTTATTAAGAATTAAAATGAGAGCTATATAATTGTCAATTACATAAACTTACTCGACAAGATGAAATTAAATAGATATTAATTGAAAATTGCAGCAAATTAAAATTAAATTGGTATTTAATTATAATTTACAGTTGATATTTGTAATATATTTCGATGAATATCATTCAACTATTTTCATTATAATATTGGTAAACGGTTCACATTTAAAATATCATGAAACGTACAGTATTTTGACAAGATTTATTACGCAATGAATAACACAAATTACATAACAAATAAGTTATTATTAGAAATTGCATTTGTGTAGGACAAATGATAATTTTACATGATAAAAAATCAACGAGCATATTATTATATCTCGTGATATAAATTACCAAGAATTAAGAATTTAAGAATATTTAATTTTCAATTAAAATAATAATCATAAAAACATTTTTGGTTATTAGATACGTGAGCAAATCAGAAAACATTTAACAATTAGGGATAGTATAATTTATTCACAGTACATAATTTACTTATTTATTTACATATTTGGGTAACAATAATAATATAGCTCACATATGTGATTTGGAAATGTATGTATCAGAAATAACATAATATCGATTAGACTAATTTAATTATAGAATTATATATACAGAATACAATTATATATATTACATTTATTATAGTTTTATGATATAATATACAAACTATTTTTAAAAGATTTATTTCTAGATGTTTTGGAAATTCTGTAGTTTGTCAAAGTTCTCAGGAATTATTCTTATTTGATGATTTTATATGGGTGTCTATACAACCTTTATGTACTACATTTATTGTACGTTGAAAAATTTACATACATTTTTTATACAACTGTATTTGTAAGGTCTTAATATAGGATCCAAAAACTATTACCATATACTGGATATGATAACATGTATTCGATAATAAAACTTGTAAAATTAAAATCTGTACGATTACCAAGTACCCTTAAAAAAAAAAAAACATTATACAAATTATAATAATTATTAATAATTATAATACATTTTGATAAAAAAAAAAAACAAATGTTGTGCAATTTATATCATTCACAGTAAATGTACACACACACACACATATATATATATATATATATATATATATATATATATATATATATATATATATATATATATATATATATATATTGTGAAGGCATATGATCGCAGCCGATGAACGTTGACAATAATCAGTGCATGTTAACATACACCAAAATCGAAGTGAATGCGGTTATATACCGGTGAATGTGGACATGTACAACTAGTTTTTGGTAAATGTTAATAACACTTGAAGTACGATGTACATATATAACAAGATGTTTTTGATGATATTATGATTTAAGACGTTATTGATTTATCACATTGTTTTGAAACTTGTTTTTTGTTTTATTTTTTAAATACAAGTTATTGAAATTAATTTCTAACATAAAATTATTATGTACATCTTCATAAGCATTGACGCATTTACTAAACCTAATGCAACAGTATTTTTCTTAGTGTTGAATAGTGATATTATAAATTATGATTTTAAAAAAAACGTAACATTATCAATCATAAGAATATAAAATAGGAACGACATGTATTACAACATTTTTGTTTATTTTTAAACAAAAAAAACGGGAGGTAATTTTTGATATTTAGTGCCGAAAAGTATTATAAATTATATGAGTGAAGTTATCATTCTAAAGATAGAAAAAAAAAAACGTCAATCTGTATCTATTTTTAATAATTAACTGATATGTATTTGTAATTATATGATATTTATTCGTTTGTTAAAATTCAAAAAATAACATATGTGGATATCAACAATTAACATTAAATATGCGCAATGTAAATTATTTGTAAAATAAAAAAATATTTCTCAACTTTTTTCCATAAGGATAACCACCACTGGTGATTATAATTATAATATTACAATATTCCCCGCTAAGCAATTATACATCTTTATATATATATATGAGTAATTTTTATTCAAGTTACTAGTTTATTTATTTGTTGATTAATTTAACGTATAAATTGTTCAAATTGTTGTCCCCCGTGAAAAAAACATTATTCGTCGCACCCTATGAATTCTTTATTTGTTGCAGCAGTAATTTCTTCATCGGTCAATTTATTGCATGCTCCTGGTATTTTTTTTTTAAATGTTGAAGATTTATAGGAGGATCGGCATACACTACTGTTTTTAAGTGACCCCATAAAAATAAATCTAGTGGCGTAAGTTCAGGTGATCGAGGTGGCCACTCGATTGGCCCGTAAGTTTCTATCCATAGATTTTGAAACTTTTCTTTCGAATAATCACAAACAATGTAAGCATTTTGAGATGCACAGTCGTGTTGAAAAATTATATTTTCTCTTATATTTAAAGAATATATATATATCATCAAACATCGTTAGTAATTAATTAATTAATTTAATAAAAAATTATAATATCGTCTACCTTTGAGAATTCCATCATAAAAAAAAGGACGAAACAATTTACCACCAATTAAACCACACCTAACATTAGTTCCCTAAACACTTTGGATATTGGTTTCAAATGTCCAATAAGGATTTTGATCATCCCAGTAACGGTTATTTTGTTTATTAATAACACCATTATTAGTAAACTTAGATTCATCAGTCCATAATATATACTTAAAATAAATTAATTTTCGTCTATAGCGATCATAAACTACACAACAAAAGTAAGTCTACGATCTGAATCACCCTGACGTAAATGTTGAACTAAATTAGGTCGAAATGGATTTTATATTTTTTTAATATCTTACAAACTGCGGTATGAGATATTCCTAGCTCTCTGCCATCGTGCCGTGTAGAAACTCTGGGATTTACTCTTACATAGGCTAATAGTTGTTCCTCGACCTTTTCACCTAAAACATCACCTCGTCTCGTTGTTGACTTTTTACTCTTTTAGAAAACGAAACACAGGTTTTTATATTCCTTTCCAAGTTATGAATAAAACTATGGGAAGGATGTTCTCTATCTAAAATAATTACAAAAAAAAACGAAAATAACTTTAAAAATTATCTAAAGCAACATAAAGAATATTAATAAGCATACCTGGGAAACGATGAGCATAAGTTTGTGCTGCACGACGTGCATTTCTTTGACACTCCAAATAAATAAATAACATATCATTTTTTTCAGAATGATTCATATTGTTCACGGAATAACACACACGTTTGCACGATAAAAAATATCGAAATGTTCATTTTATATAAACATATCATGTTCATTCCATCGTATTTAATTTTGTATCAAATTGTCATAAAGATAAACGTTTACTTTAAGGGAGGTATCTAATGTTTAGTTTTATAGTGCTTTATAAAATACGATAAGTATTAGATTACGTTTCTATTCCAATTTAAAATATCATAAATATCAATGAAATTAACTGACTGATGAAGAAATAACTGCTGCAACAAATAAGAATTCATACGGTGCGCTGAGTCACATTTTGTTCACGGGGGACAACAATTTTTTCTGCTATAGTTATAATACATACCCAAATTAAAGTAAAAACTATACAGTATATAAAATTATAATATATAGATATTTGTAAATGTCTCATTCACATAGTGAAACCATTTATTTCGTGAACTAGATAACCAGATAATAAAATTTGTCAACAGGAAAATTCATTATCTTGATCTGGAATAGGTAATTTGAAGGCACATGGGCGTATGAGGAATAAAAACTGAGGAGTGAAAATATCAAGCCTTAACAAATCTAGAATAATTATTTTCAGAGTTACAGTCAAAAAAATTTAAAATCGCGCGCATTTTACAGTTTTTTGGTTAAATTGCTGTAACTTGGTCAATTTTGGACTTAGAACGTTGGTTTACTTATCAAAATTCATTAAAAAATTAGGCATAAAATAATTTGTGGTTAAAATAGGTGGTTGCCTTTTAAGAAAAAAAGTTGTGCTGCGCATGCGCGTGTCTATTTAAGTTAAAAAATTTTAAACTCATAAAAAATACACATTTTTATGTCATAATAACCAACAAAAAATCAGAACCCAACTTGTAGGTATCTACGCAAAGATATTGAGTGATTTGAGTTAGCGTTTACACGGTTCCAGGTCAAAATATCTCCGACAATATATCTCCGATTTAAAATATCTTCAGTTCAAAATATCTTCAGTACAAAATATCTCCTTTTAAAAATATCTTTTATGTAAATATCTCCCATGAAAATATTTTAATATTTATAATATTTTATAATAATATTAATTTTTTTATAACGACAATATATATAAAATCTGATTAAGATACAAGTTAAAATTTAAAAAAGTTAAATAAATATAAAATCCGATCAAGATACACACTGTCGTATCGATACAGTCGTTACGTCGATAAAATCGTTTATTATGGTTTATAATCGCACTCGTAATCGTGAAAAATATATCAGATAATACAAATTGCTCAGTGTGACAGTGTAATATTTTGATTAGGTAGTAAAAATACACATCATTGTAAAAATTATTATAAGATATTATAAATATTAAACTATTTTTATGGGAGATATTTACATTAAAGATATTTTTAAAAGGAGATATTTGTACTGGAGATATTTTAAATCGAAGATATTTTGAACTGGAGATATTTTAAATCGGAGATATATTTGACTAGAGATATTTTGTCGGAGATATTTTGACCGGTCACGCGTTTACAAATTGTATATATATATATATATATATATGTCTAATTTAAAATAAAGCGATAGTATTATTTAATTATTCGTACAATAATTTTACCTCATTTTATTTTCAATCATAATATAAATACTATTTTTTATAAAAGTTAAGGTAAGTAAAGTTTACTGCACATATAGTATGAATTTTCAAACAGATAAAGATATATAAAAATGATATCAAAAAAGCATCAAAAAAGGATACCGCAAACTATTCTACTTTCAACTACACCATCTGGTCTCAAAATTTTTATAGCTTTTATCAACCTCAGCAAATATAGCATTCTCAACATGACCATATAAAATTAAAATTGTGTACTCGAAAACTGATTCATTGAATGATAGACACAAAATAAAACGTGTAATTTATCATAACGTTCAACATCTATACAATTACAGAAAAGCCATGTTGCGATGTTAAGGTTTTATTTTTCTTCATTTTCTTGAATTTAATACAAATGTAATACATATGTTCACCAACACAATTCTACCAAAAATAATTTCATCATCCCTACCTCATCAACCCTTTACCACCTATTAGAGGTTGATACTACCATTCTCCAATAAATTTTTATCTAACCAACTTTTTCTCTTTAAACAATTAAATAATAGAATATGTTTAGGTTTATTACTGGTCGTCAAAATTCAAACACCACAATTGTTTGTACACCAGAAGTTGATAAGTATGATTTCCTCCTGCAATTAATTTATTTTTATAATCCATTGTATACTATTATGTATATCACGTACGTTACCTGCTATCTCTTCGGGCGAAACACCCATTTCGTATTCTGAAAGAATTTCGCCTGTAAAAACGTTATCTCCCGGTATATTTCCTACCAACCAATGTCGATATCCCGTTATTGAATAATTTTTCCAATTACTTTCGTCAGGCTCTTAGATACAATAACATAATATTTTTGAGCTTTTAATTCATAAATGCAACAATGTTGCCTACCGATTAAACATATCGTATACCAATCACTATTATCTGCAATTTCCCATTTGACTGTAGGCTGCTGTTCTACTTGGTCGGGAGTCAATTCACTTCCCCTATACGCTTTTGCACCACTTGGAAATTCAACCTACACAATTTCGATTAGTAGTCAGATTTTATTCGAAGATCAAATATTATTTATTGGCATTTTTTCTTTACTTCTGCAACTCCAACTGGTGTAATGGCAAGTTTTCCTATACTTAAGTACTTAGAATAAAGGATTCTAATTTCATTCAATGAGCCACCAAAACAGATGAATATGATACACATCTAAGTACAAATACATTTACATACACACATAGCTGGGCAGTAACTAGTTAAAAAGTTAAAAGTTACTTTTTTTGACAACTTTTAACTTAACTAGTTTAAAAAAAATAGATTGTAGAAATTAACTTAGTTAGTAATTGAGTTATTTATTTTTATAAATAATTGTAACTTAACTTAGTTATTTTGTTAAAATTTAAGTTATTTTTAAAAAGTTAACGAATTTTCGTATTATATTTTATGTGATTTATGAACTGTATATTATTTGCATTGAGAACCGAGACGGAGGTATATCTACCGACGATTGTAGATATGTATATTATTGTATTTATTACTATACTATAAACGTATCATTATTATAGTATATACATACTATATAGACATATTGTAATTACTAATTAGTAATTAGTAGTATTATACTATTATAGTGAATAGTGATTATTATTATTTATTTGGAATATAACTAGGAAGTTTATATTTTCTATGAAATGACAACGGTTAAGATGTATGTTACATTGTTACTTGTGTACTGTGTACCTACATTGATAGGTAGGTAATAACTAATAATACAATTTCCAGAACGGACCTAATTGGTTATTTCTGATACGGTGATACTTATGCCATGTTTTTTACAAACTACACTTTACATTTGCCTCGGCGATTATAATAAATAAATACAATTAAATGCGTATAACAATTAGAAGAAACAATATAATATAAACATATTTAAATTAAAAAGCTTTCTGAGAGGAAGAAGTTAACAATGAAAGTAGTAAGGAATGCATTTGAAGATTGGAAAATATGTAGGAGAGAAAAGGGAATATTAATGGAAGAACAGATATTGGAGAGAAGCTGGCGATTAATGAGAAGTTCTGGACAGTTAAAGAGAAGATGGGAAGCAACGCATATAGCAAGATCATCTTGCCGAGTACAATAAAGAGAATCATTAAGGGATAAATGGAATGAGTGGGCCGGGAGGCAGTTGTGGCCGAACCGAAGACGAGAAAAGGAGATAATGACTTTACGGGAAATAGGGATTTTATGAAACCAAGGAAATTGTAGGACGTGTGGACAGACTAGGCGATAAGGAACGGCGAAGGTTGAAGATAGGTTTGATCATTTCCGGTTCCACAATCTTATAGAGTGGGCCTTGATATAGGGTTATACTTCTGCAATACATAATTCATTTCTAAGGAAAGCATTTATTAAGTACAATACTGCTGTTCCTTCAAGTGCTCACGTAGAGCGCTTGTTTAGTGCTGGCCAGTTGTTAAGTGAAAGAAGAGGGTCTATAGCAGATCATAATTTTGAAAAAACATTGTTATTAAAATTTAATAAGTATTTCTTATAATCATTTATATATATTACCTTATTTATATTTTAAATGTAAGGTACAACTATAACAAGTATTTATAAAATAATATAGTCTGTGCATTTGTTATTATTTATTTTACTTTATACCAAAACTAGTTATTTTCCTCCAATGAGATAAAAAAATGTCTATGAGTATGTTATTAGTAAGGTATTTTTTAAAAAAAAGTAACTTAACTTTTAACTTAACTTAGTTATTAATTTCATGAAAATTTGTAACTTAACTTAGTTACTCAAATTCAGTATCTTTTTAAAACTAAATTTAACTTGGCTTAGTTATTTTTTATTTTAGGATAACTTAACTGAAACTAGTTAAAAAAATTGGTTAACTTGTCCAGCTTTGCATACACATATAAAATAAGTGAATATTTATTTCAAAATTGCGATTCGTAAAAGACATTGATAAATTTAATATAAAATACTTACAAATTGTAATACGATGTGCCACTTATTCATATTGAGATCAAATTCTTATAAAATATTTTTGATTTTAGAACAATCAAAAGATTTAACTATAACTGTAAAATGCAGAACTTTTACTTGAAGACTGCAGTCTTATAAAGAAAAAAAAAATAATACTGGCTACATCTATGAAGGTTAGTAAATGGAGATAATTTCGGTTACTTCATTATCAGCTTACTACTTACTATAAAAATATTGTTATTATGACTGTGACAATTATTTAGTAATAATAACAAGATTAATAGTAGACGAATCACACGACTTGTATTGTAGTTAATTTAATAAGAAGAAAGACAAAAACAAATTCAGTAATATAAAAATATCATAAGCTTTTAATTTATAATATATTCACATAACATACGTGATAGAGATGTATAAAATATTTTCTCTAATTATCATTTTTAATTATAATATTGAAAAATATAAAAATTATAATTATAAATATAAGTGAGTATATAACTATATTAAAATTAAATTATTATATAATTTTTATCAAAATTAAGAAGATATAACATTAATTTAAATATCAATTAAAAAAAAAAAAAATCCAAACATTTGTGAATTGATAAAAATACTTATTGGTGTACGTTATAATAATACGTATTATTGTAACTGTTGCATAATTATGCGATTCAAATTTAATTTATTTTAAACAAAAATTATTTTGTCAGAAATATATTGTAACTAATAGACAGTCGTTCTAAGGATTTAGTAAATTAATATAAACGTGAATAATCATTCATTTATAAGTAGTTTAATGCCAATGACTCATAATAACATGTGATATTAATAAAATGATAAAACCAATGGATTAATGGACATCTATTACAATGATATTTAATTGAATATGGTTATAACTCCATGACATGTAATTTATAATATTATAATATAATTTTATTTTTATTTTTTTCATTTGAAGCGATTTAGCTATACAGGGTGTTTCACGATGAACTGACAATTGCAATAACTTTTGTTCTATTGAACATTTTCAACTTTTTTTTTTTTTTGAATTGTCAATTATCATCTGCGCTATATTCAAAATATTTTTCGTTTTTTTTTTTAATATTTTCTATGTCAAGTTGAAAAATTAAAAATGTTTCCATTTGATATTTAAAAAAATCAAAACAGCCATTTTATTGATATGATTTTTAAAACATGTTTGCAAAAAAAAAAAAATGTAAAATGTTCTACCATTTATTTTCTACGATTTTTTGAAGTTTGCATAATTTCATATTATTTCGAATAGATTATCTGAATGCGACCCAAGTATTTACTATATTGAGTTTTCCATGAAAAAAAATGTATGTACAAGATATCGAATGGTATACAATGGTATCAATGATTATAAGACTTATACAAGGTGTATTGATACCGTGATAGGTATTACGTATAATATTGATATGATACTGTAATCAAATAATCTAAAATATTCAATACTCAACAAACAACAGTCATTAGGTACAATTAATACAACCGCATATGTAATATAAAGTATTTAATTTATTATACAATAACAAAATAACATTAACTAAATTTTACAAGTTTTCAAAATGCCCTCCATTGTTTTCTAAACATTTTTCGTATCTGCATATGATAGAATCCATAACAGATTTCATTAATTAACAATTAATAAATTAACATTTAATTACACAATTTTTTTATCATCGAGCATTTAATTAATAAATGCTTAATATTACCTTTCTCGCGTAAACATTTGTCTATATTCACATAAGTAGCTCTTGCTGGTTGTCTCCTCTGAGGGTATCGTTGTTAGTACAAACGGGATGCTTTGAATGTTCTCCTCCCTACTTCATAAAAAACTGCCAACATATCGGCATACTCATTTTTTTTATAAACAATGGGCATGATTCAAATAAATAATCAAATATAAAAATTAATGATCAAAAGAACACCGCAAAGCATAGGTGACAATAACTGTAGCTTACCATTGAAAGCTGCTATATGTCAGATAAACTTATCATACTTACTCAAATGCTTAAAGGTGAATAGTATACATTATATTTTTAAAAATAGCACATTAACAACATTTTTTACCTTTGATGTAATGATGTGCAATGATTTAATTCAGATTATATTCATTGTTGTTAGTTTAACAATTTTACCTCCTTGTGACTTGAACTTCAATTTTTAAAATATTAAAATGGACTTTTCAAAAATTGATGTATTTGAAGATGTTGGCACATTGTATATCGAGTACAATAAAAAAAACTAAGGCGATAAAGTTTCGGAATTGGAATTTTTCAAATTTGCATTCCAAGAATCCATAACAGAAATGGATGTTTTACGACAGATATTTAATAATTAGAATTTTATTTTTTGATCTTACATTAATATTTATATTGAATAATTTCATTTTTAAATTAATTAAAAATTAAAATTAATGTTTATAATTAATAATAATAATTAATACAATATTTACATTACACAACTATAAAATAATATAATAAATAAATATCTAATTCAATACTACAAATATTTTAATTTAACATTATAATATAAAACTAATTATGGGTTATTATTTTATACAGCAATATAAATCAGTTCTCTATGATTTAAATAGTAAAAATACAGAGCTAACACAAAATAATAAATAAAATTTCTTTATTAATTTCCTTTATTAAACTGTTTTTCTTGCACACATTTGATATTTTTAGCTTAATTAATATAGTATTGTATTTTTTGCGAGTAATTGACTATATTTATTCAAAAAACTAAACAAATATCAGTATTTACTTAACGGATTGCATAAGCAGAGTATTAGTGTAAATGTAAAATTCACTTAGAAATCAAATAAATAAAGCCATAACTCACAAAGAATAAAGTACATATAATAATTAAGCTAAAAATGAATACCTCAAAATAACATTTAAAATTATAAATTACTTATTCTTTTTCGAATATGGGAACCTCAGGTTTGGGGACATTTATATTTTTGTCTTGGTTCATCAAATTAGGATAATTAATCATGCATTTTCATTATACTTCAAAATTAACAGGGATAAATAAGGTGTTTTTTCAACTGTAGAAGATAGTGTAGAAAATATTTGTTATTAATTAAGTTTAGTACCAACATTCATCCCTTTAACTATTTAGATTAGCATTACTTTATCCCTACGGTACTACATTAATATAATATAATTAATTAAAAATAATAAAATTAAATAAACTATAAAAATAACTATTAATTAACTTAACCTTCTTAATTTTACAAACATTTTAGTACAATACAAATATTTTCAATGATGACGACATATTAATTTTTGAATAATTACATCAATTACATTCATAGTTATTTCAAATATTAAAATTAATATCCTGAAAAATAATTAAAACCTATTATTATTAAATATTAAAATTTAATTAATATTGTTTAAATTCATTAACTTACATTTTAGAATGTTGATGTTGGTATTGTTTGTACCTTGTGTAATAACAATTTATTTACAATAAAATAATTAAATATGAAAATTGAATACAGTAGAACCTCGATTATCCGTGTCTCGATCATCCGTGTTTGCGATTAACCGTGCTTTATTTATTATAATCGAACATTTTGTATTACATAATACACGATATCGACAAATAACTGATGAACTAACTGCGATTAACCGTAATTTATTTATAATCGAACATTTTGTATTACATAATACACGATATCGACAAATATTGACATTTTTGACGATAATAATATGAAGATAAACAATATGTACATCGATTATTATACTTATCGAATCACCTTCAGTTTGCTTTTTTCTTTCGCTAAAATTATTTCAAACCAAAAAAAAAACAAAAACTGATAACTTCATATTTTAAGCCCTAATAACTTGTTGTATAAAATTATTGTATGTATGTTATGTATATTTCTAATTATAATTGAATCAAATTTTTAAAATTTCATTACTATAAAATTGTACCTATGTATTTCTAATTAAAATTAAATAAAAAATTTCATTATTATAAAAAGTCTCGATTAACCGTGATTTTCATTTATCCGTGTGACCCCCTCCCCATCATTACCCCGGATAATCGAGGTTACACTGTACGTAAATTTTAACATATTTAATTTCCGTGGAATACAGCAGTTAATTCAATAAAAATGTATCAATTAGTTATCAATCATATTTTGAATTCTTAGTTGTTCATTATGACCAAATTTCTGAAATGTTATTAAAACTTAATAATATTAAAATGTATAAAGAACTAAGTTACAAATTAGATAGTTAAACTTACAGTTATCGAGGTATTTTATGATTGTTTTCTGATAATCTAATTCACAAGTGCAAGACAGGTAGTTAATGAAAATAATATTATGCACTGATGAAACATAACTATCATTAGGTACTGGAATGGACCAAATCAATGACCCACAATGCATGTACAGCCTACTGCAATAATTAACTGATTGGACCATATTTTATGAAATTACCTATGACATTAAAGTACAATTAAATTATTATTAATAATATGGAAAAAAATAGTACAACTGTAAGTTATATCTATATACATATATTGTATTAGATTATTTAATATTATTAATAAAATGAATAATTAATTTATCTATACTTACATTTTTAAGCTAATTTTCTGGACATAAGTATACAGTGTTTGATATCATTCTTAGTTTGATGATTAACTAATTTAACTAAATTAATTTTAATATAGCACTTTATCATCTATATGTATAGTTGGTATTCTTTATATTGTTCAGAAGATATTTTTGAAAAGCATCTCTTTAAGTTCAGGCCAATGGTCTATTATACAACGCTATCACTGTTGAAATAGACAATGGTCATATCATGATAGGTTATAAATTCTATTTATAACCATTCATATTATTATACCACGTTAGTATCATAATTTTTGAATATTCATGATAACAAATTATTTCTTGGAAAGAATATTTTAGATTATTTGATTACAGTATCATATCAATATTATATTAATACATATCACGGTATCAATACACCTTGTATGGGCCTTATAATTGTAGTGATTATACAGTGTGGAGGTAAAAGACCTCCCGCGAATAATAAATATAACCACCACTATACGTTTATAGTTAAAGATTTATTATATTAAATAGAAAAATTAATAACATAAGTCGTACTAGGGTTGCCAACTTCAAATTAGGAAAATACCGGCCCAAAGCCCAAGGTACGAAAAAAGGTCATAATTTTCTTATTACTAATTCGGCTTTAACCGTATCCACCCCTTAACAATTACGTTCGTTTGTCCACTAACTATTATTATAATTATTCACGTGTCATCAAAAAAATTGTTTAAATTAAATCCATTCTTTTATTTGTAGATAATAAATATTAACAAAATAACAATGCTTTTGTTGATAAAAAATTAAAAATAATAAGTAAATTGAATACAGTTGGTAATGTTTTGTAATAAGTTAAACTAATATAATAACATTGCTTTTGTTATTTTAAATAATATAAAAATGAAAATAGCTTGGAAAATAGTATTATATTAAATATTGTAGAAATTATTTCTTAAACTTGTACTTCGTACACAGTCTCGCTGCAGCTAGCAAATCTGTTTGGTCCTTAACAAAGTCAAAAAATTCAGAACACGAGAACAGAAGATTATTTTGGATAACGAGTTCTGCTTTTACCGTATCAACACCAAGCCTGTTTCTTTCTTCTGTCCATAAACCATTCATATGACTGAATATTCGTTCGACAAAAGCATTACTACATGGTACTGAATATACATATCTCACAATGCTTTTTAAATTTGGAACTTCCACAGATGACATTTGGAAAAATTTTATCCATTTTTCAGAGCTAGTTAACTCACAATTATTAAGCACGTTATCTGGCATTAATTTTAATAAATTAATTTCATCGTAAAGTTCATTTTCATTCACTTGAATTCCAATACATTTTGCTAGAATTGATAACTCCATTATACTTGGTATTTTATTATGTAATTTTAAACACGTAAATAATTTGAACGGAGAACTTTCAAAATTAAACCACTTTTCAAGATAATCAATAGCCCGTTGATAAGTAAGAAGTGCACTCGTCTTAAATTCATTTTTCTCAGTTAATGTTAGACCATTTAATCTAGTTGTAACAGTTATTCCAAAAAACTCGTAATTTTTACGATTTGAGATTTGATTTCTCAAGTCATTCATTATATCAAATACATCAGTTGCATTTAAATTTTTTTTCTCTAACATCAATATAGACTTTTGAAATACTGATAAAATATGGTGAACAAACCAGATATAGCATTCACTGAGGGTTAGCTGCTTTGAAAGTCCATCAACTTGGTCTTTAATAAATTTCCAAATTATTCTATCACAATTATTTTTACCTTTTTTTAAAAAATATATTTTAATCGCACTCCAATTTAGAATTAAACGATCGACAGCCGTATATAAACTGAGCCACCTGACGGAAATATGACGTAATACGTTATGAAAATCTTGTTGAACAAATTCAAAACAGTCCTTAAGTTCCGTTATTCTTTTAGCACTAATAGAAAACTCATTAAAAACTTTTATTACTAATGTTTCAACGTCATATTTTAACAATTTTAAACTATGCTTAGCTGTATTATGCAGTACATGACAATTACAATTAGCTTTTATTATGGATGGTTTTTTTTTTAACAATTTTTCGTAAACAGAACAATTTTTGCCATAATTCACTGAAGCGTTATCTGCTCCAAAAGCCGTGATATTTTGAATATCTAAGCCAAAATTTTCAATAGCACGTAAAATAGTGTTAAAAATTGATTCAGAAGTTTCATCGGGTTCTTCATAAAAATCCAAAAGATAATCTTTAGCCCCTTTTTCTAAGTCAAAAAATCTCACTGCCAAAGGAAAACATTTGCGATTGCCTTTATTTGATGCATCAGTTGATAAAGAAAACGGTAAATTTATTGGATATTTAAGTTTTTTAAGGGGAACTTCGATTGCAAAAGGACAAAGCACATTTTGTACAAGAGCTTCCATCTTTGTTCTACCAAGTCTAATTTTTTTGGCCAAAGTAGCATCACTAAAATGTTTTAATTCCAATTTTACGCCACAATCAGTTGATAAATAGCTATGATGATGCTTAACACAGTGAAAACACTTACTAAGTTCTATCGCGGCAACTGCGTCATTCTCTTTTATGTCTTGAGTAACAAAATAATTTTTTATTACCGCTGATTTTTGTCTACTTTGGACAGTTGAAATATGTTTTTTCGAATTTGAATGGGACTGAACTGCGTTAACACCGTCATATTTTACACTAAATACATTCATACAATAAATACAACGAGCCTTATTTATATCGTCATGTTTAGCAAGCCAATTAGAAAATCTAGAGTCTTTCATCCAATTGTCATTGAATACACAATTTCGTAAACGTCTCTTTTTTAATGGGGTGGTTGGTTTATCGTAATTATTAGAATCACTGTCACTCATTTTAACAAATAAAAATGGATACAAAATAAACACACAAACCCGATCGAAATACGTACATACTACACTGTGATGCACTGACGCCAACGGGAAACTAAATACTAAATTTACTGATTGTGTTGTAACATTAAATATATATTGTATAATTCGTAATATCGTATCATAAGTTTATAAATACTATTCTAAAAGACTACTAATAATAATATTGTCGTGCCGATGAGGAATACCGAGAATTGCCGACTTCGATAGTTATCATATCGTAAATTAGGTTTTACCATTGATTATAATTTATAATTTAAAAATACCACGAACTATGATTATGATCATAGTTCGTGATAAATACTAGTATTTATAATCAATACAAGTTTATTAAATTCTCTTGCATTTTATAAACACACCAATACTAATTATTATTATTTTTCTTACAAGTTAAAACTCAATGATAAATTTTAAATTACCGGTTTTTTAAAGGCCGGTAGAGGGTTGTTACCGGCAACCGGCCATCAACCTTAATTTCCGGCTAGGCCGGTCAAAAACCGGCCGGTTGGCAACCCTAAGTCGTACACATTAACAATCGAGTACAATAAAACCAACGACACGCGGACACGACCGATGAAACAGAACGCGAAGAACTGAAACGACATTTTTTATTATTTAGTGTGCAACGACGCGCGATACAACCAATGAACCAGCCATGGAACAAACCGAGACTGGTCATGGTGTAACCGCGGTCGATGGCACTTGTGGGACGAACGTCGGCCGTGTAGGCCGAACGTCGCCACATTACTCCCCCCTAGCAAAGGAAAAACGTACACGTTTTTTTACCTCAAGTTTGGAACATTGACTATCCTGAGCTGCATACGTATGATCCGGGGGTGGGTTATGAGTAAGCACGAACGCAGGTTTCAGCCGGTCTATAGAGATCCATGGTTGCCTTGAGTTAATTTGGACCTTGAAAGTTTTTTCCTGACGATCGAGGACCACGTACGGTCCGTCGTAGCTGGGTGACAGCGGGGGACGTTTGGCATCCACTCGAACAAAAACGTGACTAGCGTCCATCAGCCGTTGCGGAATGTAAATAGCTTGCCGCTTGTGATTAGTCCCAGGTGTAGATCGCAAACGCTGCATCTGAAGTCGGAGTGTGGAAATCAGCTCCGGTGCCTGCTTATCGGTAGGAGTGGAGGTATGAAAAAGCTCACCAGGTAAGCGAAGTGTTGTACCGTATACCAACTCTGCCGGAGAACAACCAAGCTCGGGCTTGACGAGGTTGCGGAATGCAAGCAGGACGATGGGTAAACGAAGAGACCATTGTGGGGACTCGTGCGTGGTTAGTGCGGCTTTTAACGGGCGGTGCAAACGTTCGACCAATCCGTTGGCTTGTGGGTGATAGGGCGAACTGCGTATATGATGAATACTGAATGACTCCATCAACTGTTTAAACAACTCCGACTCGAATTGCCTCCCCTGGTCAGTGGTAATGACATCCGGTACGCCGAACCTGGCGATCCACTGAGAGACTAAGTGTTCGGCTATGATGTAAGTGGACATGTTCTTGATGGGCCACGCTTCTGGCCATCGAGTAAAACGGTCTACGCATGTGAGAATGTATTGAAATTCACGTGAAGGCGGTAGAGGTCCAACTACATCAATGTGAATATGTCCAAACCGTCGATCAGTTGGTGCGAAAGGCAATATCGGTGATACCGTATGTCGATGAACCTTGCTACGCTGACAGCTTTGACAACACCTGGTCCAGTGCCTAATCTGTCGGCACATCCCGGGCCAACAATATCGTGCGGTAACCAACTTGACGGTCGCGTTGATGCCCGGGTGCGCCTGATTATGGAGTAACTCGACGATGTTACGTCTGAGTGATGCGGGTACAAACGGGCGAACTTTATTGTGCGACACGTCGACATACACTAGACCGTGTTCTGTCTGCTGTGGAACCAATTGACACGATGTGGTGGTGGACCCGTCCAAAATATTTTGTAATTCCGGATCTTTCGCTTGGTCGGCTACAAACTGGCTCCAGTCCATAGTTGTCACACTGCTGATTGCGACCTCTAACCGGGACAAAGCGTCCGGTACAACATTTTTTACTCCGTCGACGTGCTCCACTTGGTGAATAAATTGCGCGAGGAAACTTATATGGCGTAACTGTCGATCACTATACTTATCGGTTTTTGACGTAAACATGTGTAATAATGGTTTGTGGTCAGTACGAAGGGTTGTGACTCGGCCCTCAATTTGATGTAAGAAATGTCTTACGGCTTGATAGGCTGCAAGTAACTCTCTGTCATAGGTGCTGTAGCGAGTTTGTGTAGTGGACAACTTCCGCGAAAAGAATCCTAAAGGTTGCCAAACACTGTCGGTGAGCTGCTCCAAAACTGCTCCGATTGCCGTGCTGGAGGCGTCAGTGCTTAATCTGAGTTGTGTGTCAGCTTTGGGGTGAACTAAAACAATTGCATTCGCCAATGCTTGCTTGCACTTGTCGAAGGCTTCCCGTGTGTCCGGTGTCCAGTGGAGCGGTCCGTCTTTCTTTCGAACAGACGACGCTAATGTGTACAAAGGTGCTTGGATTAGTGCGGCATGCGGAATAAAACGATGGTAAAAATTTACAGAACCCAACAGCCTCTGCAGCCCTTTTTTTGTGGATGGCAACGGCCATTGCTGGATACTGGTCACTCGCTCCGGTAGAGGACTACAACCGTATTGATCGACCCGATGTCCGAGGAAAGTGAGTTGTGGCACGCCGAAAATACATTTGCTTGGGTTTATAGCGACACCCGCGGCTTGGAGTCGTTGGAGTGTCGAACGTACATGACTCACGTGTTCCGCATCGGTTTTAGACGCAATTAATACGTCGTCTATGTAGGCGAACGCGAAATCCATGCCATGTAATACGCCGTTAATGAAGCGCTGGAATGTTTGAGCCGCATTCCGTAATCCAAAGCACATGACGGGGAATTCATATAAACCGAAAGGTGTGGTGACGGCTGTTTTCGGAATATCGTCTTTGGCGACAGGTATTTGATGATACGCCCGAACCAGATCGAGCTTTGTAAAAACAGTTCGACCTGCCAGATTTGCAGCAAAATCATGAATGTGTGGCAGAGGGTACCTGTCAGGTTTTGTGACCGCATTCAAACGCCTATAGTCGCCGCAAGGACGAAAGGTTCCATCTTTTTTGGCTACCAACAACAAGGGGCTGGCCCATGGGCTATTTGATGGCCGGCAGATGCCTTTTTGGCACATAAAGTCGAATTCCTTCCGAGCGACCTTATACTGTTCTGAAGACAAACGGTGTGGACGCGCGAACAAGGGTGGTCCGGAAGTAGACAGAGTGTGCTCCGTGGAATGACTGAACTTCGCAGGAACGGGTGATTCACGCATAATATCTGGGAACTCGGCGATGATGTTGGTCCAACTTTGTGGCTGTGAAACAACGCAGATAATTGGATCCTTAATGTAGGCCGCGTTGGTATTGACGGAAGCGGAGGAGCTGGGATCGACAAGGCGGTGGTTACGGACATCAATCAATAAACCGTAATAATTCAAGAAATCTGCACCAATAATCGATCGGGATACATCCGCCATTTCGAATCGCCAAGTAAACTCTCGAGCCAGACCGATGTCAAGATGGAGTTCCTTTGGGCCGTAGGTGTGTATACGGGTTCCGTTAGCCGCTGTAAGGACGATGTCCGACGCAGACACCTGACCAGCAATCGGGGGAATAACCGAGATTTCGGCTCCCGAATCGATTAGAAATTTACGGTTGGAACGTGCATCGGTAATGAAAACGCGGGAGCTACGGTTTGCGGCGGAATACGGAGACGTAACCGCCGCGGCTGTTAGTTTTCCGACTTGAATGCACAAGGCTGTTTACAATGTCTGGCATCAGCGCCGTAACGATCGTGATAATGACACCAGTTAGCGTTGGTACGGGATCGCGATTTTGAACGGCCTCGACCGCGTCCGGAACCAGGATTGTTATTATTGTGTTGACGCACGGTGAGTAGGTTCGATACCTGTGTGGTAAGAGCAAGAATAGCGGTTTCCATTGCCCGGAGGCGGTTGTCAGTGTCATTGGATTGAACTGCAAAAATATCACGTGAGGAGCTGGCCTCCATAACACGATCGGCACGTTCCGCAATGTCCGAAAGGGTCCCGTCGAAACCCGAAACAATGGCTCAAATTGTAGTCGGTAATTTTTGAAGCCAGAACTCTTTTAACGTAGTGTCACCCAAATTGTCAGGGAGAACCGCTCTCATATCGCGGAGTACTTGGGATGGGCGCCGATCACCCATATTACCAGGTTGAACAATTGTTCGTAGTCGTGCAGAATGTGACGCTGAGTAAGTGCTAATAAGACGGTCTTTCAAACTGACGTAGGAAGCATCAGGACCGATCAGATCAGCAACTGCTTTGACTCCCTCCTCGTCCAACGCAGTGAGGATATAATTGACGCGTGTATTGTCCGACCGAATTTTTTGGTTAGAAAACACTGCATCCGCGTGCAGAAACCATTCTCGTGGTGAGTGACACCAAAAATTTGGCAAACGTGGTGCTTGCGTGACACCGGCGATGGAAGCGCTTGGCGCGAGCGGGACCGAGGTTGGTGGATGAAACGCGCACGCTTCCTCACTATCGTCTAATGAAAAAAGGTCGTTTGGATTCATGTTAGGCGTTTGTGAGTGCGAACGGAAAGTTAGTATGAAAATCGAAGATTTTGCGAACACGAGGTCACCAATGTAGTGATTATACAGTGTGGAGGTAAAAGACCTCCCGCGAATAATAAATATAACCACCACTATACGTTTATAGTTAAAGATTTATTATATTAAATAGAAAAATTAATAACATAAGTCGTACACATTAACAATCGAGTACAATAAAACCAACGACACGCGGACACGACCGATGAAACAGAACGCGAAGAACTGAAACGACATTTTTTATTATTTAGTGTGCAACGACGCGCGATACAACCAATGAACCAGCCATGGAACAAACCGAGACTGGTCATGGTGTAACCGCGGTCGATGGCACTTGTGGGACGAACGTCGGCCGTGTAGGCCGAACGTCGCCACATAATCATTGATACCATTGTCTATTCGATATCTTGATCATAATTTTTTTTTCATGGAAAACTCAATATAGTAAATACCTGGACCGCATTCAGGTAATCTATTTGAAATAATATAAAATTATGCAAACTTCAAAATATCGTAGAAAATAAATGGTAGAACATTTTACATTTTAGATTCTGAACGGAGTGAAGAATGTATTGATTTTACAATGATGTGTGTTTTTTTTTTTTTTTTTTTTTTTTTTTTTTTTTGTGTCTGTCGACACGTTTTGGGGCAGTAAAAATGCTTCGATTGCCTTATGTAGCAACTTTTCTGAAAGGAAAGTGAATCTATTTGGTACTTTGGGGGGTCAAAAGTTAAAAATTTCCAATATTTTTTAAATGCGACGGGAAAAACCATAAAAAAATTTGGGAAAAACGGGAGTTTTTACGCAAAACCAGTTTTTGACATAATCAAATTTTTTATTTTGCTATAACTCAAAAACTAATCGATGTAAATACTTGAAATTTTCACCAAATGTTAAGATAAGCGTTCTCTGTACACCATTAAATTTTCAAAGTATTTTGACTTTTATTAAGCTATTTATAGACAATTGAAATTTTCAATATTTTTAAGTATTTTTTTTTTAAATAACGATAAAATTTTTTTGGCTGCCTAGAAAATCTTGAAAATTTAATACAAGGTTTCTTATAAGTTGTTCCTTAACTGATACAAAAAAATCTAAAATCGTAAGTCACAATTTTTTTTTATAAGTGCTCAAAGTTACAATTTATACGAAATATGTAAAAATCACGATAATTTGCAAGTTTTTTTGTAGTTAAAAATTCATAAAATTTTTTCTGTTCATACTTAAGGTTCAAAATTTTAACACGAGGTTATGTATAAGCTACTCTTCAAAAATCTTTAAAAAAATTTCTACCGGAATTAGAGGAAAAAATTTTATGACTGTTTGAAATTTAAATATTTACGAAATTGCATAAAATAGCGATTTATTCTCAAACGATTTTAAATATTTTTTATAATTCAAAAAGTATAAGTCGCAGATTTTTGAAATTTCTACCAGCTGTTAAGATTGGTATTTCCTTTATGTCATATTTTTTTCAAAATATTATATTGATTTTTAAGCCACTTATAGGCATTTAAAATATTCGATTTTTTTACATTTTTTTTTTATAATCGGTGATAAAAAAAATTTGGCTCGTACAAAATACTTGAAAATTTAATAGAAGATTCCACAAAAGTAGTTCTTAAAGTCATTCAAAAATTATTAAAATCCATAGGCACAATTTTTTTTTATAAGCGTTTGAACAGCGAATATTGACAAAAAATTACATGTAAAATATAATATACTGTATAATATTCTAGACTGACAAAGATATCGGTTTTTTTTAAAATGCTCTAACTCAAAAATGAAAAACCGCAACAACTTGAAATTTTCACCAAATCTTTATATTGACGTTCTCTATACATGGTTAAGATTTCAAAGTATTTTGACATATTTTGACTTATTTATAGACAATTTAAATTTTCGATTTTTGTTAAATTTTTGTTTTTAAACATCTATAAAATTTAATTGATTGAGCGAAAACTCTTGAAAATTTTATACTAGGTTTATAATAAGTTAAACTTATCGTAAATAAAAAATATCGGTGATCGGTTAACTCAATTTTTTTTTATAAGCCCTTAATTCTCAAATTTGTATAAAATGTGTAAAAATCACGATAATTTGCATGTTATTTTGTAGATAAAAATTCATAAAATTTTTTTTGTTCATACTTAAGGTTCAAAATTTTAACACTAGGTTATCTATGAGCTACTCTTCAAAAATCTTTAAAAAAATTTCTACCGGACTAAGAGGAAAAAATTGTATGACTGTTTGAAATTTAAATATTTACGAAATTGCATAAAATAGCGATTTATTCTCAGACGATTTTAAATATTTGTTATAATTCAAAAAGTATAAGTCGCAGATTTTTGAAATTTCTACCAGCTGTTAAGATTGGTATTTCTTTTATGCAATATTTTTTTCAAAATATTATATTGATTTTTAAGCCACTTATAGTCATTTAAAATATTCGATTTTTTTACATTTTATTTTTATAATCGGTGATAAAAAAAATTTGGCTTCTACAAAATACTTGAAAATTTAATCGAAGATTCCACAGAAGTAGTTCTTAATGTCATTCAAAAATTATTAAAATCCATAGGTACAATTTTTTTTTATAAGCGTTTGAACATCGAATATTGACATAAAATTACATGTAAAATATAATATAATGTAGAATGTTCTAGACTGACAAATGATATCGGTTTTTTTAAAATGCCCTAACTCAAAAACGAAAAACCGCAACAACTTGAAATTATCATTAAATCTTTATATTGACGTTTTCTATACATGGTTAAAATTTCAAAGTATTTTGACATATTTTGACTTATTTATAGACAATTTAAATTTTCGGTTTTTCTAAATTTTTCGTTTACAAATAAAATATACTTATATAATATTTATAAATAACATTGTATTATATTCTAGACTAACATATGAACTCCGTTCAGAATCGTTATTCGTATACAATGATATCTATCATTGCATTCAAATTTAACAAATCCATTATAATAATGACCTATCCTATAAGCGAGGTGCACTCCACCCCTAACTGTACAGCAGAGCGAGGCCCATCCGGTTCTTTTTTTTTTTTGCAAACATGTTTTAAAAATCATATCAATAAAATGGCTATTTTGATTTTTTTAAATATCAAATGGAAAAATTTTTAATTTTTCAGCTTGACATAGAAAATATTAAAAAAAAAACGAAAAATATTTTGAATATAGCGCAGATGATAATTGACAATTCAAAAAAAAAAAAAAGTTGAAAATGTTCAATAGAACAAAAGTTATTGCAATTGTCAGTTCATCGTGAAACACCCTGTAGATCGATTTATGTACAACAAATAATAATCATAACACTAACGTCTAATTAAATACTTAAATATTTGCATAAGTAAAAGTAATATATGCAATCACTCTTTTAAACATATAGGTATGTTGTTTTGCTTTAAATAATTGTATTATATTATTTATCTAAATTTCTTAAACTTAGGAACAAAATTATAATACCAATAGCATATTGGATCATTAATATTTGGAACTAAGTAAAAACACGGAGATGTAGCTAACGTGCATTTAGGTTGTAAACTCGTATTGGATTTCTTCCATAATTGAGTGATAAACATATTTGACCATTATTTATTACCTTGTCTCATTCTAATATTAGCTACATTTCAAAACTGCTCGATCGAACCTGTGTGCTACTAAATATATCCGGCTAAAACTGGTTACGGATAAGTTTGCTTAATGAATATATTTCATGAAAAAATAAAATATTATTAAATTATCAACAATCGTAAATTAGTGTATATTCAAGTTAATATTGAGTCACGATTTTATCAGTGCTGTAGTGGATGGTATACGCCGTATACTTTTTGGTTATTTCTAATAAACTCCGTATACCTTCTGATTAAAGACGTACTCTCTGTTGTAGTGAAATTAACAAATAATATAAAGATAAGTCATTAGATTATTTTAAACATTTTTGATAGAAAAATTAAGAATGTTAAGTTAGATAATTTGTATAAAACATAATTTATATATATTGGGCAATTGACGATTAAAAAATAATTTAATAAAATTTGAATCCAGACAACATTTATGGAATATTTTTCAATACATTTATATAGAAAAAAAATGTTTAGTTTTAATTTATTAATGTATTAATATATGACTTGTGTTGTGTTATTTACACTCTACCAAAGTATTCAGTCAGATTTAAATAATTAAAAAAACAATGTTTAGTTTTAATTTTAATTTGTATAATTAATGTATGTGTGTTTTATTATTTATCCTCTACCAAAGTGATGACTAATGATGGTATAAATGTTTAATATTATAACTCATTGTATACCCTCTGCTTTTTTTAGGACTACAGCACTGGATTTTATTGACTTAGTTTATATCTGTCAATGCATTATTAATTCAAAACCAGCCATATTTAACAAATATAAGAATACTCCAGAATAATCATTTATTTATTTATTTCTATAAGTAAACTATTTGTTTATTTATTTATATATTGAATATATTTCGTTTTTAATGTACGTAAAATATATAAAAACATTATTATCATACATTTATTCAATGTTAGGAAAAAAAAAACTTTTATCACAATACCTTTTGTATTTATTGTTATTTATTTTTGAAAGAAAGATTCAAAAAATATTCTTAAATTACAGATGTGATTTTTAAATGCACTATATTTTAATCTAGACTTACATAAGAATGATTGGACACTTATGAAATCTGTGAATACTGTGTACATTTTTTTTTTTTTTTTAAATTCTCCTGCAGAAACGGAAAAAACTATTCTTATAAACTTGCATTTAACAAAAGTAAGGAGCAATCGTAGTATTGCTTTGGCTGTTGTATCAGGAATTGCTGCTACGATTTTGGAGGGAGGGAGGAGAACGGCCTACTTAGCATTCATTTCCTTTTGATCTCTTTAACATAGAAATGCCAATATGTAATTTACCAAAACAAAGTAATATAGCCAAAGAACTTCGCAATTGTAAGTTTTTTTTTTTTTTGGGATGAAATCACCATGGCGCATAAAAGAGGTTTTGAGGCACTTGATAGATCTCTTAATGATATAAGAAATAATAATGAAGTGATAGGAGGAGTAACTGTTATTTTTACTGGAGATTTTAGGCAAACTCTACCATTTATACTAAGAGGAAGTCGTGCAGATGAAGTTAAGGCTTGCATAAGGGCTTCTTATTTATGGCCCCTTATAGAATAATTTGCCCTCAACAAGAATATAAGGGTCCAGCTGGGAGCTGGAAAATTCTTTGAACTTCTACTTATAATAGGAGATGGAGATTTCTCCGAGTTAGGTTGGAAGTTGGTTATCACTACGGATTGAGATTTGGTAGTTACAACCCTACAAGAACTTACAACTCAAATTTATCCTGATATTCCTGTTACAAAAAACAAATCGATGAATTTGTTATGCGAGCGTGCTATTTTGACCCCCGAAAATGACAGAAAATGACGAAAATGACGCTTAATCTAGGAGCTTGATTCTTAGGTTAATTAGAATTTAAAAGAGTTTCGTGTTACTAAAATATTTCAGTAGCTAGTGTATTCTTTAAGATTCTGAACGGAATGATGGAATCTATTGGTTTTACTATTGGTTATGATGTGTGTTTTTTCTTTTTTTTTATTTTTTATTTATTTTTTTTTTATTGTTGTGTCTGACGACACCTTTTTTGGCAGTAAAAATGCTTCGATTTGCTTAAGCAGCAACTTTTCTGAAAGGAAAGTGAATGTAGATGGTACTTTGGCTAGTCTAAAATCCAACTTTTCAATACATTTTAAAAAAATCGAAAAAAACGATAAAAAAATTACGAAAAAACAGGACATTTTACGCAAAATCGCGTTTTTACAAATTACATTTTTTTTAAAATGCTCTAACTAAAAAACCAAAAATCGCAACAACTTGAAATTTTCACCAAATCTTTATATTGACGTTTTCCATACATGGTTAAGTTTTCATAGTATTTTGACATATTTTGACTTATTATAGAGAATTAAAATTTTCGATTTTGTAAAATTTTTGTTTTTAAACATCTATAAAACTTAATTGGCAGACCGAAAACTCTTAAAAATTTAATACAAGGTTTATAATTAGTTAAACTTATTGTAACTAAAAAATATCGGTGATCGGTTTACTCAGATTTATAAGCCCTTAAAGCTCAAATTTGTATAAAACGTGTAAAAATCACGATAGTTTGCAAGTTATTTTGTAGATACAAATTCATAAAATTTTTTCTGTTCATACTTAAGGTTCAAAATGTTAACACTAGGTTATCTATAAGCTACTCTTTAAAAATCTTTAAAAAAATTTCTACCGGACTTTGAGGAAAACATTTTATGACTGTTTAAAATTTAAATATTTACGAAATGGCATAAAATTATTCTCAAACGAATTTAAATATTTGTTATAATTCAAAAAGTATAAGTCGCAGATTTTGAAATTTTCACCAGCAGTTAAGATTAGCATTTTCTTTATGTTATATATTTTTTTAAAATATTATATTGATTTTTAAGCAACTTATAGGCATTTAAAATATTCGATTTTTTTTACATTTTTTTTTATAATTGGTGATAAAAAAAATTTGGCTCGTACAAAATACTTGAAAATGTAATAGAAAATTCCACAGAAGTAGTTCTTAATGTCATTCAAAAATTATTAAAATCCATAGGCACAATTTTTTTTTATAAACGTTTGAACAGCGAATATTGACATAAAATTACATGTAAAATATAATATAATGTATAATATTCTAGACTGACAAACTATGTCGCTGTATGCAACTGCCAACCCATCCTAATTGAAAAATATATTTATCGTTTAAAAATAAAATATACTCTTTATAATATTCATAAATAATAATGTGTTATATCCTAGACAAACATATTAACTCCGTTCAGAATCGTTATTCGTATACAATGATATCTATCATTGCATTCAAATTTGACAAATCCATTGTAATAATGACCTATACTATAATCGAGGTGCACTCCACCCCCAACTGTACAGTAGAGCGAGGCCCATCCGGTTCTTTTTTTTTTTTTTTTACTTACATTTTCATAATTTTTCATTCAAATCTGGTGTACAGGCATGAATACATAAATAAGAGCTTGATCATTAAGAGCTGTTGAGTCAATTGAATATTTTGCTACATAAAAAAGTTTTGGTTATTATAATATAGGTACCTGAGCAAATCAGAAGATATTGAAAGATTAGTGATAATATAATTTTATCACTGTACATAAATTATTTATTGATTTTGTAACGATTATTCACGAGAGGTCGCCTCTGCCACGGTGTGACGTGTGACGCGTAATTAGTGTAAACGTCACTACATGTCGCACTAATCACCTCCACCCGTCATAACAAAGTCTCTCTCATTAAAAGAGAGCGCGTAATGAAAGACATCGTTGAGAAAAGCACCGTGAACCATTCGGGGATGAAAGACTTTAGAAATATAAAGCACTAAAGGTGAATTCTTAGATAAGGAATCAGCATCTGGGCGTATGTCATCCGTGACGTGGAATGATTGTATATACAAAATGTTTAATCAAAAGAATGGAACACAAACCAAAACGCGGCATGTCAACATGAGTATGAAACACCGAGATAAGGCGACGTTTCTGGAATATCGGATATTTTCCTCAGTTGGTTCATATTATATGTGGTTGGATCCTGAGCTTTGTCTACGGAGAATACCTGAAGTCGGGTTACCGAAGTACACACACCGGTATATTTATTTCCTTTCCCCCACCACCACTGTGGATCACCATTTTCCATACCGATAATTCATTCAACCATCGCCATCACTTCGGCAAAGTTCTTCTATCCCGATATTGATTCTCCTCCGTAAGTCGAAGTCACCACCAACAACATTCGGGATATATATATATTAAGTTAAACGAGGATAGTATCCTATATTATACATATTGTGTTTATATGATAATGTGTATATTTATGATTATATAATGTAAATATTTACCTTTTTCTTGTAATATATTTGTATATGTATAATTTATACATAAATTATTAAGTAAAAAAAAAATAATGTATATAAATGTGTCCATCAAAAAATAAATAACCGTGTTGAGTTCATTAAAATTTGGAAATTCTGTAGTTTGTCAAAGTTCTTAGGACTTTTTCTCATTTGATGATTATACACGTATGTCTATAATATACAACCTTAATGCAATATATTTATTGTACATTGAAAAAAAATCCCATAAATTATTTATTCAGTTGTAGTATTGGTACGGTTTTCATATTGGATCCAAAAACTATTGCCATACAATGGATAAGATAACATGTATTCGTAAACAAAATTTGAAAAATCAAAATTTGAACGATTACCAAGTTCCCTAAAAAAACATGATACACATAATAATTATTATTAATTATTATAATAAATTTCGATATAAAAAAAATTGTACAATTCATATCTTTCACAGAAAATTTACATATATATATAAGTATATAGTGTGAAGGCGTATGATCGCAGTCGATGAACGTTGACAATATTCAGTGCATGTTAACATTCACCAAAAATCGTAATGAATGCGGTTTTACACCGTTGAATGTGGATATTTCCAACTAGTTTTTAGTAAATTTGCAATACTTGAAGCATGATGTATATTTATAACAAGATATTTTTGATAATATTATGAATTCAGACGTTATTGATTCATCACAATGTTTTGAAACTTGTTTTTTTTTTATTTTTTAAATACGAGTTATTGAAATAAATTTCTAACATAAAATTATTATGTACATCTTCATAAGCATTGACGCATTTACTAAATCTAATGCAGAAGTATTTTTCTTAGTGTTGAGTAGTGATATTATAAATTTTGATTTTAAATAAACGTAACATTATCAATCATAAAAATGTAAAATAAGAACGACATTTGTTACAAAATTTTTGTTTATTTTTAAACAAAAAAAAAAAGGGAGGTATTTTTTGATATTTAGTGCCGAAAAGTAGTATAAATTATATGAGTGAAGTTATCATTCTAAAGATAGAAAAAAAAAAAACGTCAATCTGTATCTCTTTTTAATAATTAACTGTTATGTATTTGTAATTATATGATTTTTATTCGTTTATTAAAATTCACAAAATAACATATGTGGATATCAACAATAAACATTAAATATGCGCATTGCAAATAATTTGTAAAATAAAAAAATATTTCTCAACTTTTTTTCTTAAGGATAACCACCACTGTTGATTATAATTATAATATTTGCCGCTGAACGATCATACACCTTAACATATATATTTATAACCACTTAATTAATGAAAATGGAAAAGTGTTATGTTATTTAACAATATTGTTATATATTATTTTATGATCAAACATATAATGATAGTAAATACATTTTTTATATTATAATTTAATTAATTTTTTCATAAACCATACGTAGATCATCTATCTCTATACATAAAAGAGACTTTCGTAGGTGACAGACTGAATCATAATAAACGCATAGCGGAACTTAGCAGAGTTAACGATTTGAAATGTTGAGGGTAGATTAACATTATAATTTCACCCTGTATTACGAAAGGATTTTTTAAAGTTTTGATCTTAAGGGATTGATGAATTAACAAAAAACAAAAATTTAATTGTAAATTGTAAATAAATATATTTATACACATAGACTTACAGTCGTACCCAAAGAGTTTCCAGCTAATAAAATTACAGCATAAATCAGTATTTCTATTTGTGCAGTGAATTAGAAAATATTTATTTGACAACAAATATGTAAATACATTTCAGAAAAAAAAAGGTTGCTGAACCATTTTTGCAGCTATTCATAAAAATAAATTATGGAAAATAATCAGAATATGAGGAAAAATTATTTTTCCGATACTATTAGGTATTGTTGTAAAAACTTTAAAAGAACTCGCAGAAATAATATATCCTGGAATAAAAAAACTATAAAAAAAATCTCAAAGTAATAAAAATAATTAAAATTTTTATTTAAAATATTATCTTTCCAAGTAAAACGTATAGAATACAGATCAGTAAATTCAGTACTGAAAGATGATAATGTAGTTAATTATCCGATTTAAAATCTCAACTCTTTCTACCCTACATAATTTCTACCACAATAATTAAAATAAAAAATTGATACAACTATAATGTTTCTAAAAAATCAAAGTTATAAATCATTTTTTATTCCTCACACGCCCATGTTGCCTTTAAATTACCAATTCCCGTTCAAGAGAATGAATTTTCCTGTTGACGAATTTTTTTATCTGGATATCCAGTTCACGAAATAAATGGTTTCACTATGTGAATTAGTCATTTACATATATATATATATATATATATATATTAATATTAATTTAATTTAAAATAATGCGATGGTACACTGCGATGGTACTGCACATATAATAAGAATTTTTAATCAGATAAAGATAGACGACAAACCCGTATCAAAATAGAAAACCGCAAACTTTTCTATTTTCAACAACACAATCTGTTCTTAAATTCAAAATCACAAAAATCAAGTTTTCATCAACCTCAGAAACAATAGCATTCTCAACACGACCATATATAAGTAAAATTGTGTTCTACAATCCTCCAATTATTTTTCTAAACAACATTTTTTCTATAAATAAATGAATATTAGAATATGTTTAGGTTTATTACAGATCGTCCGGTAGATCCCCAATAAAATTCAAATGATACACTTGTTTGTACACCAGAAGTTGGTAAGTATGATTTCCTCCTGCAATTAATTTAATTTTATAATCCATTGTATACTATTATGTATATCATGTATTACCTGCTATCTCTTCGGGCGAAACACCCATTTCGTATTCTGAAAGAATTTCGCCTGCAGAAACGTTATTTCTCGGTATATTGCCTACCAACCAATGTCGATATCCCGTTATTGAATAATTTTTCCAATTACTTTCGTCAGGCTCTTAGATAAAATAACATAATATTTTTGAGCTTTTAATTCATAAATGCAACAATGTTACCTACCGATTAAACATATCGTATACCAATCACTATTATCTGCAATTTCCCATTTGACTGTAGGCTGCTGTTCTACTTGGTCGGGAGTCAATTCACTTCCCCTATACGCTTTTGCACCACTTGGAAATTCAACCTACACAATTTCGATAAGTAGTCAGTTTTTATTCAAAGATCAAATATTATTTATTGGCGTTTTTTCTTTACTTCAGCAACTCTTGATGGTCTAGTGGAAAGTTTTTGAACACCCATAACATTAGTGTAAGTTACATTTAAGTCTTCCATTAAGCCACCAAAACAGACAAATATGATACACATCTAAGTACAAACACATTTACATATACATATGAAAAAAGTGAATATTAATTTCAAATTTGCGATTCGTAAATGACATTGATAAATTGAATATAAAATACTTACAAATTGTAATACGATGTGCCACTTATTCATATTGAGATCAAATTCTTATAAAATATTTTTGATTTAAGAACAATCAAAAGATTTAACTATAACTGTAAAATGCAGAACTTTTACTTGAAGACTGCAGTCTTAAAAAGAAAAAAAAATAATACTGGCTACAACTATGAAGGTTGGTAAATGGAGATAATTTCGGTTACTTCACTATCAGCTTACTACTTACTATAAAAATATTGTTATCATGACTGTGACAATTATATTGTAATAATAACAAGATTAATAGTAGACGAATCACACGACTTGTATTGTAGTTAATTTAATAAGAAGAAAGACAAAAACAAATTCAGTAATATAAAAATATCATAAGCTTTTAATTTATAATATATTCACATAACATACGTGATAGAGATGTATAAAATATTTTCTCTAATTATCATTTTTAATTATAATATTGAAAAATATAAAAATTATAATTATAAATATAAGTGAGTATATAACTATATTAAAATTAAATTATTATATAATTTTTATCAAAATTAAGAAGATATAACATTAATTTAAATATCAATTAAAAAAAAAAAATCCAAACATTTGTGAATTGATAAAAATACTTATTGGTGTACGTTATAATAATATGTATTATTGTAACTGTTGCATAATTATGCGATTCAAATTTAATTTATTTTAAACAAAAATTATTTTGTCGGAAATATATTGTAACTAATAGACAGTCGTTCTAAGGATTTAGTAAATTAATATAAACGTGAATAATCATTCATTTATAAGTAGTTTAATGCCAATAACTCATAATAACATGTGATATTAATAAAATGATAAAACCAATGGATTAATGGACATCTATTACAATGATATTTAATTGAATATGGTTATAACTCCATGACCTGTAATTTATAATATTATAATATAATTTTATTTATTTTTTTTTCATTTGAAGCGATTTAGCTATAGATCGATTTATGTACAACAAATAATAATTTGAGAAGTAGTACTGCATGTTTTAATTTTCATAGTAAAAATGGTTGATGTATAATATCTTCACTATATCATTGTTTAAAAGGTGCTATACAACGCGAGTTGTTTGGTCCTATTTGGAAAACTAACTCGTACTTAAAAAACGATAAAAAATATTTTTTATGTTTGTTTGGAAATGTATTTTATGATATTGTGAATTGAAAGATTAAGTCAATTTCATTTATCATTTATCATCGGAAAATCTAATATCAATCATAACACTAACGTCTAATTAAATACTTAAATGTTTGCTTAAGTAAAAGTAAGCAAATGAATACATTTCATGAAAGATATTTGCTTATTTATTTATATATTGAATATATTTCGTTTGTAATGTCTTCTTCTTCTTCTTCTTCTTCTTCTTCTACTTCGCCTTCCTCCCAACTATTTGGGGTCAGCCACCCTTGTCCTCCACCTCCACGTTACTCGGTCAATCACATCTCCTCTGCACACACCGACAGCCCTCATGTCATTCTCCAAAGTGGGGAGGGGGATGTCGTACCTTCTCGTGGTCCTCCCTGTGAGTAGTGCTACTGTCAATTCAAAGTATACGTCTCTAAAGCAATACCTGCGAACATATACGATGATAGCACGAAACAAAACGACATCAAACCGGCGGCCAAACGCTCTCGGGCTTCCTGGCCTTATTGGCAAAAACAGCCCTTTTCAGGGCTACCCCCCAAAAAAAAATTCATATAAACATAAAAAAACACAAAAAAATTTAAAACACTTAAAAAACCCAAAAACATCAAATAATACTCTCACAACTAATTACAACGAATTTGGAGACAAGGAGTCAAAAAATAACATCAGAATCATACAACTAAACGTTGAAGGATTGTCAAGAGCCAAAGCGGAGATTATAGCTCAAACCTTCAAAGATGCAGATATTATCGCGCTTCAAGAAACTCATGTTCCAGATGATAAAACGAACCGATTGAAAGTTAACGGTTTTCAACTGATAAATTTCTCAGGACACCCCAAACATGGTATAGCCACGTACGTAAACCATAAATGGCCCCCTAGACTCGTCAAATGTGTAGAAGGAAACGAGCATTCAATTGGAATACAAATAGGTGACCTCTCAGTATTTAACGTATACAAGCCTCCGTCCGAAAATTGGACAACTCAGGTTCTTCCAGTAAGTTACCATCCATCAATTTTTATAGGCGACTTTAACTCGCACAGTACGGATTGGGGTTACAGTCATACTGATGAAAACGGTGAGAAACTCTCAAACTGGGAATCTATAAACCATATGTACCTCAAATACGATGCTAAACAAGGAGGAACCTTTATGTCAGGAAGATGGGGTACCTCTACCTCTCCGGACCTATGTTTCGTCTCAATGGGCCCAACAGGACTGCCTCTTAGTGTAAATCGTAGAATAGGGAAACAATTTCCCAAAAGCCAACATAAAACGGTAGCCATAGACGTTGGGATTAATCTTCCCAGAATAAACAACCCAGAATTACAGAGATGGAATGTACGGAAGGCAAACTGGAGTGCCTATTCAAAATATGTTGAGGACAATATAAACCGTATTGAACCTCTTCCTGAAAATTATTACCGATTCGTGAAATTAATTAAATCAGCCGCGTGTAAATCCATACCTAGAGGCCACAGGAAAAATTATATTCCGTGTTGGAATAAAGAATGCGAAGACCTCCTAAAAGAATACGAAGTAGATGGAAGCGAAGTTTCAGCAAATCGTCTTGTGAGATTACTCGATGAAGAACGCAGAAAGAGATGGCACACAGCAATGCAAGATTTAGACTTCACCCATTCAAGTAGAGAAAGCTGGGCACTATTAAGGAAACTAGGTGCCGCTCAACCAGCGCATAAAGAAAACTGTGTCAGAGCCAACGCTGTCTCGAGCGCCCTCTTTAAAGTCTCTAACATAAAACCGTCAAAAAAAGAAAAAATCAAGATCAAAAAACTCTATAAAGAAGAATTTGACAAAGCCGAGGAAAAATCTGAAATGTCAAGGGACATCATGCTGGATGAGATTGACTTAGCTCTAAAGTATATCAAGAATAGAAAAGCGGCCGGAGAGGAAGGCGTTTTGCCAGAATTCATCAAAAATCTTGGCCCCAAAGGTAGAACTTGGTTAGCAAAACTTTCCACTTCAATATTAAACACTTGCAAAATCCCTAACGAATGGCATAAATCTAAGGTCATCGCTATCCTTAAGCCAAATAAAGCTGGAGATAACCCCAAGAACTACAGACCTATATCCCTGCTCTCAGTGGTCTACAAAGTTTTCGAGAGATTAGTCTTAAACAGAATCATAAACAAACTTGAAAGTATAATGCCGAAGGAACAAGCCGGCTTTCTGAGAGGAAGAAGCTGTAGTGAGCAAGTTCTGGCAATTACCACTCATGTGGAAAACGGATTCCAACAAAAACTGAAGTCAGGAGCGGTCTTCCTGGACCTATCTTCAGCATATGACTCCGTCTGGAAAAATGGTCTACTTTTTAAATTAGCAAAAGTTATAAATTGCAAGACTCTGCTCAGATTGTTTGAGAGACTATTATCGGATAGAAGCTTCAAGGTTCACCTTGACGGCGAAATAAGTAAAAAGAAAGTTCTCCAAAATGGTCTGCCACAAGGCTCAATACTATCCCCAGTTCTTTTCAACGTTTATACGGCAGACATCGTAAAGACAAATTCTAGAAAATTCATCTACGCAGATGACATCGGTATTGTAAAACAGGGAAAAACATTCGAAGAAATAGAGAATAATCTTGGCAAAGATCTTGCAAAAATTCAAAAATATTTAAAAACCTGGCATCTCATTCTGAATGCAAGTAAGTCAGCCGCGATCGCCTTTCACTTAAACAACCGCGAAGCAAATTACAAAATCAAGATAAATGTGAATGGAGAATTTATTCCAAATGAAGACTCCCCCAGATACCTAGGAGTAAAGTTGGACAGAGCTCTTACGTTCAAACCTCATCTAGAAGGATTGAAAGACAAATTAAAAACACGGAACAACATAATTTCAAAACTAGCTGGCACAACCTGGGGCTGTAAAGCAAATACTCTACATGCCTCAGCCATGGCACTGGTGTATAGTGCAGCAGAGTACTGTGCGCCGGCTTGGACAAGAAGCGCTCACAGTAAAAAAATCGATACGCAGTTAAATCATACCATGAGAATCATCTCAGGAACAGTAAAAAGTACTCAAATACAATGGCTCCCTGTCCTGGCACACATTGCTCCTCCTGACCTGAGAAGAAAAGCAGCAACCCATTCCTTGTTAAATAAAATAAAACAAAACCCAAACCTCCCGGTATACGAGGACATTTATCAACATCCAGTAAAAAGACTTAAGTCTAGAAGCCCAGTCTGGATCGAACTTGGAACAGAAGTGACCACAGAGGACCAATGGAAAAGCCGCTGGAAGGACGCTGAAGTAAAAAACGCAGAGCTGGTTGTAGACCCGACCCAGAAACTTCCAGGATTTGACTTTCCTCGCGCATTATGGACTGCAACGAACAGAATAAGAACTGCTAATGGTAGATGCAATCACTTACTCCACAAATGGGGCATGAGTGAGTCACCTCTTTGTGGTTGTGGAGATATCCAAACAACGAGGCACATAGTCGAGACCTGTCCTTTAACAAAATTTGATGGGGGACTGAGAGGCATACATGAAGGTGGAGAAAACGCGATTGAATGGCTAGAAAATCTAGATATTCGACTATGACACAACTTAACTCAACAGTTACCAAATTCTTAGTTTTTAGTTACCTACTTTTTTGTTTATTTATTTATTACTATTGCTATTACTATTTATTGTTATTACTATTTATTTATTTATTTATTTTGTTTTTGTTTATTTTATGCCGAGGCCATATGCTAATAAATAATAATTCTCCAAAGTCTCCAACCATCTCTTTTTTGGTCTTCCTCTTCCTCTTTTTCCTTTAACCTCCATCTTCATAACCACTCTTACTGCATTCGTTTCCTCTCGCCTCATCTCATGCCCAAACCATCTCAGCCTATTTTCTTTCATCTTGTCCACAATTGGCGCTACACCAACACTACCTCTCACGTATTCATTCCTTATTCTATCTTCTCTTGTCACTCCACTCAACCATCTAAGCATTCTCATTTCCGCGACACTCATACTTTGTTCTATTCTCCTGTTAATATTTCGTTTGTAATGTACCTAACAATATATAAAAACATTATTATCATAAATTTGTTCAATGCTAGGAAAAAAATCTTTTATCACAATACCTTGTTATTTATTTTTGAAAGAAAGTATTGAAAAAGATATGATAAAGGAAAATGTCAATTTAGGGATAAAGATTAATGAACAAAACTCATTTAAGGGGCACCACGGTTCATCGAAGAATTAAATCATATTGCATACGAGTCTGCAATGAAGTACCACATTTTATGTCCTTGCCGTCCTTGTCATCATATGTAGCACATAACTATATATATAGATTATATTTATAGGGTTATTGATAAAAAAAATATATATATATATAATTTTATATTATAATCTTATATATTATATAATAAATATTATAAAAATATGTAAATATTAGAATGTTGCTAGGAGACGGCTGCTAAGGGGTGTTGCTAAGGAATGATATGTAACGCTTTTTCGGTGACACTTTTCGATTCTATGTGCCAAAGAAAAGACTGTCGTATTTTGAAAAGTTTACATGATTTGGAAGGATCATTTCCTCTAGATAAATTTTAATCAAACAATATAGTGTATAGTTTTAATGATCATCACTATATTCTTCTTCTTCTTCTTCTTCTATATATTTATAGAAGAATTTTATTTTACTATATTCATAAAGCTATTTCGACTCATACGACTCAATTGACATTTTTATCAATTCGTACTCAATCACGAAAAATTTGCCACTCAATGCTATATGGAACCCTTAATTTCGACATAAAGCTGAACGATAAAATTTTGGACGGTCTTCAATCGTGTTGGAAACATATATTGTAAATTATTATTAATAATTTATTAACTAAGAGAAAAATTATTTGTATATTTAAGGTATATCTTTTGACAACTGCATCCTTAGTTTGCAATCTTACACAGTAAATGTCTTAATATTTATTAGTTTTATTATTTGTATACATATTTACTTAATATTTACGCTGTACAAATTTTGTATTCAAATTTAAGTATATTTTTTATTCTCTGTGTCATATTTATTTTAATAATTTAGTTTTACATCTTTTAGATATGAAAAATATTAATAAAAAAAAGAACCGGATGGGCCTCGCTCTGCTGTACACTTGGGGGTGAAGTGCGACTCTTCATAGGATAGGTCATTATAATGGATTTGTTAAATTTGAATTCAATGATAGGTATCATTGTATACGAAAAACGATTCTGAACGGAGATGATATGTTTGTCTAGAATATAATACAATGTTATTTATAAATATTGTAATAAGTATATTTTATTTTTAAGGTTAAAATTATGGTGTAAAAATTTTGTCAAAAAGAATGAGGAGTCCTTATCGATACTTAGGCGGTTTGTCCCATCTTGGATGTGCGCGGGGACAACAAGTGAGAGGAAATATTATATCTAGAGGAGGAAGAGACCTGGATGTTTAAAGTGTGTGATACCACCCCGGACGGCCAGTGTGGTAGCTGTTCCACCAGTTATGTGTGCAGGTCTACCCAACACGGGTAAAGTCAACGGTGTTGGGACATCACCATTGCGCCCCGGGTTAAATCTGAGTCTAGGTATGAGGGGTAGATTTAAAGTGAGAATAGGCACGAGGAATGTTGGAACGTTGACAGGCAGAAGTAGAGAATTAGCAGAAGTATTGAAGAGAAGGAAAGTTAATATTTGTTGTGTACTGGAAACTAAATGGAAAGGAGAGAAAGCAAAATAAATAGGAGAGGGCTATAAGGTAATATATTCAGGTAGGACTAGTACTAGGAATGGCGTTGGAGTAATATTGGATGATGAGATGAAAATTAAGGTAGTCGACGTAGGAAGGAAAAGTGATAGAATTATTACGGTAAAATTGGTATTTGAGGAGAAAGTATTAAAAGTAGTAAGTGCGTATGCACCGCAAGTAGGTTGTAAAGAAAGTGAAAAGGAAGAGTTATGGCGAGAGATGGATGAGGTGATGCAAGGAATACCAGGAAATGAGGATGCTGTGATTGGTGGTGATATGAATGGTCACGTAGGGAGTGAGAGGGTAGGGTATGAAAGAGTGCATGGAGGGGGTATGGTTTTGGCGAGAGGAATGAGGCTGGAGAAAAAGTTTTGGATTTTGCCGAATCGTATGAGCTTGCAGTAATCAATACATATTTTAGGAAAAGAGAAGAGCATTATATAACAAACAAGAGTGGAAGAAATAAGTCGCAGATTGATTATTTTATGTGGAGGAGAGACAATATAAAAATAGTAAAGGATTGTAAAGTAATTCCTGGAGAGAGTGTAATAACACAACATAGGTTGATGATAATGGAATTATGGTGTAGTGGAAAAAAGATGAACAAAAGAAGGAATACAAGGAAGGAGATCAGAATTAGGTGGTGGAAATTAATAGGAAACAAAGAGAAGGAGTTTATAAAGAAATTAAAAGAAAAAGCTGTGTGGAATGTTGAGGGAGATATAAATGAGGTTTGGAGAAGGATGGTCACTTGTGTTAAGAACATAGCAAAAGAGGTTGTTGGTGAAACCAAAAGTAGTTTAATAGAAGACAAGGAAGCGTGGTGTTGGGATGAGGAGATTCAGAGAGTAGTAGTGAGTAAGAAAAAGCAATTTAAGGTATGGCAGAAAAGCAGGAAGAGGGAAGATTGGATAGAGTATAAAAATGTATGCAAAATAGTGAAAAGTGCGGTAAGCAAAGCGAAGTTTAATAGGTATGATGAGTTATATGAGAGGCTAAGAACACAGGAAGGAGAAACAGAAATTTATAGACTGGCGAAGGTGAGAGAAAAGCGATCCAAGGATTTCCAAGATGTCTGGTGTATAAAAAATGAGGATAAGAGAGTTTTAACAAAAGATGAGGATGTGAAAAAAAGATGGAAAGAATATTTTGAGAAATTACTGAACGAGGAATATCCAAAAGAAGCTTTAGAGAGTATGTCATGGAATGAAGGATTGATTGGTCTAGTGGGTGAGGAGGAAGTGAGAGATGCGGTGAAGGCGATGAAAAAGAAAAAAGCGGTAGGACCAGATGGAGTACCTGTAGAGGTGTGGAAAATGTTAGGAGATGTAAGCATTGGGTGGTTGAAAAGTCTTTTTAATAAGGTACTGACAGAGGGGAAAATGCCAGAAGATTGGAGAAAGAGTTTTATTGTACCAATATTTAAAGGAAAAGGAGATATACAAGAATGTGGGAACTATAAAGGAATATAGCTCATGAGTCATAGTATGAAGATCTAGGAAAAGATTATAGAGAAGAGGATAAGAATTGAGACGTCGATATCAGAAAACCAGTTTGGTTTTATGCCAGTAAAATCGACAATGGAGCCATTATTTTGTGTTAGGCAATTAGTAGAGAAGTACAGAGAAAAGAATAAAAAACTGTGCATGGTGCTTATAGATTTAGAAAAGGCGTATGACAGGGTGCCAAGGGAAGTTTTAAGGTGGGCATTAATGAGGAAAAATGTCCCAAAAATGTATGTAAATTTGATCCAGGATATGTATGAAGAGTCGAGTACTAGTGTCAAGAGTCGGTGTGGAGTATCAGAAGGTTTCAGTATAGGAGTAGGTGTGCACCGGGGGTCAGCTCTAAGCCCCTACGTGTTCTCAGTGGTAATGGATGAGGTTTCAAAGGAGATACAGGGTGAGATACCATGGTGTATGATGTTTGCGGATGATATAGTTCTGATAGGAGAAAACTTAGAAGTTGTCAATAATAGGTTAAATGAGTGGAGGTTAGCCCTCGAAGAAAAGGGATTGAGAATTAGTAGAAATAAAACTGAGTATATTGAGTATGATTTTGGACAAAGAGACCAAGAAGTTGAAGGAATGAGGAGACAACTGACAATAGATGGTGATGTGATAGGTGAAGTTGAGAGCTTTAAATATTTAGGATCTTTTGTTCAAAAGGACGGGGGCTTTGACAAGGATGTAAAACATAGGATTAAGTGTGGGTGGATGAAATGGAGAGAAGCATCGGGCGTGTTATGCGATAAGAGAATTCCAATTAGGCTGAAAGGTAAATTTTATAAAAGTGTAGTGAGACCAACTATGCTGTATGGTTCAGAGTGTTGGGCGGTTAACAGGAGAATAGAACAAAGTATGAGTGTCGCGGAAATGAGAATGCTTAGATAGTTGAGTGGAGTGACAAGAGAAGATAGAATAAGGAATGAATACGAGAGAGGTAGTGTTGGTGTAGCGCCAATTGTGGACAAGATGAGAGAAAATAGGCTGAGATGGTTTGGGCATGAGATGAGGCGAGAGGAAACGAATGCAGTAAGAGTGGTTATGAAGATGGACGTTGAAGGGAAAAGAAGAAGAGGAAGACCAAAAAAGAGATGGTTGGAGACTTTGGAGAACGACATGAGGGCTGTCGGTGTGTGCAGAAGAGATGTGATTGAAAGAGTAAAGTGGAGGTGTAGGACAAGGGTGGCCGACCCCAAATAGTTGGGAGGAAGGCGAAGTAAAAGAAGATATTTTATTTTTAAACGAAAAATTTAGAAAAAACATTTTATACAAATTTGAGCTTTATAGGCTTTTAAAAAAAATTTGAGTGAACGGATCACCGATATTTTTTAGTTACGATAAGTTTAACTTATTATAAACCTTGTATTACATTTTCAAAAGTTTTCGGTCTGCCAATTAAATTTTATAGATGTTTAAAAACAAAAATTTTACAAAAATCGAAAATTTAAATTGTCTATTAATAATTCAAAATATGTCAAAATACTTTGAAAATTTAACCATGTATAGAGAACGTCAATATAAATATTTTGGTGAAAATTTCAAGTTGTTGCGGTTTTTCGTTTTTGAGTTAGAGCATTTTAAATAAACCGATATCATTTGTCAGTCTAGAATATTATACATAATATTATATTTTACATGTAATTTTATATCAATATTCGCTGTTCAAACGCTTATAAAAAAAAATTGTGCTTATGGATTTTAATAATTTTTGAATGACATTAAGAACATCTTCTATTAAATTTTCAAGTATTTTGTAGGAGCCAAATATTATATATTTATCACCGATTATAAAAAAAAAAATGTAATAAAATCGTATATTTTAAATGCCTATAAGTGGCTTATAAACCAATATAATATTTTGAAAAAAATATGACATAAAGGAAATACCAATCTCAACAGCTGGTAGAAATTTAAAAATCTGCGACTTATACTTTTTGAATTATAACAAATATTTAAAATCGTTTGAGAATAAATGGCTATTTTATGCAATTTCGTAAATATTTAAATTTCAAACAGTCATTAAATTTTTTCCTTTAAGTCTGGTAGAATTTTTTTTAAATAATTTTGAAGAATAGCTTATAGATAACCTAGTGTTAAAATTTTGAACCTTAAGTATGAACAGAAAAATTTTATGAATTTTTATCTACAAAATAACTTGCAAATTATCGTGATTTTTACACATTTTATACAAATTAGAACTTTGAACACTTATAAAAAAAAATTGTGACTTACGATTTTAGATTTTTTTTTATCAGTTAAGGAACAACTTATAAGAAACCTTTTATTACATTTTTAAGATTTTCTGGCCGGCCAAAAAAATTTAATCGTAATTTTAAAAAAAAATACTTAAAAAAATTGAAAATTTCAATTGTCTATAAATAGGTCAATAAAAGTCAAAATACTTTGAAAATTTAACGGTGTATAGAGAATGCGAATCTAAACATTTGGTGAAAATTTCAAGTATTTACATCAATTAGTTTTTGAGTTATAGCAAAATAAAACATTTGATTTTGTCGAAAACTGGTTTTGCGTAAAAACTCCCGTTTTTCCCTTATTTTTTTAGGGTTTTTCCCGTCGCATTTAAAAAATATTGAATATTAAATTTTTTACTTTTGACCCACAAAGTACCAACTAGATTCACTTTCCTTTCAGAAAAGTTGCTACATAAGCAAATCGAAGCATTTTTACTGCCAAAAAAGGTGTCGTCAGACACAAAAATAAAAAAATTAAATTAAAAAATAAAATAAAAAAAAAATAAAAATTAAATTAAACAAAAAAAACACACATTATTGTAAAACCAATAGATTCCATCACTCCATTCAGAATCTAAAAAAAACAACTCACTAGTGTTGCTAATTGTTTTTTAACTTTATGGAATATAGGTCATTTATTCAAGTCTATCTGGATATGATTTATATTAAATTATTAAATAATGAATTTGCCCGACCGGCCCACAGACCAATCAATCGGCCCAAATAATTTGGTACCGTGCGCACACCTATGGTACGTTTAGGTTAAAATAGTTGGGTATTGGTAGTGTCGGATTATTGAACGGCAACATTACCGAGATTGTACTGTAGTCTTTTTAACTCTCTTATCTCCGGAAAAAATAGGCCAATTTTTATTCGTACATCAAAAAATATTTTACGATCGTGCGTTTAACCACGATTGACAATAGCCGAGCAGTCGATATAATCATAGGTTTCTCCCTTTTCGACATCATGATCAGGTTCACTACTATTCGATGTAGAAATGGATTTCCGTCAAGATATTCAGGTAAATCGAAGTCAGAGACTGTAACGTATAGCAGTGATATTATTCAACTCAATAAATAATACTTTAGCTGCGTCTACATCGTAGTTATCGATGAAAATTAACGTGTACCTAGTATACGGATCGGATGCCCACTTGACGACTGACGGCAGGTCAGCGAAAACTTTGGTTTTTAGTTTTTTACCTAGAAGCGCTTTCCCTTCTTATATCCACCTGTAATATATAAGATACATCGTGTTTTCAGTTGAGATTATTTTTTTTTTTTTATTCCTATGACATACCGTCTTACGTTCACGATGATTGACGAAGTCTAAAGAATTATGTCAGGTTCAATGCTCGCTTCCATCATTGATTCGCTTTACTTTTGTTTCAAAAACTAATACGCTGAGTGCTACACATGTCTATAATATAGGTACGGAGTTATCTTTAAAAACAATTGAAATTGATTTATCACATTGAACTTATACAAAGTATAATATCTCTATTCATCCCATATTTGTCTGTGTATGATGGTATAAGAATGAATTATTTTTGATATATGAGCCTAAACCAGCATACGAGAGGACTGCAAATGACTAATCATAGACTCTTTTAAAAATACAGCAAACGATAACTTCACAAACTGATGCAATCATTTTCAATTAATGTATTCTTTAGTCTTTCAAATTGTAAATATGATCATCAGAATAATTATTTTTATACATAATTTAAAATTGAATAAATGAAATAACTACGGTCGTTTTAAGTTAATTCGATATGATAATAAAAAAATACAACAGTTTTTGATGGTTTAATATATCAGCAATTAACAATTAACAATAAATATATGTAAGATGTGCAGAGACAATACTTATTTTTTTCATAATTAAATCTTTTCGATGTTTTTAATGTACACGTCTTAGGGATAATACGCAGCGTACAGTCTAATGCTACTAATGATAATGCTAAATGCTAATACTCTGTGATTATTGAGTATACATAAATTATTATACCAAATATATACATATATAAGATGTTTATTATCAAACCAATTTGAAACATATTGTTTACAATCGTATGATATTAATTGAATAATTAGAGTACATTTTATATTCTTGGCAATGTTTAAATCGGTTATGTTTACAAGAAGATTTGATCTGATTTTAAAATGACGAAATAATTTTCAAATATAGCGTTTAAAGTATTGAAAAACATTAGTTATATATTTCATGAATAAAAAAAAATAGAATAAAATACAATTCAAAAACTAATTTTGTGATATTGTCAAAATAAAATAAATTAAAATATATATATTTTCAGTCTGGAGCTTTACGGATGAATGCTATTTACGGAATATCACCAGTTTATTGCATACCGTGCTGCTAACTGAAAAGATTTACAAAGGAAATAGTTGTAAAGTATTCGTGCGGATCAAAAGAAATTGAAACTTTCAAACACATGAGAACTAACGATACAATATATGTATATAAAGCATGGTAAAAATTTAAATCAATTTTACATATTTGTTAAACGATCAATTAACTCCAAGTTGTTGATATAGAACGGGAACATAATCGTCATATTGCGCTTGATAGAAGTTGCCTGCTATAGGTGTTCCTAAATTGTACTTAGACGCAAACTTATTAATTGAAAACTTCTGACGGAACTCAAAAGTTCTGAAAAAAAATAAAAAAAAATATCCAATGTAATATATACAAATGTTTACATCACGCACATTTTAGTCTGAATATAGGTATTCCATGCATTCGCAAAAAATATTTTAATCATATCCGTAATAATATGAAAATAATATGAAATATAATATACACTATGTATGTTACAGGAAATATGGAATGCCGAGTAATATATACGTTTCTCGGGAAATTTAAACCATAAATGCAAATAAATAATAATCATTTTTTGAAAATATTTTTAATAAATACAATATTACAAATAATTTACTATCATTGTATTATTGGTTATTATATAGTTATTACCTATATTCCGAAGATTTTGAAATCATGATAATTAATTTTACTAACTTTTATTACCTTATGAATATTTTAAGAAAATAAATTACTGGCATCCAAAGCATAATGCTACATAAATATGGTTATAAATTTGGTATTTATTTAAATTACAAATATAATAATTGTTACCTTTCAAAATCATTCGATGTTAAAAAAGTAATATTGTTATATATTATAAAATTTATATTTATTTAATAATATTATTTCTACGTTTTTGAAATGTAAAATTATTGTCTGGGTATAAGTATTACGTATAAATTAAGTAGCACCGGTAATGATAAATAATTCTAAAATCCAAATATAAAGTATTATTACTTATCTGGAGGCCTAAGGCTTGAACACAGGTACAATTAAAAGTTATAGGCAGAGAAAAAAATTTTTAGTTACAATTTTTTTTTTTTTTTTTATTATTATTTACTTTTATACAAAATCACATTGCGAAAATTCGGAAAAATTTCAAAAGATAATCGGCCAAATACGACCAGAATCCTCTTGCTATCTACCGGCTATTTTTCTTCCATTAACCCACTTACCATTTTATTTATTATTTTCTAACTCCTTAATCATTATATATATAATAGGATTTAAGCATATATTAAATACGCTATATTAAATTATTAAACGTGCAATATTCTATATATACCTGTTGCTAATGCGTGGTTCGTCGAATGTCAGCTTCGATTGCGATGGCTGTTTGTACACCAAAAACACGTAACGATGAAGTCCTAATAAAAATCATTTAACTATAGTTTCTATGTTAAATCCGTATGCAGTTCTGACTTAATGGGAGGACAAGAAGTATAATCACCTAGTCCTCGAGTGTAAGGTTACATTTGGGACCTCAGATCAGATTGTAGATATCCTTAATAGCTTAGAATAACGCATTGTGATTATTTAATACACCAAAAACATTTAATCAAGTATTGAATAATAATCCATATACATTTTATACATTTTAAATAAATGTACAAGATTTTTTACTGGAAATTTACTCATTCATAATTATAACTATCGTATTTTAAAAATGTATGAAAAAGATATGTATGATTAACGAATATCACTTTAATTTTGAAGGTCCATCGATCAATAATTACATACTGGCTTCCCAAGATTTAAATCTGGCCCAACACCGTATACGTGATCGTAATGTATAGTATGAATCACCTGATTTCGGCGGTGGTCCGGAGCCTACGTACGCGGAAAGCGATTCTCCCTTGCTGATATCTCCACCCGGTACGTTTCCTACTAACCAATGTTGAAATTCTCTGCCGGTATGATTCGTGCGACTCGGGACGTCAGGATCTGTGGATATTACCAGACTTCATATAATTTCTATGATAAGGCAACAACAAAGATTTAGTGGCAACCGAAAACTCGGTAATTACCGGTCAAACACAGCGTATAATACGAGTAAGGTTCAGCGTTCCATCGCACTGACGGTTGGTTTTTGACTTGGGTGGGAGTGAGTTCATTGCCGAGTTCCGCTTTTACCCCACTCGGATAATTCACCTGAAAAACGTCGCGTTATTACCATAATTTTCTTTGGACCCGCAAAACATGTCTACTGCCTTTCGTGTACCATACAGACATGTAATGTTTTTTTGTCTTACATGTATCATCTCCCGTGGAGCGACAGGAATCACGTCTGGTACGATACGAACGTTCTTCATCGCTTGATCGGTCTTGTACTTCCGCCCACATACGCTGAGTGTAACAAATATTTATAAATTTTAATTGATGAACGTTAAATTGTATTTTTAAACTTAGAAATAAAAATAATTCCGCGAAAGCGTCGATTCTTACCAGACAAAAGGTTAAGCGCCACATATTACAGTTTTCCGGTTGGTAACGGTTTCAGATTAACTGTAAAATAATGTATTGATGTCAAAACGTCTGAACTGGCCGACGAGTGGACCGCAACTGCGAAACATGGAACGTTAACCTTCAGAGTGGATTCGTGAAGAAAAAATAAAAATGTATATGAGCTACCGCCACGAAGGTCATGACCAAATCCACTATTTGCAATCAGTACGCAGATTGGGTTTTTTGAAGTCCGTTCTTATTAGTTTCCATCGTCTCAATAATATTGTATAATTGCAATAATATTGAATACATAATACTATTAAATAATAGTAATCACATATATAATATAAAGGTTCTATGGTAATTTGGCGATGTATAAAAGAATAATGCATGTATATTTATAGCTTTAAATTTTTTTTTTTTTTTTTTTTAATTAATAAAGAATAATAAAATTCATAATGTATTTGAATGATACAACTAAAAACTAATTAATAATAAAAGTTTAAAATAAACAAATGTACAAATGATATGATTTTAAAAAACAAAATTGTACAGAAATAAAGTTATACGATTTGAAACGTTCATTTGTTTTGGAATGTGTAATATTATTATTGTTATCAAATTATCGTAAACATTTCTCATATTACACTTCGTTAAAATATCTAGAAATTAATACATAAATACAAAGGCTGAAAATATAATAACATGTTTTTCATTTATATAATACATAGATAATTATGTTTTAACAAGATTAAAAATTGACTAAAGCTCGAAAGTTTTACCTAATATGAAAATGAAAATGAATTTACAACAAATGTAAACAATGAGAGTATATAATATTTTTAAGTTCGACGTTTGTTTTTATCTTTAAAAATAAAGCGATTCTATATGTTTGTCGAAGACAAATGTACAAAAGACATGCTAAATATATAATAAGGGCACGCTATATTAAAATATTATCAACATTATATTATAATATTTAAATTTTAATGATCACAGTAGCAATGTTTGTGATTTATATATAAATTACAGTCGTAGACAAATCTATAATATAAACATTATTTGCACTAGTCTAGCCAAAAGTGTCCATATAAAAAACAAATGCACCTAATAAAGTAAAATATCGTAAAAAAGAGCTTATTTAAGTATTATTATAACAAATCAGCGTGTTAACATCACAGCTGACCTAAGACTTATAATAATAGTTTATTAAATTGTATATTTTTTTATTTTTGTTTTTATAATTTTTATTTTATTTTTTATTTTTTATATTTTTGTTTTTTTAAATTTTTTTATGTATAAGTCTAATACCTGTAAATGAGAAAATTCGTTAATACAATTAAAATATTTATCTAAAAATTAACACTAATATCTACTCTTTATTCTATATCTGTATTATTGACTGATCGTTATAATAATTTGAATTATTGTTTTTAATTAATCAATGAAAATATAGTCACAACATAACACTAAAAAGGTATATCTAGATAATAATTATATGTTTTAATAAAATGATTTAATTTTAGTGTATTGATTATACAGTCATTGTATGTATACAATTCAGATGATAACAAAAAAATAAACAGAAATAAATAACCACATTATCAGGTTAAACTAGTAAAATTATTACTAACTGTGTTTAAAGGCACTTATTTAGACCCAAGATTAGAGATTGCTTTACAATGTTTATTTTTTATTTTTGTTTTAATTTATTTATTTATTTTTTTTTTTTGGAACTATATATAGTCAATTCATATCAAATTAATTACATTAAATACCTAATACTCAATAAGGTGTTGAAATCAGCTGCAATATTTTACAGTATTTATACAGTTTAATGCATTTTGTTTTTTATACTCCATATAATTGTATTTCTTAAAAGCAATGTAAAAAAAACAAGATTTGAATATTAAGTGAAAATATGCAAAATGGTCCTGATTATAAAAAAAACATATAGAAATACAATATTTCCTGTATTTACTATCATACTAACTAAAAATTTAATACAATACAATGCAAACATAAATAAAAAGTAAAAATATTTGTAAAATTAAGTTTGAAATGTCGTAACAGAGTGTTTAATGTAATATTTGTGTGTGTAAAGTTGAGAGATAACATCCAAATTAAAACAGGATTGTTCAATTGTTCACCGACGTGAAATAGAAAATATGTTTCTACAAAAATTAAAATAACACTAATAATAATAAACGATGTGGCCGTACATAATGTTTCATTAATCACTGAAAATTGTGAAAATGTAAATATTTTTATTTCGTTCCAAGTCTTAATGATAACGTAAATATTGGTTTAATTTTTAAATAAATATGATTTCAAGAAAATAAATATACCAGAATAATTCATTCTGAAGTAGAAATATTTCTAAGTGAAAATAAATGTGACGTTACCGTTATCTGTCGATAAAATACATAACGAAAGTAATTTTTTCAGACCTTAAGTCTATTTTTAATAAGATTTGAATTTTACTTAATCTAATAGTAGTTAATTTATACTATTTGACTTTATTGGTGTTCGATTGAAATAAGAAAAATTTTAAACATAGCGCATACGCAGTATAGTATATTTTATTAATTTATATTTTGTTTTTTTTTTTTAGAATTTTTTGATATTATAATATTTTTATTTCATCCTTGTTATTGGAGTTTATTGGTCCCAATAATAAACAAAACAAAACGAATGTTCGTAAACTATCACGAAAAATAATATGATTTAGTCTTATTCTTGATTGTTTTATTTGCAAACTAATTTTGGTCATCATGTACGACAGTAATTTGTGAAGGAAGATAAGTTTGTAAATATTAGTGTTTCGATTTTTTTTTTTAAAATAATCGGTTTTGAGTGGTAAAAAAGACATTTAAGAAATAACCAGGTACAGGTATAGATTTTGTATTTTCTATAAATATAACTATTCTTTGTTTGAACATTGTACATGTTAGTACGTTTTATTAATTATTGCTTTTTTTTTTTTATGGATTACTAACAATATAAAAGAAAAACAAGTTCACAAAGAATAATTGCAAATGAAGAACACTTACGTTTTGTTTTAAAATAAATATTCTTTTCAATAAATAACAGGTTATCTGATTAAAACTATACCTAATACCTATAAGCTCAATTTATTTTACCAACTACAACATATGTAACCCTAAGAATGTATAAAATTCGAATTCGTTAAGCCTAAAGGAATCACCAGTCGTTATAACTTAAAATAATAATGATAATAAAAATAAAATAAAAAAAACCATAAAAAAGTACTATCCTATAAAATTCATATTATAATAATTACTAAAAAATGTTTAAGAATTATAATGAGTTAAGTGATTTACACTAGATTTCTGACAAAGCATTTAACATTGTAATGTTAGAATAATTAAATACATTTTTATTAATAATTCAAGTACGATTTTTATATATTAAATAGACATAGAAAAATAGTGTTTTAGATTTATTTAACGATATATTTATATAATAATATATTTAATTTAATTGTATTGTGCATTAGCCTAAAATTAGTTTCCATCGTAAGAATACTTCAGACAAGGGTTCTCAAAAAATATTTTTCATCATCTAACATTGTTATGTTCTAACGCTATTATAATGTTAAAGTCGTTATCGACAACCAATATTATGGTCCACGTCATCAAGAGGATAGTTACCAGATAAAGCGTTTTAAAATCGAAAATATATGTGTTAAAATATATCATGCATGACTGTATATGAAGATTTAGTTTTTCAATAAAATGAAAATGGTGGTCGGGTAAACTACGAAGAGGAGACACGTTGATAGATTTTTTACACTTTTAAACTTGTTCTTCTAATGCTGGAAATTGTTGCCTGTGCGTCTGGACGTTCAATAGGTATACCAACTGGTCCAATTTCTTATCCATAATAGATAACTGAAAAGCAAATGTAATTAATACTTTATAAAGTCATTTCATTATGGTCATTAATATTTTTAATTGACTCCGGCAATAATATATTCAACGGAGCGAAAAGAAAAATAGAACATGTTAATGCTCTCTTACCTGCTGTTCTAGTCTATACAAACGAGCACCAATCGTCATAGGCTTAACGTTGCCTGCTCTGTCGATACCTGCCAAGTAACTACCTGGCTTCCCTAACGTTTGATCTAACCTTCTTTGCAATTCCTAAAACAACCATATCGTTATAAAACTTGTGTTCGATTCTTTAAAATTATATAATTTTCACACATTTTAACACACACACACAGAAATTAATGGATGTATTCTCAAGCATTTTACGGTCCAAGTAGAGAATTAGTCTTTGATAACATTGTTTAAAATGCTAATACTGATTTGGTGATTGTACTCAATTAATTTTTATAATACAAATTAAATATTAAAGTTTATTTCATTACCTTTTCATTATGAAACTATTTTTATCGATTATGACGTAACGAAAGAAATAAGATTTAATAAATAAGTTATCCGGACGCATTATCAAAATTATGATCTTTAATTTGAAACTTATGTGTACATTAGACTTCAATACTATAGTATAGTATTATTGTTATATTATATATTTGTACACTAAATTTAACGTGTGCTTAATTTAACATTTAAATAATATTTTATATACATATATGTACAATTCTCAAAACCGTTTTTTTTTTGTTTTTTTTAGAATATCGTCAATTAATTATTAATTATTATTAATAAGACTTGAAAAAATATTAATACGTGTTGACTCGTTTTATTAAAATCATTTTTTATTTGTATAAAAAGTAATTTACTCATTAAGTTGGCTTTATGCATAACAATTACTGCTAAATAATGTTTATATTATATACTTCTAATATTCAAGTTCAATATAAATCCAACCCATTGAAGTCTTGTATTACTATTAAAAATATAAGTATTATTTACAACTTTCGGAGAGTACATTTTTATTTATTAAAATTATTTTTAAATCTTATGGATTTCAGATAACAAATTTACCTTTATTCGAACCATCATGTTCAAATGACCTTGACTATATTGTTCGATAACATCACGTACATCGTATGGCTTTCTTGCTTGCTGAAATTTTCTTCTGGCTACAAAATATTTTATCTTTCTAATGGCTCGAATAGCATTTTTGTGTACATCAGTTAACCTGTAATGTGTAGAAAAGTTAACTATATTTTTTCGTCAGACAAAATCTTGAAAATTATATTAAAACAACGGCTGGAAAAATAATATTTTAATTTTTGGTTAAGTGTTAAAACAATTTCGATTTAATATCTAATAAAGTATGATTTAATTTATTTTGTTAATGACTAATGAAGGTATCAATTAATTTTATTTTTTATTTTTTACATTAATTTTTATTATTTATGTACCTAAACATATTATTTAACTGTTAACTTTTAATGGAAATAAATAAATTTCTTTGTCTACATTCACACCAGATAATGATAACTGACCGACTGTTCTGTTATTGTTTCAAAAAAAGATTAACAAATTATATACCATATATTTGTCAGGTCTTACGACAATAATATCGTCGACTTACGTGGTCACTCGTTCTGGTTCCATTTCTAAGTCGACATCGTCACTGGCCGCTTCTGTTACAGAACTCGTCTGGCTGACATATCCTCTCGCTTCTCTTCTTACACGATTAGGAGTGGCTAGAAATAAATAATGACGAAAACCATGAAAACATGAATGCAATCATCCCCATGGAAATTCCTAGAACGAGTATAGATAAACAAAAAAATTTAACGTACTTGCTTTTGGTTCTTCTATGTAGAAAACGACTTCACCATCACTGTCCCTCCTGGGGTTCGGTGGTGGGGGTAAAGTTTGAGCTTGCAGGCTATCCCTATTATTGTTTGTCGTGGTCGCTCCAGGCGTGTCCATTTTACTTTTCGATCTCTTCCGCTTTAAGACGCTGGCACGTTTCGCTACTTGCATGATCAGGGACTACAGCATAAAATACAACAATTTTATTACACCGCTATATTGTTTTCTATATATTTTCCAAGCAAGAAATATAAAAAAAAATAACTGAACTACTTTGCTCAGCGACGAATTATCTTTTTGATGTCCTGGTTCTTTGATGTAAATGTCCCACGTAGCTTGGCTATTGAAACATTTATCCGCTGCGTAGCACCTCCAAAGACACTGTATCAACATAGCAGCTGCAGGTATTTGCCGGTTGAAATGCTTCTGTCTTTGTTTCTGCTGTACTTTCAGAGCGAATCCCGAACCTAATATGCCCTAATAATTACACGGTAAAACGCTATTACAATTTTGGAATAATGCGTAATACATACATTTATAAATACGATGTCATCCGTCGCGTAAAGGGAATAAAAAATGAGTGTTATGAAAACATACATGTAAACGTTTATTGAATAGTCCGTGTACCCGTGTAGATATTCTGTATAATAGTAAACTTATATCAAAGTTTATTAAACTTTTTATTCATAATAATAATTAAATATATTCCATTTATTGTAATTTACACTTCGGTGATCATTAAAGTCAATTTTTCATAAACCGAAAAAAAATAAAAAATATTTTTGATTTCTACAAATTTTTCACATAAAATATAAACTATGAAAATATTTTTGTATTCGATTTTTCTTTGAATGTAAATTACTAAATAATATCAAAAATAGTTTTTTTGATACAAAAACACTAATTTAAAATTAATTTCAAATTTTTTTTCTTACACGTCAATTATAAATAATTAATCATAAAGAAATGAAACGACAAGTTAAAAAAACATATTAAACAAAATATAAATACGAAAAAAATACGTATTACATAAATTGACCATTTTAATATAAAAACATTGTATTTTAAATATACGGGCAATTTTACTATCAATACACGTATAAACGATCTTTAAATACGCGAGTAATATATTTTACTATTTAAGGTACAGATTATGTGTGCACGTACTAAACCGATAGCCTTAATTGTAATAACCCAGCATGTTATAAAAATTTAAATATCTATTGATTTAGATGGAAATAGGAAATATATATAAAGCTAGGAATGCTTTATTGTGAAAAAAATGAAAATTAAAATGAAACTGCCTGAGTAAGAAAGAATTATTCACTCGAACAAAGTTAATGTTTTCAAAGTAATTTTTGTAGTAAAACAATGGGAGTACGGGGCTATATTAAACATAAGGAAATAGTATTTTGACCTGAATAACAATTTAATAACAGAATTTTCTATTCGGAATGATAAAACGCATAAATCTACACACTATAATTAGATTCAAATTGTATGCGCATAATTGCGATTCATTTTAATATATTATTTTTGTAAAGAGCATAATATAGTTACTGAATAGTTATTAATTCTAAAACTGCTATTATAAATATTATTATAATTATAATAACAGTTATCATGAAAATAGTTTTCGATTTGCTGTCTCTTAAACTGGTTTTTGAACCATGATGAAGTCACTGTTCTGATTCTTTGAAGTTAAGACAAATTAAATAATATAAATATTATATTTAAAAATATTTTTTTTAAGGAAATGGTTTGTTGTTACGTACACCGAAGAAGTTAAAAAAATCAAAATCTAAAACCTTAAATATGTTATAAAACTTAACCGTTATACTTGAATTATTTTTTTAAGTTATTAGTAAATTTACTAATCTAATAAGTTTAATTATAATTATACATACTATTCGTGTTAAATATAATGATAAATGAAAAGTAAATTGTATCAATAATCAACTTATAAACAGAAATAATCAACACAAATCGTCATAAAATTTCAAAAGCTTTTACTCAATATTTCCAAATGTCATAATAATATACATTTATTGTGAAATAATATTGTAACAATATAACATTTAGAGATAAGGTATGATTATGATATTAAGGCTAACGCAAATAGTAAATACTTAACATTTTAAAATGTTTTAAAATTAATCTATTGCTTATTTCTGTGTGTAATATTTGTGAAGAATATTGCTAAATCAATATATTGCAGCGATGATGAATATTTGTATATGTAATGGTTAGTTTTTAAAAATAAAATTTTTAAATAAACATATAAATAACAAAAAAATATTGGCAGTGAAACTAACATAATTTTCTTTTGTGAATATATACTTATTATTCTTATTTTTAAACTTATAATAACTTATAATACGGGAAAATAATACGAATTCTTAAAATTCTTCTGTATAAATATACTCTGCATACTGTAAAGAATCTTTAATATTTTATTTTTTTCTTAATTAGCTATTCGAAATATTACTTAATGTTATAGTAATGACTATAAAACTTAATTTTTTTATTATACGAGAAAATGCTTAGAAGTATGGAATGTACCTAATTATGAAAATGTGTTATTTATACGCAACATAAATCATACGAATACTTTCAACACTTCAACACTCAGCAATAATCGTTACGATAAAATAAACTTTTTTATGTTTTGACTAGCATCGTAAAATATCATAAAAAATATAAAAAAAGTTCAACACTTATGCGTAGTTAAAAGGAAAATTACGAATGGATAAGGTCTTTTTCTGGAAACTAATATGTTTGAAAGTGATAATGTAAATTCTAATATGCGTTGTTTGAATATTTTAAAAACTATATGATATTGTTCCTTTGTCGAACATTTTCAAATCTGGAAATCAGAAGATAAATAACAACCCTCCGGCAAACGTAGTATATTATGATAATATTTAATGTGAGTATATACTAGAGTTTTTAGTTGTTAACGGGTATTGGAATACACGGGTTCACGAAGCCCGGGCACGCGGGGCAAAAAATATATTAAAGACCGTGTATTTAATATCCGTATATACCCATGCCCTTATATTTATTTATTATTTCCTGTATATACGAGTATTATTATTCATATTAGTTCAGAAGTCATTTATACTATTAATATTTATTTTCGTAACCATACAATACTACGTATATTGCAATAATTATTTATATGTTACTAATAAATAAAACAAATTGTATAGCTCTTTAAGGTAATTACTTACCTACCTTATATTATTAAAAGATAATACGAATAGTTATAATTTATGCCTAAAAATTAATAAAATGCATTCATGTATCGTATAATTTTATAATGGTATAAACTGCAAGTATAACATTTAGGACCCAGATTTAAATGCATTAATAATCATACAAAAATATACTAAGAAATATTTCAAAATGTTTTTAAAAAAGGAAATTTTGTCATTTTTAGGACAATATTTCAGATTTTTTTTTAATACAATTATAATGATTAGATAACTTATAATTGTATTAAAAAAAAACTGAAAATTGAAGTTATTGACTTGCGACTGGTAACGATGGTTACTGACTGAGGAGCATATTTAAAGTAACAAATATCATCTGGTGTTAATTCTCCTAAAATGTTTGTAAGAAAGGTTTAGTTGTTTCCTAAAATATTTGATATTTTTTTCCATTATAGTATAATCACAATGCTTTTCTAAAGTATTTTCTAACATTTTTTCATTGCTTTTCTATAGTTACTTGTATTATTTGAAATACAAGTATTGGCATAATTTACGACACCAATTATCTCAGCTAAAGGTATAACTTTAAAAGTTATACAGTTTGATATATTGTCATGGTTAGCTTTAATAAATATTAAATGTGTTTAAATGTCATTGAATGCCATTAAATGTTTCGCTTTTTTGATAGCTATAGCATTGTTTTCTTCAAATCCAACGATTACTGTTTTAATAAATTTAAAATATGCACTGCAACTTCTATCCAACTTCTCAATGTCTCAGTATTGGTTAAGTTTGTAAAGGAATAGTTGGACCCATAAATTTAAACTTCAAAACTCTATAAGGAGCTATTAAAAATTATCTTTACTTTTAGAATTTGTAATATGTAAAAAGTGCACACAACATACTCGTATACTGTACAAATATACATAAAAACAAATAAAGCTACCAAAATATACTAAAAAATCCAGTTGAAATGAGACAACATTGAAAAATGCCAAAAAATAAACCTGAAAAAGTGCGAAACAAAAGTTTCGGTTTTGAAATATATGGTACGTATAAAAATCTGTTCACTTGGAAAGCATGATCTAAAGTGATAAAAAAAAAAAAAAACCGGATGGGCCTCGCTCTGCTGTACAGTTAGGGGTGGAGTGCACCTCACTTATAGGATAGGTCATTATTATAATGGATTTGTTAAATTTGAATGCAATGATAGATATCATTGTATACTAGGGATGGGTAATTCATGAATGAATCGATTCAGTTAGATGAACCAATTGAATTGATTCAGTGTTTTAAAATGAATCCGTTCATTGGCTACACTGCAAACGTGAATCTTTGAATCGAATCATTCGAAATTCGAATCACTCAAATCACTGCAGTACTGCACTTTTACAGATAAATCTTATCTACAACCGTAGTTGAAATCTATCTTGAAATAATATAACTGTGGTTAAAACATGATACTAAATTAGACGTATCATTTTATATATTAATAAAGTTAATAAAGGTATAAACTATAAAATACTCAAAACACGTCATATAGTGATTAAAAATATCGGTTTATCGATATTAACCTAACCTCGGGAAAATTTTTGCCATCCCTACCCCATAATCATGTCTTGATTCAGTTTTATCTGAATACATGTAATTGAATAGTTCATTGAATCAATTCAATTGAGTGAATTGAATCAACTGAATCGTCTCACTCAACTGATTCATATTTCCCATCCCTATTGTATACGAATAACGATTCTGAACGGAGTTCATATGTTAGTCTAGAATATAATACAATGTTATTTATAAATATTATATAAGTATATTTTATTTTTAAACGAAAAATTTAGAAAAACCGAAAATTTAAATTGTCTATAAATAAGTCAAAATATGTCAAAATACTTTGAAATTTTAACCATGTATAGAAAACGTCAATATAAAGATTTAATGATAATTTCAAGTTGTTGCGGTTTTTCGTTTTTGAGTTAGGGCATTTTAAAAAAACCGATATCATTTGTCAGTCTAGAACATTCTACATTATATTATATTTTACATGTAATTTTATGTCAATATTCGTTGTTCAAACGCTTATAAAAAAAAATTGTGCCTATGGATTTTAATAATTTTTGAATGACATTAAGAACTACTTCTGTGGAATCTTCGATTAAATTTTCAAGTATTTTGTAGAAGCCAAATTTTTTTTATCACCGATTATAAAAATAAAATGTAAAAAAATCGAATATTTTAAATGACTATAAGTGGCTTAAAAATCAATATAATATTTTGAAAAAAATATTGCATAAAAGAAATACCAATCTTAACAGCTGGTAGAAATTTCAAAAATCTGCGACTTATACTTTTTGAATTATAACAAATATTTAAAATCGTCTGAGAATAAATCGCTATTTTATGCAATTTCGTAAATATTTAAATTTCAAACAGTCGTACAATTTTTTCCTCTTAGTCTGGTAGAAATTTTTTTAAAGATTTTTGAAGAGTAGATCATAGATAACCTAGTGTTAAAATTTTGAACCTTAAGTATGAACAAAAAAAATTGTATGAATTTTTATCTACAAAATAACATGCAAATTATCGTGATTTTTACACATTTTATACAAATTTGAGAATTAAGGGCTTATAAAAAAAAATTGAGTTAACCGATCACCGATATTTTTTAGTTACGAAAAGTTTAACTTATTATAAACCTAGTATAAAATTTTCAAGAGTTTTCGCTCAATCAATTAAATTTTATAGATGTTTAAAAACAAAAATTTAACAAAAATCGAAAATATAAATTGTCTATAAATAAGTCAAAATATGTCAAAATACTTTGAAATCTTAACCATGTATAGAGAACGTCAATATAAAGATTTGGTGAAAATTTCAAGTTGTTGCGGTTTTTCATTTTTGAGTTAGAGCATTTTAAAAAAACCGATATCTTTGTCAGTCTAGAATATTATACAGTATATTATATTTTACATGTAATTTTTTGTCAATATTCGCTGTTCAAACGCTTATAAAAAAAAATTGTGCCTATGGATTTTAATAATTTTTGAATGACTTTAAGAACTACTTCTGTGGAATCTTCTATTAAATTTTCAAGTATTTTGTACGAGCCAAATTTTTTTTATCACCGATTATAAAAAAAAAATGTAAAAAAATCGAATATTTTAAATGCCTATAAGTGGCTTAAAAATCAATATAATATTTTGAAAAAAATATGACATAAAGTAAATACCAATCTTAACAGCTGGTAGAAATTTCAAAAATCTGCGACTTATACTTTTTGAATTATAAAAAATATTTAAAATCGTTTGAGAATAAATCGCTATTTTATGCAATTTCGTAAATATTTAAATTTCAAACAGTCATAAAATTTTTTCTTCTAATTCCGGTAGAAATTTTTTTAAAGATTTTTGAAGAGTAGCTTATACATAACCTCGTGTTAAAATTTTGAATCTTAAGTATGAACAGAAAAAATTTTATGAATTTTTAACTACAAAAAAACTTGCAAATTATCGTGATTTTTACATATTTCGTATAAATTGTAACTTTGAGCACTTATAAAAAAAATTTGTGACTTACGATTTTAGATTTTTTTTTATCAGTTAAGGAACAACTTATAAGAAACCTTGTATTAAATTTTCAAGATTTTCTAGGCAGCCAAAAAAATTTTATCGTTATTTAAAAAAAAAATACTTAAAAATATTGAAAATTTTAATTGTCTATAAATAGCTTAATAAAAGTCAAAATACTTTGAAAATTTAATGGTGTATAGAGAACGCTTATCTTAACATTTGGTGAAAATTTCAAGTATTTACATCGATTAGTTTTTGAGTTATAGCAAAATAAAAAATTTGATTATGTCAAAAACTGGTTTTGCGTAAAAACTCCCGTTTTTCCCAAATTTTTTTATGGTTTTTCCCGTCGCATATAAAAAATATTGGAAATTTTTAACTTTTGACCCCCCAAAGTACCAAATAGATTCACTTTCCTTTCAGAAAAGTTGCTACATAAGGCAATCGAAGCATTTTTACTGCCCCAAAACGTGTCGACAGACACAAAAAAAAAAAAAAAAAAAAAAACACACATCATTGTAAAATCAATACATTCTTCACTCCGTTCAGAATCTAAAATGTATTGTATTGAAATCCGGACCTTAATGATAATATATAAAGAAAATGATATTTAATTAAACTGGTTTTAAAATTATAGTATAAATAATCACAAAACTATCTTATTGTCAATGTTATTGCATTGCGTTTACGTATGTACGCCTTGTGTTTAAATATTTTCCGTGATTTTAAAATTGTCCCATTACTTAATACTGTATTTAACACATAAGTGTTCAAGTTAGATTATTTAGATAAACGACTATTAAAATACTAGGATATACACGGGCCTTATCCCTATCTCAGATAAAAACACGGGTACCCGTGTAGTTCAATACATGTGTGATCGCGTCCTTTAGTGTACACAATAAAATGCGAATAGTCGTACAGAATCAAATATAACATCAACAGCAAGTCAAAAAATATATAATCATAACGCTGTCGGATGAACAATTTAAATTACCGTGGCACTGGCAATGATAATTTACTGAATATTTGCTAACGGGTACACGAGTTCATAATTAGCGTCGAGCGTTTATGGTAAATACGGTCCGAGTCCGAGTGCATAAATCAGTGAAGCATTTAGTGCAGCGAATGCATGAGTTGTACACATTGCAATCCCTAACGCTCTTATGGTTTTATTTTCTCTTTCACCAACCGATATTATAATATAATAATATATAACACATGGTGTAAGACTCACGATCAGATTTAAATAGCTTAAAAGTCGCAACGCACTGGTGATACGTCCGTTTTACTTATTGTACGAAACGGTATAAAAAATTTAATTTTATGCTCAAAAATAAATGTTTTCGGATGGTGCCCAGATAAAAGGGAATAAATACAAAAACGCTACTTTGAGAAAAACAAAAACACTCATTTATAATAATAAAAAATTTGAATTTTTTGATATTAGTTCTTCAATGGTTCTTTAAAAAAGGGTTTCCTTGAAACTTAAACTATTTTATTAGTAACTTATTTTTTAGTTAGTTATTCTAAAAATATTGATTATTCATGTTGGACAGCTAACTTATTTGGAGTAGTTCCTTTTTCCACATGATTATTATTTATTTGGGCAACATTTTTTTTTATACACATCTTTCTTCTCAATGCATAGTTAATGTTATATATGTTTTACTTTACAAATAAGTCATGGCGATCAAAATTGTAAAAATGCATTGTTTCATTATTCCTATTGGTACTACAATGGCTGATGGACTTGTTCTATTTTCCTCGTAGTTTTTGTGGAATGGAAAAATGCACTTTCAATTACTTTTATTTTTCAAACTCAATCGATTGATTTTATAAAAACCTACGAGAGAATATGTGAGTACAAAAAATAAAAATAAAATCGTTAAAATTAACTTATTCCATTTACCGTCAGTGTACAATTATTATACGGTATGTATATCTAATATGAACACGGTATTGCGCGATTTTACTGTTGTTTTCCAAGATCGGACGAGTACACGATGGTTAAAATCTTTTGACATTGGTCATCAATACTCGTATTTATCGTGTTATGGCTGTTCGACGGTTTTTTTACGCACCATAATGTCACTTTGTCTAGCACTCCTCATTTTCATCAGCACCAAAAATATGCTTGATTGGATTAAACCCACAATATTAATTACACGGATCGAAATGAGTTATTATTACATTTTAGTCGACAATATATATGTGTGTGTGTGTGTATATATACTGTTGAAATGTGAAAAAATCAGAACAACAATCGTTCTGCAACGTCAGTCAATTATCATTTAAATCGAAATTGGTTATCTCAAAAATCATAAAAAATTATGGTTTTGTACATACAATTTCTGTGGTCTAATAATATGTGTTTAAATTTGTCATTTTCAGAAAACGAAGACATAGCTATTTACGACTATATCCACTGCTCGTTTAATCAATATTACTATTATTAAATATAATAATAGTGTAATTGACATTATGCGCATGTGTATTATAAGTGAAATGTTAAACAATTTAATTTCATTAAATACCCACACCCAATGAAAATGTTTGAAATTCACTAAAAAAAAACGTTTTTCGTGATACAGAGAAGTTAAGATAGGAAAATTCGGTCGGTCATTATTATATTTTCATCATAATATTTTAATTAAGCGAAATTCCATTAGTTTCGCGGCATCACGGACAATTCCAAGCAAACTACTTATACATAAACCAAGTAGTTTTAATATTTCCTCCATTAACTATCTACGTTTTGTGAAAAGCTATTAAATTAATTACTTTAATCTTATACACATATATTTCACCAAGGCTATTTAAAAATATTGTTCCATTGTTTGCGGGAAAATGTTTTTGTCAAGAAGCATATTAAGAACGATCCATACTGTAATACTTTAAAATCGAATCGTTTTCATTTTAATGTAAACATAATATTATGTACAAGATCTATTGCCTTAAAATAATCCGATATTTAATTTTTATTTTTATTCTAAACTCCACACGCAGACTAATGTATCTTAAATGTCTTTATATATGTTTCATATACTTACAGCAGGCAAAGCGAAAAATGAAATCGCGAATACACTGAAACACGATGCGACGATTTTGCCGATCCACGTTTGAGGTACCGCGTCACCGTAACCTATCGTTGTAACAGTGATCTATAAATTGATAAAATCAATCATATTAATACAATAACATGGTAAAGATATTTTAAGTCAATTCAGATACTTAAAGTAACTAATATTTTTATTATTTAATATTAATTTATGGTGCATAATTTAAAAAAACAACTAAAACAGTTATAAAATATTCAGAATAAGTAACATTTTAATAAAAAAGTTAGAGTTGAATATTTAAATATTATATAAACATAGAAAAAGTAAATATACTGTAAATAGTTATTGCTATAAATAATAAAAATGATATATTTGTTGAAATAGCCGATTCAACGGTACGGAATCATACTTTTATCAAAAATAATGTACTAAAAAGTTTTATTTTCAATTAGATATTATGTAAAATCCAATAAAACTGTTAATACATTTTTAGTATTATTACATGTTTCATAATTTTAGTTTTCTGAACACCATTATTATTTTCATTTATTTATTTTAATTCATTTGTATCGTGTAAACTTACCACTCCCCACCATAGCGCGTCGGCATAGCTGGAAAAATCGTTTCTCGATTTGCCGTCTTTGCTGACCGCATCTTTTTCAGCGAGATAAACGAAATAGCTACTAAATATTAAACCTAGAAAACCTATGTACAACGTAGTGATGAGCTCCTAAGGGAAAAACAAAAAATTTAAAAATTAAATCAAATAATTACTATTAGTTGATGTAGAATTTAACTACATAAAGTTTTAAGAGTCATGCGGTAATATTATACCAAATGCGTCGATCGAAAGATCAAAAACTTAAACAAAATAATCATTTTCGAGTGAACATTTGTTTTTTGAGAGTTTTCCTTATCGACCTTCTATCAAAATGAACAACAACAATGGGCCTACTGAGTCCCACGTTATCACTCGCAGCACACTCTTTCGTGTACTTACAACGAACCGTAACCAATTCGTGCGGTTCACGTGGTTCGCGCCAGCAAATATGACGCTTCTGTTTGTATTTAATTAAAGTTTTTTAATTAAAAACTTTCGATTCCTGGTCAACATTAACTTGTAATGGGATGCTGATCTGCTTAGAAATCGTCTGTGGACCTAAAACGCGTGGCGTTCGGTTTTCTCAAAACATATCGTATTGTTTTCTAAAGTTTTACAGCAGAACATTATCTCCCACGCACGTGGCGTGCGCAAAACGATATAACAATTAGGAACCAAGGAGGCCCGCCAATATCAAATGGTAGTAAACAATGATAGTTTCAAGCACATCGACGGGGATATATATTTATTTTAATTCGGGTACTTACTTGTCTGTGAATAAATACAACTGAGCCGAGAAGCCGCCATGTGCCACCTTGACGGTCCACGTGCAACATTCTCAATATTTGTAGAAACCTAATGCCTCTGATCGCCGATGTGGCAAACACCTGCCCATTGGAACCGATCGACAACACCACGATCGAAGCCACAACAACGATCAGATCTGTGAAAACAACAGACAATGTTATTTTATGACGTTTGCTGGTCAAGTGCCCAAATAATGGACTAGGTGTATTTGTTATAGATCTGTGTCTTTTTTCTGTCGAAATCTATTGAAGCATTTTTGGAACACAATTGTTGTTATGAAAAAATTTTTCGTTGTAAAAAAACGTCTCGATTTGTATACTGGTAACCTAATAATATCAATCTCTTCATTATCAGTCATAAATTTTATTAATATTCATGTTAACATATAATATTATAATATTATAAAGCTGAAGAGTTGGTTTGGTTGTTTGTTTGAACGCGCTAATCTCAGGATCTACTGGCGCAAATTAAAAAAATTATTTTGTATTGAATAGATCATTTTCGATGAAGGTTTTAAGCTATATAACATAACGCTGCGACCAATATGAGCAAAGCATCAGTAAAAAATGCTGCAAAAACGAGAAAAATATTATATATATTATGTATATTTGAAGGTTTCCATTGCGTAAATGATTCAAGTTACCCACAAAATATGTATAAAAGAATTATTCCTTTTTAAATGATCTAAAAAAATGTCCGTAACAGTATAACCTTTTTTATATATTTTTATAATATATGTTCTATAACATGTTTAATGGTAATTAAATTTGGTCGAAATGAATGCATTATTGGCAATTATCTACCAAAGAGTCTTATCAACATCATATTTATCCTTTTTCAAATAAATGTGTTATTGATTAACACGTTGGTGCCACAGTATTAATGAAGCGCATATAGAATAATAATAGCCAAATCTGAGCTACAACGATAATTAATAACGATAAAAATAACGGTATATAAAAATATAAATATTGGGGGGTACCATAGTGTGCGAAAATAAATATACACTTATTGTTATTATATATCCGAGCAAGATTCACCCTGTACATTATTAAAATAAATAAATTATATTTCGTCAGAATATTAAAGTAACTAATAACAACAAAAATAATATGATATTAATATATTAACGGTATGAAATCCCGATCGTCGGCATCGTCGGCACTAAACGTCTAAATTTGTTTCGGCTATATCTCATCGTGTAATACCTTTATAATATTTCATTTTTTTTCCATTACACATTATTCATCTATCTAAATCTCCTATATTGTTTTGCGTTTTCATAAGTCATTTTACGATAATTCCTTTGACATACATTTTATCCGATTTACATACCAGAATCAGGTATAAATTAGGTACCTAATTATTCACTATACGTTTGTTTTTCTTGATTACGCGATACGGTTTGGTTAAGTTTTAGTTTTCTTTCTTTATTCTTTTTCGTCTCTACAATGCCTAGAAAAAGAACTCAGCATTCTTGGCAGACTGCTACTTCAAAGCAGCAATGAAACAGCGGATGAAAATGTATAGGTTAGCTACTAAATGAACGATCAGTGAACAATACCATGCTAGGGAATCAAGCGTTGAACGTTTGCAGCGATTAGCCCCACAACATTTCCGAACTTCAGTGAACCGACAACGGAAATCAAGAGCTGAACGTTCTCAACGTTTAGCCTCACAAAATTCCCAAACTTTGGCGAACCGCCAACAGAAATCAAGAGCTAAACGTTTCCATCGATTAGCACAGCAAAATGCACCATCAACAAGGAATAGAACTCTTAGGGTACAAATTAGCCTTAAAATTTACTATTTACAGGAGACGGGAAAATACCTCATTTTGAAAATAAAACTGAAATTGATTGCGATTTAGGAGAAAGAGTGACTAGCATAGATGATTTAATATCGAAAGTTTACCCTGATATCGTCCAAATAGAAAATAAAGATTATCAATGGATGTGTCAAAATACAATATTGGTGGCGAGAAATACTAGCGTTGACGAAATAAACGACCTAATTTTAACTGAACTTCCAGGAGATATATCTACACATCTATTAATAATGTAATGATTCGAGAAGATCAATTATCCTTAGGAATTTCCTAATTCTTTAAACCCAAGTGGCCTTCCCCTACATTCCCTTAAGTTAAAAATAGGTGATCCAATTATTTTACTTAGAAATCCTAAACCTCCAAATGTATGTAACCGAACACGACTTCAAGTCAAATTTCTTCGCAATAACGTGATCGTTGCAATAGTTTTGACTGGTCCAGCAGTTGGTCCAATAGTGCTTATACCTAACATACCGATGATTTAAAATGATTTACCTTTTAATTTTAAAATAATTCAATTTCCCGTTAAATTATCTTTTGCTGTAACAACTAATAAATCACAGGGGCAAACATTTAAACACGTAGGAATCGATTTATAGTCAAGACTACTTTTCACACGGTTGCGAAGAAAATCAATATGTTCTTCAGCCACAAGAAAATAAAACTAAAAATATCATTTACGCTGAATTACTTTAAAATATATTCTTTTAAAAGCTTCTTAATCGCGACCATAATAATATAAATTAATACGGACGATGTCGCGGGAACAGCTATACTTATTATATAATGAAAGATTATAATATAAATTGTTTTTATTAATTTACACATGGTATGATTAAAATAGGTAAATAAAACTCTAATATATTGATTCAAAAACTTATAAATTTTTTTTTTTTAATCCGATGATAAAAATAAATGAGGATTTATTGTTTAACATTTACAATAATTTCAACACGGATTCGAAGTAAGAAGGAATGCATTGTTACTGGTTGACGGGCAATTTCGAGTAATTCATTATATAAAATTAAACATATTAATATAGTTGGCACTTTTAATGGGTAACGAAGTGCACGGGATCAGCTGGTTCATATATATTTACAACACACCACCACAAATGTTAGTAGATGAATGCATAAGTTTGATGTGAAAGTTTTTTTTGTTTACTTGGTAGAATCGGTATTCGATTAACAAATTAAAATATTTCAATAATATTATCGAATTTATATTATTTATTGGAACATTTGTTGTATTATTGTTTAAAAAGGATTAACTTGAACAAAACTATTAGTACAGTTATGAACTAGGGAAATTTTGTTTTTTCATTGGTACTTTATTAATTGTTTTTTTTTTTTTTTTTGTTATTTAACATAAAATTACTATAATACTATTTTAATGGTTATTATGCACTACAAACGGCAATAAATTATTCATATCTTTTTCTGTCGTAAAATTATATTATGCAGAATGTAAATACAATTATTAATTGCTAATTAAATAATTACTGCTATATAAGATATATTCATACATATAACATGTATGTATATACGTTGCGTGGTTTTGGGCTAATTTATGTATGACTTAATTACAATATGTAGCAGTCGTTTTTTTTTACCGTTTTCAATTATTATTCAATTTAAAAATGAATACTATACGCACATGCATTTCACTGTCAGTATACGTAAAACTTAAACAGACAGTCGTCCGATATCATATCATGGTTTCAGATTATTTTAACGTGTTTTTGTATACCAATTTCACTCCCATGCCAGACGTCCACGTATACGGTCGCCAGTGGTGGAGGCACGGGCGTCTGAACATATTGCACACATTATTTCATTAAGCTTAGACGATTGTGCGATAAATTAATCCTCTTCGGGATTTCGGGGATAATGTTATTAACTCAGCGTTAAATTTATCGAGTTACACTTGTATGTATTTATATAAATGTTTGACCGGGTATATTATTTCGTGGCATGGTGTTATTTCATTATCACACAAACGAAGTGCAGTGCGAATAATTAATAAACATTGATTCAGCATAATTATGTAGTGCCTACTGTTTTAAAATCAACAAACCAAATCGTCCGCAACGGTGGCGAGGAGGTTCGTCCATGGGGATTCCACGTCTATGTGCGGCTATAGCTGATGCACAATAGTGTAGAGCCGCGATAATTATTGTTCGGACCATTACAATATAATTATTATACTATATTATAATACATTATTATCATAATATTCAATGTGTGATTTTTACCGAAACGTTTGCAGTTTTTACTCATAATACGTGCAGTAACGATATTATACGATTAGAAAAAAACTAACTAACTGGAAACATTTTTATTTTCAAGACATGTTTTTAAGATCGTACATGATGTTCGAATCAACGCGTCTGATAATACGTTCGATCAAAATGATTATCAACCGCCATATTATCATATTTATCATATACATCGTATATTTATTTATTATTTTTATAATTGTTACATACATTTCAACTAATAACATAATATACTATTACGTAAATATTATATTACAGTCATTTTCATGTGGAAGAAACATTCAACTTTTTAATTTTTTTTTTTTTTTTTTTATTAAGTTAAACGAGAGTTGTAAAACTTAGAAATTAAACACAGTGAGCAGAAAATGTACGTTTATATTTAACAGTCCAAAACAATACGAAACCGAACATCTGATCGATATGTGTCGTATGCGGAGTGTCGCTAAATTGATTAAATATTAGTATGACATGTCAATTAATACAGATACAAGAACGACCGAGATAATATCATTATGTTTGAGAATTATTTGCGTGAATTTTGTAATTGTACAGTGTTTGCTCAGAAAAAAAAATGAAAAGTTTTAAACGGTACCCTTAAGGTCATAGTGAAACGCGTGTGACGTATGTCTAAAGTCGATCTACAACTGGTGGTCGCTTGTTGTAATATCAATATATTTATAAAAAATTGTATTGAAAATATTTCATATGGAAACATTGGTTAGGGCCATTGTTAAATACAAACTATGCCATATGTGATTAGGTTTCCACTTACCGATGATGCATATTGGTTTCCGGACGAACCGGAACCTGCCGAACGTACCCATGTACTTGGACCTGCAACCGGCTGACCATAGCCGTATCATGTATTCGACGCCAAAGAACACGACGAGGCAGATTTCCTGTCGAAAACAACAAAAACAAACAAGTACGTTAGACCCGAAAATTGAAGTGACACACACTTGACGACGATGTTCTCGGGCTGCCGAGTGCTAAAATATTAATGTTTCCGACTTGTTTGCTTGCAAACACCGCCACTGAACCGGAAACAATTGGGCGAGTATTTAACCCGTTTACCGATAAAGTGTACGCGATCATAGTTTCAGTAAAATCATCTAAATTCGGTTTGAAATCAATTGTTATAGTTGTTACATATCTGCACGGACTCTTTACGTTCATCCGTGACCTGATCGATAATATGACGTCAGGGGCAAACTTCCATGCGCACGTAATAGTAGTATACAGTGTAATTATTGTTTTGCGCAAAATGTCCAACAGAAAGAGTTCCATTCAACTTTCACGATAGCGACGTATTCGATTTTAACCCATTTTCGCCGGAGTTTTTTTATTTACAATTTTAATTACCGAAATCGATCGTCTGGTTGAATAGGATTTGTACCAAAAATTACGAATCATATTCAATACTGTATCCATTTATTACCATTTTCGTCTACATTAGTCAAGTTAACCCCAAAAAGTTGACTAATTGACTCGATACCATTGCATATTGGTTATACAAAATGTAAAATATTAAGATCTAGCTGAAATATTTTTATAATTACCCGAGTGGTAATAGTTTATACTTAAATTTTAATTTAGTGTCCACTTAATTTCATTCACTATCCAAACAGATCATACCAACCATATATAGTATAACAATTCACGAAACTAACTGTAACGCTATGGTGACTATTGTGATTGTAATTCAGTCAGCGTTGTTAACAACTGTTGGTTAAGCATTGATCTAAGCATTAAAATGTGCTCAGATATGAAACGAATAAACCAGATAAAATTCTAACCGCATAATTGAACAAATGTGATAGACATAATGAAAATCCTTACCACTTAACCGTGTTAGGTAGTAACGTATCGGAAAGTAACGCGTTGTTGTAACGCTTTTCGCTTTCTTTTTATAGTGATGCTATACGTAATTTCATTTAAATGTTTACGGTGCAACAATAATTTAATGAAAATTATTTTATATAGGTAATTTATATGATATAGCGCATACAAATACGTATCTATAATCCAACAAATTGTTCAACAAAAATGTATTGGTTTTGTATTGTATGTATTGTATATAAAAAAAAAAAAAAAATAAAAAAAAAAAACACACATTATTGTAAAACCAATAGATTCCATCACTCCGTTCAGAATCTAATATGTTACTTAGTTTTTTGTTGAAAAGTAAAGTAATTTAATTACATTTAAATTATGGGTAACGAGTAAATTTAAGTAACTAATCAAACATTGCTATTCAAAGACATAAAAACTATATTTCTAACTTTATTTGAGTATATTTCTATCATACAATTACTCAGGGTTGTTCATAAAATAAAATTGGAAATATTCAACAAAAAAACTATTTGAAAACTTCAATGTCCTCAATACAGAACTCTTAATCTGATAATTATTAACAGATATCGAAAAATCAGTATCTGTTAGAGTGTATAAACCATTAGGTCAGCACTAATTAAGTGACTAGTTAATATATCTTAGATTGGTATAAAAACTAGCACTCGAAAAATATATTTTTTTAAGGAAATTGAAATACTTAATTTAATGCCCTATAATTTGGCAAAAATGCCACATCTTTTTTTCAAAAGAAAAATACATCTGGGTTCAATTTGAGTATGTTGCGACTGAAACTAAACTAAATATAAGTACCATGTTACAAAATACTTGTAACTCGAATTTGAAATTATTTATTAATTTTTATAAAAATAAATAATTCTAATTTGTTATTCTTTACTTTATAGTATATGTACCTATATTTTTAATACTATTTGTAAACTTAGATAACTTTGGCCTTCACAATATTTATTTTCAATGAAGCCCATTAAATCATTTTTGATATTAATGAATATAAAAAAATTAAATACATTTGCAATTTATTGAAAAATTCATAACTGGCAATTTATATTATTATTATTATTTTGTATTTTACGTTTCCATACGATAATATACGTGCGTGTGGATTTTTTAGAAATCAAATCTCCAAGAACTGACTATAACGCATTATTTGCGGATTTTGCAACACTATATACTCTATAAATATTACACTACACATATTATGATCAAAAAATGTGCAAATATACAAGGATAGCTTTTCTTGAACGTCCTTGTACCATTAATCAATTGTTATGACATAATTACATTAAATACCGATCAAGAGGCGGTGACGACAGCAGCCGATTAATAACATGTTTTAATGTGTAATTCAAAATCACTAGTATTGATGATTTGCATGCGTGTTTTGTGCATCGAAACAAATTTAACATATAATGACTTTTTTCCGTGAAGTGCAATATTATGATAAAAATAATAATGCGTCAATGGGTATGCGTAATAATCGGACTATCCGCAGTGTTATTATACTACGCGGAGACATTTGACAAATAAAAAGGGAAGCTTGAAAATAAAATCAGTCGACAACATATATTCTCTTGTTTTATTTATTTTTTATTTTTTTTAATTTGACTTCATGGCCGTAGAGCTGTCAAACGCGGAGAGATACTTTACGTCACTGCTGATTCAATTCCACTTACCTACTGACGTTTCTGAAATTACTTGTGACCCTAGTTAATTAAATATTTATACTAAAGTATGTTTTAATTTATCCGGGAAATGGAAGTTTTAAAATATATTATTTACTTCTACCTAGAAACCTCATCAACTTTATAGAAAATATAAATTTGGATCCACGGTAGAAATATTATATTTTAAAGTCTTCAAAGTTATACTCGTAATTTTATTTTTATAGAATTTTAAACTTTATTCAATCATTTATTGAGTACTCACGTGGTAAATAATATTAACATTACGTATACATATTTTCTAATGCAAATAAAAACTTACTTGTAGTATAATTTATCAACTTTACTATATAGTTTTATTCACTGATTGAAAAATAAATGTTGATGCAGTAAAACCATATAATTTAGGTTTGAATGATATAAAAAAAAGAAGATTTAATAAGAGAATTTTAAAAACTTAATCTAAAATCAAATTCGATACCTTGACAAAATTAAAGCAAAATTGTGAAAGGGTACCGTGTTATATGTAATTATGGAAACAAAATGTATATGTGAAAATAAATATCAAAGTATTAGAGATTTTTTCTTTCGACAAATTATCTAAACCTTTTTCTTTACCTTATTGGATAACTAAGTTTTTTATGGTACAAACAACAAATGTATTTTTTAATTGCACGGAACTAGATAATTGACGAAAAATAATATAACGATTTATTTCACTTATTTTTAAATTTAATTACAGATAATGTGGATATTTAGTATTTAAGAGTTAATTTAATTAATCATGTCATGATAAATTAGTTTAAAAATGAATTCAATGAAATTAATGTTACCCTATTGCATTGATTAATAAACATACAAGGTGATTACAAGCCATTACTTTGTCTAATTTGCAGCATAGGGATTTGGACGTTCTCTATTTAGAGCGTACCGATCGCTCATCTGATGTGATAAAAATTTTTAAAATTAATTTTAATTTGTCATAAAGTCCACCTTAAATAGAATTTATCACTTTTTTGATTCTGTTTTTCAACATTGAACACATTGGAGATGTCAAATCCACTAAAGTTAATATTTTTGTATTCTTGTGAACTTTTGATTTGTTAGAGTAGTATACGATTAGCATTGATTCTGTTAAAATATTCGATATTTTTCTTGATTTTTTTTTTTAATTAATTTACTTGAGTGACAAATTTAACTTTCAATTTTAACCGATTATTATAAGTCAGTCGTACTTTAACGAACGGTTCGGAAACACTGTGTCATAGTTTAATCTTTTTTTAGTTACATTTATGTTTTTAATCAATTGTATTATTTATGTTTAAATAAATAAATGTATAAATACGATTATAAAATTATATAGAGTTATGCATTAATATCTGAAGTGTACCTAAATAAAAAAAACTTAAAACGTTACATATCCACCGAACTAATCGATGGTATATAATAGTATGCTAAGTAAAAAATTTAAAAGGAAAATTTGGAAGACGATCTAAAATAGAAACTCTTTATCTTGTTTTAACTTTTTAATGGTGAAATTGAAGTTTATATACTCGTATAATTAAGTTTTGAATTTTATACGCTTTATTCTATCTAAAGGATATGAAATGTAATTATGTTTATTTATTTTGATGTTGAAATAAGCACAATGATGTTTTAGAACAATTTTTTTACTGGAATATAAAATTATTTTCCAGTAAAAATCACTCAGATCATAACAGTTTTCACTAGAAATAAAATTATATATATATTTTTTATTACTTTTTTCATTCCAAGAAAATAAAAATACTTATTTACTTGATGCATAAAAATGTGAATTGACTGTGAATATTTATAAGTGTAAAAAAATTATTATTGTTGTCATTATTTTTTTAAAGAATTGTTTTGGAAAAGATTTCGGGAAGTTTTTAAAGAAATTATTTATAATTTACCTTTTGAATAAATTTAATTAAATTAATTCTTACAAATTTCCGAAGAAAATGGACAATATTTCATAGTTTAATTTAAAAGTTAGTTGTAATGATATCAAAAAAAAAATAAAAAAATAAATTAATAAATAAATAAAAAAAGTTTCAAGAAACAGAATAATTTTTATACAAAATCGATAAAATTCAAAATAAGTATAATTTAGAGATTTGGAGGGTCAATTTTTATATTTTTTGAATGATAGATCAGATTTTATTAACTATTATTATTTTATTATTAAAATAAAACTACATAAAAACGTTTATCATCTTATGAAAATTAATCTGTTATATGAAACATATCGAACTTATCAAAATGATATAACCATAAAATTATATTTTTTAGTAGAGTATGGAAATAGTGTGTGCTTGTCTATTTATACATTTGTATTCCATCTATTCATCTGATTTCAATTTAATATTTCAATGTTATATTTGTTACTTATTATTCAAATATATTTTTAAGTTACTTAATTTGAATAAATATAATCTAGTTAGATACTGATTTTAAATCAAATTCACAAAAGTAATGTGAAAAATGTTTATGTTAAAAACTATATGAAATAATTGAAATAAAAAATCAAATCAGCTATAGTATATTTATTCATATTAGGGATAATTCTGTGAACTAATCTTACACAGATAATAAAATTGAACTTCTGGTTCCGTCTATTTTCATCCAAAATATTTCCACTACTCCACTTTCAACATGGTCTTAACCAACATCACCAACTCAAATGGCTTAACCTGTAGGTCAACGCCATAATTTCGAAAATACTATGATGTATGACAAACCTTGCAGATTATTTCTCTACGCTATTTCAATAAGTCATGGCCAACATTTGCAAATAGTTTGTTTTATACTTTTCCCTTACGGATAGGTTTTCAAATATAGTAAAGTATTCAGATATATAGTTTTTGCTTTTCTTGACCAAGTATTCGTAGGGACCAATAACGTATTATTTAAGCGGGTAATTACCTCCGGAGAACGTGGAATACGCAAATCGTATAATACATTCCGTATAAACTTTGATCGAACAACCTCCTAATGTTAAAGTGATATACATCGTAAAATCAATGAAACAAAATAACCATACATAAATGTGTTTGGACGAAAAGGGCTGTCGAAATCGGAAACGTCTAATGGAAATCAACCGTAATTAAACGTCGAAACGCACCCGCATTAACGTAATTAGGAAGAATACGTAGTTGTCCAAACATAAAGTCCATAAATTAGCCACGACGTAGACAACGAGAGAAAATCACGCGTGTGAACTAAGAAAATGTTAAACGCCAAACAGGCATGTAGCAAGTTTTTTTCACACTATATAATAATACAAGCTTAACGAATGCAACAACTGTAATAAGCGAAAATCGTTTATAAATAATAATAATCCGTAACTATCCGATACGAACTTATTTTACATATTTTTTATATTTATTTTAATGATTCTGAAAGAAAATAAATGTGTTTTTCACACGAACATTTGATTAATGCTTATTGTTCATATGCACGAGGACAAATGTCTGCGGAACGTGTACAGTTAAGACGTGCACTTAACTCGACCCGATTGCTGAACTAGCAAACCTATACATATCCGACATACAAGTGTGGAACTGCAGATAATTATTATCTGTATATCTTATATCTTATCTAATATCTTATACCAATTATTGGTATATGGTATTCGGTTAGCACGGGACCAAGTCAAAGAAACTATTTAATATTATTTTTTGGGACGCTTGTTCTAAAGTCATGTGCTTGACATATTTCTTTGAAAGATAATGTCTTCGAAAAATCGATTGATCGAAACGGTTGTGCGTCCGAAAAGATATTTTTCAAAACTTATAAAGATATTGGTTGTAGTATTTAAATTCAAAGTAAGACTTTATACTATCTTATCGAAAGATAATGGGAAAACTACAAAATTGATCTCTACGCAATATGAAACACATACAGATAAGTAATCATCGAGTTTGATAGCTGCCGGACTTACTAAACAAATTATTGAATTCTGAGAGAACTAAGTTGATAGTAATGAAAGATGCATGAGCTGCATTGAATATGTTATTTGTTATAATCTAAGAAAGACTGCTTTCAAACACTGTCTTGTGTTTCATTTCATGTTCAAAATGTTCACGTTGCACTTGATTTTTACGTTCCGTTTTTCAATCTATAAGCAACACATTTGCGCCGGTAACCGTACGTTAATCCTGAGAAATAAACTGGCATTTATTTTTTGACTATCTTCCTAGATTAGTATACTTGAGCCCATCACTTTATTTTAATATGATACCAAATGCACATAAATGCATTCTACATTAAGTTTAATTAAAATTAATTTAAATCTTAACACTGTACTTAAGGGTGTATATAATAAAAATGAAAATCATTATCTACAATAATTATACTAGTGTACTCGGTGGTGTTATCAATAGTATTTGTACGTTATCCAACTTATTACACTAAGATATTACATTGAAACATCACAATTAATTGCTATGCCTATGTGCACCATACAGAAGAAACGATTTATTCACGATACTAGACATATAATCGCATCGATTTAAAAATAAAAAGGTATATGCGAAAAAACGGTTTTTGTGTTGCGAAATTTCATCCCAAAATTATTTAAAAAATGAACAATAATTTCTCATCGGAATTCTACGGACCCGTTTTGGCTTTTTCAGATTCGAACACACGACCTATAAATATGTTATAACGGTGGTTGTGCTTTGCGCGTTTAAAGTTATGAATACATATTAGTATGTACACACGAATTTATTTATGCATATGTTGCCTGCGTATTCGCATTGACGACCACGATGACGCACGCTAAATAATGCAGTAAAAATCCTATGTACGTTCGATATTCTCGCGCATTTAGGTACCATTACCGAGACTCGGGTATGGATTTCAATAAAATGCGAATATTTAGGTGTATATTTTACCGTGCTGTAATTCATTCATTTATACGCAACATTATTGGATACGCGTTACGTACGCTCAAAAATCAAATAATTTCAATCTCGAAATTATTCATAACGTAGGTATTTCATATCATAATAATATGTAAAAACCACTGCGGGACTCTCCGTCCGTTGCATTATGGCCGTATGTTGTGGTACACGAAAATCAGCAATTAAATACCGCAAAACCCACCACGCGTAATTCAAATGATATTCGCAAACGCGCGTTCGGTAATACGCTTTACGTTTTATTTGGACGGTGATATATTATTGTTAAATATTTTATACGAAAGAAAAATAATAAATGCATAATGGTTTATAGCTCCATCAACCGTCGCTCGGGAAGCGCATTAGAGAATTAACTAACATAAATACTAATTGATTTCATTCTATTTTTTTTTCTATACTTATTTTTATACCGGGTATTTTTTTCCTCCCGTAAACACACTTAATTCACGTTTTCATTAATAATTACCTTGTACGAGGTGCAACAAAGCGCAAAAATGTATATTGTATGTAGCGGAAAGAGAAAAAAAGAGAGAGAGAGAGAGTGAGAGAGGGACAAAGAGAAACGACTGAGATTATCATTATTCATAGTATTACCTGCTGCTGTACAGGCTGTTTATGTATATGTATATGGGCGTATGAAAGCTCGGGTGTGTAGATATAATAATATTATGTCGGTCATACATTATCTCCCAAGACTTTTATATTCACTTTAAAAGAAAAAAAAACGATGGGAAAACGAACGGGGACTAGGTGAAGAACATGTAAAAAATGAGAGAAAATATCCACGTTCATAAATCAAAACCAAAAAAACCTTCGCTTATGGGTAGCATAATTTGCAAATGCGATTGTATGTGTATACTTCTTGGGTTAATGCATGATTTCTCTGAGCAATGGCAAATGGGTTTCTTCTACCTGCTCATCGCTCTCCACGCGATCTACATGTACCACCTACTGTACCACAACATGAATGCAATACGCAAACTGTCCGAAAACTTCTAAGACGTGTCATTCTAAAACTTCTCACGTGCTCTACGATTTCGCGAAAGTCAATATATTACTCATACGTGTACACGCAAGTTGAAGGGAAAATCGTATTAACATCTACGGCCGTTGTAATGTAACATATATGATATTTTTACGCATTATACATTTGGAAAATTCAAATATACCCTAATCAACTGCATTATGGTTGACGTAAGATAATGTTAAGCGGATATCGTATGGTTTTGTATTTTTAGGATTTGTGAAATCATTTAAATTGAAATCGCTTTATGAAATACAGAAGATAAGCGTAAAATTCGTGCTGAAATGTCTTTTTGAATATGGATACTTTCCGACGGAATAACAGGTTATTAATCGTTTACGCGTGCATCGTCAAAGATTTTCTGATGTACAAAGTTTTTTAAAGACATTCTTCGCCACCATACACCCAGTACCCGATTTTCGTTATACAATTACTTAAGGTAAATAGCTTTCACGTTCGAAAAAGTAATATTATATCTCCAATTCGATTAGGTGTCGCTCGGGTTACGTTAAATAGATGGCGAAACGCAAATCTGCACAGAGAAAAAAAAAACAACTTTTCAATCTTGGTGACATGCAAAGTCATATATTCCTCATAGTTTTCAAAATGTGATTGAGCACAATGCTATAGTTCATTTTGTTTTTTTCTTTCTGATGTCAAACGTAGTTTACCGAATATGATAAAGCTCACTTTTTCTGCTATGAAAACAAATTTTTACGTTTATATAAAACCGTTATAGATCCCTTCAACAATAATCGACCAATCTGCTCAATGGTAAATACCTTAAAACACTTTGTTAGAGATATTGTTGACGGTCATAATATAATTGCGATCCCGTAAATATTTATTTAGCCAATTTACATCACACTCTTAAACCAAAGAGCGACGCAGTGTAACTTAAAAATCTAAGCAAATGTGTGTATACCTATATACCTGTCATGCTGGGTGCTAAGGGATTTTCTAGAAATTACGTTATATTTTATTACCACCACGGCGTCCTGTGGTATGTAACAAATATTTCTTCGCAGTACCGCACTATCTGTACCTTAACTGTAAATTAACTCGCGAAAACACTTTTGAAAAAATTACATTCCAAGCCATTCAAACATAGTTGTATCTTCTGTACTCTAATATATTACATAATATATTATATTTGTGTGTTAAAAACATATTTAAGAAAAAAATTGCTCGCTGTCTTAGAATAAAACAACCGAATTAATTAATAATAATAATAATAATAAAAACATTGTGTAGTTTTTTTTATAAATAGTTTTCTGGTCGAACTGATTCTTTATCATTTACGAAATTTTTGCTTAATCTTTTACGCTTTCACAGAGAAAATACTTTGTCTAATGAAAACTAATTTGTTAAGTGTCGTGATAGATTTGCCTATATAGTTTTTGTTTCAACAAAGAATTACCAAACAATTTTACATATAATTCCAAGTGTACATGCTTGATATTTTAAAAGTTAAAACTGTTACAATATGCTCCACGGAAATTATAAAACGAGTAGTATATACTGCAGCACCTTTACTAAAATAACGTAAAGAATATTATGGTAATGACTTTTAAATTTAAAACAACATCAAATATCCATTGGGTTGGCCGATCGACCAACGAAGTTTTTTTGGATTTGTGGTTTTATTTGTATTGTTTGTAAATTTGATCAGAAAAGAGAAAATCATTATATAATAATATATTAACGGCCAATTATTTATGAATCAAATATAATTATATTATTCCCGTGCAAGCATGATTGCTATCCATGTCTACGAACGACTCTATATTAGTGGTAAGTTAAGGCTCTCAAGAATTCGTGGCAGTAACTAATAAATAAATCACTTATATATGAGTTAAACTGGGAATAGTACAACAAATTTCTTTATGATATAAGAAATATGATATTTCGAGAAAAATGTAATTTTGCACCGTAATGTATCTTAATGCCTTAATAGACATTTCACGAAGGAGGAAAAAATCTAGCCACGCTGCGGTTACCTACTTCCACAGTTTAAAAGTTATTGCTTACGTGCCGTGTCCGAAGTACGTTCAAATATGTTTCACAATAATTTTACTCGTTACCGTTTTAAATGCCCAAAAAGTGTTCATAAGTAATATGAGTGTGCGTGTAAATATAATGTTTGTGTGTTTAAATCAGGTTTCATGATTAATGATTGCTGTAAAACATTGCGATACATCTTAATGTTGTTGACATTCGTTTAACATACTGTGAAGAGGGGCTAATGTTTTTACCCCTAATCAATGATTTTGTACTAGAAAAAAAAAGTGCATAAGTCATACAGCATCTAATTAAGAACACAATGGATTTTAAAACATTCAGAATGGTTATGAGATGACAATCAGCTTTGTGTCGTTTCGTTATTTCAATAAATTTCTCGATTATGGAAATTACTGCTACTGCTGAAATACAAATTTAAACGTACCTATCAAACTTTTACACGCATTTTAATTAAAATTAAAAATTTAAAACTTATTTAATAACTATTAATTCATAAACCTTAAACTTTGGTTAATTATGACTGTGACTCGACATGAAAGCACAAACAATTAACTGAATATTTTAAATATTCGTTTGACATAATTTACTGTGTTTTTGATTATCATTCATCTAAAATTGTTCATAATAATTAAATTTTAAATCAAGATAATTATATTACCATTCATTATATCAATAGATAAATTAAACATTGTAATTGACATATTTTGTTTTCTTCAATATAGTTCGCAAACTGAATCAAAGATTAAAGCCTACACCTTAACGACAATATTGATGAGTATTATGTTCAAAAATATGCTATATTATTTTAAAAGCATTAATAAATATTATTTAAATAACTTTAACATGTTGAGTTTCACCAGAATAATTATTTCGAATTGATGTTCATATTTTTTTGACTAATTTAATATATCTAGTAACATATCAGCAATTATAATAATCAATAGTTTTACACAAATAAATATGTCAACAACTACAATAGTGATGATTTATAATGAATATAGTTATCTAGACAAATATGAATTAATGGAGTCATCCAGAAGAGTAATAATTACTAGATAATTATTATCTTATACATTTTTATTTGTTACGATATTTTTTAGATTCTGAATGGAGTGATGGAATCTATTGGTTTAACAATGATGTGTGTTTTTTTTTATTAATTTTTTATTTTTTTTTTGTGTCTGACGACATATTTTTTGGCAGTAAAAATGCTTCGATTTGCTTAAATAGATTTAGATGATACTATAGCAAGTCAAAAATCCAACTTTTCAATACTTTTTAAAAATATCGAAAAAAACGATAAAAAAATTACGAAAAAACGGGAAATTTTACGCAAAATCAAGTTTTTACTAATTAAATTTTTTTTAAATGCTCTAACTCAAAAACCGAAAATTGCAACAACTTGAAATTTTCACCAAATCTTTATATTGACGTTTTCTATACATGGTTTAGTTTTCAAAATATTTTGACATATTTTGACTTATTTATAGACAATTTAAATTTTCGATTTTTGTAAAATTTTTGTTATTAAACATCTATAAAATTTAATTGGCAGACCGAAAACTCTTGAAAATGTAATACAAGGTTTATAATAAGTTAAACTTATCGTTACTAAAAAATATCAGTGATCGGTTTACTCAAATTTTTTTTATAAGCCCTTAATGCTCAAATTTGTATAAAATGTATAAAAATCACGATAATTTGCAAGTTATTTTGTATATAAAAATTCATAAAATGTTATATCCTAGACAAACATATTAACTCCGTTCAGAATCGTTATTCGTATAGAATGATATCTATCATTGCATTCAAATTTAACAAATCCATTGTAATAATGACTTATTCTATAAACGAGGTGCACTCCACCCCCAACTGTACAGCAGAGCGAGGCCCATCCAGTTCTTTTTTTCTTTTGATTAAAAAGTAATTGGTTCAACAAAACATTAATCCTTCTACAAATTAAAGAATTTAAGAAACATATTTTTTAATTAATTATAATATAAATAATAAAAATTTAATATTTCACTTAAAATATAACTGATATTCTAAAACATAGTGATAACAATTTATTTCAACTAACATAATCTATTAATTAATAATATACTAGAGATAACATTTATATTAATGATCTGAATTAGTTTTAGTTTAAAATTTAATTTTAATAATAGGTTATTATAGTGAACAAGGAGGTATTTTTCAATGATCTACACAGATAATAAAATGCATTTTATTTTCATAAAACAAAAGAATGATTTAGAAGAAGGTGCCCAAGAGTCATAAAATAATTTGAATTTAATATGTTGTAATAAATATAATATTAAAGCTGAGATTTGTTACCTACAGTTTTGAATTAAAACGATAATTTTTCTAAAGCGATATACTTGATATTCTTGACTTGATGACTTTATGATGTTGACTTTCAAACAATTACAATTATAATTCCAACCTTGCATGAAAGAAAACTGAAATTTAAACTTTAGAATGTATACATTAAAACTATACAAACATTATAAAACAAATATAGATTACCGATGCCGTTTTTAAAAATTAATAACTACTGACATGATGATTGCATAACAGTAGTAAACTTAGAATGTTACCAACGCCCCACGCCTATTGCATTTTTACTAGATTACTTTAAATATATGATAGAGAAAAGAAGCTTTTAAAAGTCTACGACTTGACACAAAACGGAATCTATTTGGTTTTTAGAGGTCAACATTAAAAAAAGAACTCACCAGTATAACTTAATTGCGTCTAAAAAAAAAAAAAAAATCCAGCTATAAAGTCTTCAGAAACGCCCTTTCCTGTGTCTGTCATGTCGGACCCGACATAACCTTTTTTTCTTCTGCCTTTATGATGTACACAGCGTTATACATTTTTTCAATAAAGATCCGTTATAAATTCACATGCTTAAATTTTAATTCTAAGATTAATTAAGAAACAATAATTACCGGTTTGATTAATCAACATGTACGGCAACTCACATGTTTCAGAGTTCTTGGGCTGCATTCATACATGACGTTATTTAAATATCAAAGTGTGATACACCAGTAAACCAGCACGTCACGTGAAAGTACAATAAAAATTCAAATTGTTAATTGGTTTAAACATATATGCTCTTATTATTTCACATCGAGTACGAGTATGTGTATAAAGTAATTATGTATTTTAATGAATTTACTTGGAAATTGTAATATCCAAAAACGTTATCATATGCAGTATCCATATGATAAGATATAAATTAATGGACAGAGTTGGGCATTACTCGAATAAAAACATTTCTTATTTCTTATTCATTTATTTTTATTTGATAATTCTTGATTTTTTCTTTTTTTATTCTTCATTCTAATTTTTACAATTGTTCATCATTCATTTTTTTAAACAGTTTATTTGTTGTGTTATATTCATGATTTGGTTGTTCGTTAATCATTATTCTACATGATTATATTTAACTTGAATGTTTCATGCATAAATGAAAGTTTCAAATTATTGAAATCGATGTGTTCCGTATTTGTGACATATAACGTGGTATCAGAAAATTAACTCATACATTTTTGTTGTTGTTATTATAAATAAAGATCAATACGACTTGATAAAGCTATGTCAAACTTTGTCAGTATTCAGTATTCACAGATAATATTAAATGACATATTTTAGTGATTGAAGGTTTGCAGTTAATTTTCATTTTAAAGCATTATACGTGTACATTTGTGGATTATTCGACATCGAAAAATCATTATAATTTTTTAATATTTCTATGAGCGCATAAGATGAATTATTTAGTTATGAATGATTTAAAACTGTCAACCACAAGTTACAGGAACACTACTGAAGTTAATTCTGTGAATAGTGATGAATGATACCTGTGTTCATCTCAGAATATAAAATATTGAAGGATCAGAACCAAACGTTTTTCCATGATGAACTACAGTTTTCAAATCCCAAAGGAAACTATACTTGATTGAACTTTTTTAAATTAATCTCTTCTAACGAAAATATTACAAGATAATGTTCGATATAATTAATTTTTTCATTAGGATCCCGGAGTCCAAAGCTCAAATATAATATAAATACTGTTTTTATATTGTATTGTTGAGCAGTGAGCTAGTTAGTACTCGAAATGGACCGGAATGCGCTGCTACAGCGTTCAGTTTCGTAATATTAGCTTTTACATCCACTCAGGTTGGTTAAAATTAGAATTGAAAAGTTTTAATTCGTAAAAAAATATTGAAAAAAAAAGCCATTGGTAAGAAAATTATGACAATAACATCATCAAGATGATTCAAATTATAAAATTTCACTTCGATAATTTATAATAAAATATAAAAATTCCATTTTTATAGAAGTCTAAAAGACTTTCCGTTAATGATATTGTAAATTAAGTTACTGAAATAAATCGTTTTAAAATATTTATAAATAAATAATATTATTTTTATTTTTATTACCGATCACCAAATAAAAAAATAAAATATTTCAGACAAGTAGCATTCTTGTATTTATTTTATGTATAATTTAAATTACTTAATCACCCGACATTGCCCAGAACAATAAATGTTATTTTACAACTCACATTATTTCATACAATTTTCAATGTGACTGCATTGGATGAAAAACTATACTATTTACCTGCTTAAATTTTAAGTTTACACAAGAGTTTGCGATATGTAGGTTTTAAAATAATATACTGATAGTCTTATCACAAAGGATCACAGGTTTGCCAACGGGTTAACAACATATTTTTGTTTAGAAATTTTCTTTGCTAATAATTATTTAATTTCCAAATGGAAAATTGATTAACATTATAGTTGAATATAAAAGACAATTTCAAAAATATAAATAAATGCCTAAATATTTTCTTAAAGAGAAAACTATCATATTTTATCACGATGTTGAAGTCGTAATAAAAATATATAAAAAAAAAAAAAATAGTTTACGAACCTCTATTTACTGAAAAATAATAATAATGTTCAATCCGTAATATGAAAAAATATTTTAGGACGATTTCCTGGAGGGCACATTCAGTTTAAGTTGGTTTTATCCAATTTTCGGTTTTGCTGGTTTGCACAAATACGTTAGATCACACGTAACACTGATGATAAAACGTAAAAAAATGAAAACCGCTTTCGTTTGATACTTCGGGACACTTTTAGAATAAAATTCGGAATATATTTTTAGGCAAATTTTGTGCGAATAAAATTATATATGCAAAACAATGAAATTTTATAAATTTTCGGAATATAAGGGAGATTTATTGCTTATCATTGGGTTACTTTATATTGATATTGTTTAAAACTAAAACATTATATTATTATTAATTTATTTATGTATGTATAATTATTTGAAATTGATGGCTAATACTTAAAACATTTTGCCACTGACGTGTTTATAAGTATAGGTTTAAAGTATTTGGCATTTGTTATATCAAAGCAGTATGGAGTTTTCAATAAAAGTTACCTATACATAACTGGTTGTTTTTATTTTTAATAAAAATATATTCAAACGTGTCATAAAAATCATTTGGACGGACGCCTACCCTTACAGTCGGAGAGCATTGAATAAAAACGTTACTTAGAAAAATAAATAAATGCAATATATGTCCACACTTGTCAATAGCAGTATTCATAAAAGAATAATATTATGCTTAAACGTCATTTTGAGCGTGAACACCTAAAAATCTTTTTATTTCGATTTGCAGAATATAACGTGTGTCTGATATTTTTCTCTGTCGTTCATTTTTTACCTTCGCGTACCCGGAATAATATCGAACATTTGAGTAGGCTAGAATCAAAAGTCACATGTTCAAAAAAATAGTAAAATGAAGTATCGGCACTGTCTAATAGAAATAGAGTTTAATTTAATGTATTTCCAGCATTTTAAAATAGTTTATTATAATATAGTTTATTATATTATTATACATTAAATTAAACTCTAAAATTTAAAATTTAAAATTTAAAATTTCTATTAGACAGTGTCGATAACTCATTTCACTATTTTTTGGAACATGTGACTTTTGATTCTAGCCTACTCATTTGACTATAGCCATGCGCGTAGGGTTAGTTTCATCGCACACAATTTCGTCATATACCTACTCGTTTGTCAAAACCAGATATAATTTTTAATGATGAATACACTAACATTAGTTTTCTATTCGAGATGACTCCTGATGGCTTCTCATAACAATTAGGTGAACTTATAAACTTAATATACTTATAGAGGGAAATAGTCGAATTTCTCTACGGTCATATAAGAATAACAGTCGACCTGCAAGTAAGATTTCGTTGCACTAAAAAAAAAATACCTGTCCTCTCCGTATCATATATTATATCAGTATACTCGACGAACGACATATTAGTCCGACTATTGCACCGATCGAAGTGAAATATTTTTATATTAATTTCGTTAATAAACATTCAAAAACTGATTTTAGTTAAAATATGATCTAATGTCCTTACGTCCTTTATATATAACCCTATATTTTATAAATTAATGAATAATATTTATTTCATTGCGAACAATTGTTAAAAATAGACATCCCGTGGATAAAGTTGTGGGTAGGTTGACTTGTGTGGCTGTTGCTATCGACCGAGTCAATGGTTTTCAATGTTTCATGTCTTCAACAACATAATGTTATTTAACACCAATGTGATGAATGGAACGTAAAACGGTACGCATACATACGTTATATTATATTTTATAAAGTGTAATGTGCGTACGATACATGAGGGGGAAAATTATTTTTCTTTGGACGGGAAAGGAAAACTCGATGGGACTCCAAGTCAACAACACGCGCATTGGATCGCACGGGAACGCGTATATTATAATAAATATTCGATGTGATGTTTTTCATTAGTAGATACAATTTACATAATCATTCATATAGTTTCACACACACACACACACACACACACACATATATATATATATATATATATATATATATATATATATAAATATTGTTTGGTTAAACTCAAAGGACAATGATATGCAGATCGTATATCACATAGAAGTATGAGCTTGCGTATGTATATTTTCTCCCTTTTTTTTTCAAAAAATCTAATGAATAATTAAGTGCGAACAATTTAATTACGATGTAAATTCAAAGTGTGTTGGTTGAAAAATTTAGTGATTCTACATTCGCCCACATATATATATATAGGTATATATTACTATGTGTCATATTAATCGGAAGATTATGATTTTATTTTGTATGTATGTTAAGTTCTAAAAAAAATTTTCGTCTTAGATTTTACGTTAAAATAGCTTTTGGAAAATAAAGTCACTGAAAAGTAATATTTTTCGATTTTTTTCTACACGCGGGCTATGCATAATATTGTTTCATTATTGTTTTAAAATATCTTTGAGACCGAGTAATAGTGACGATCGACTTTAAATTATTATTATTCGTAAATCAAACTCAATTCAACCGTGAATTTATCGGCAAGGGTGTTTTTCGCTAAGGCTGTAGATTCTTGCAAACGTCGAACTGACAGTAATACCTTAAACACTGTTTGTACATTTACGGTACGAGATTTTCTAGTAGTTCGTCGAAGACATTTAAGTTTTGGATTTAATTATTTCGTATTCCTTCGGGTAAGGGATTGTATTTTTTTTTTTTTTAAAAAAAAAGCATAAAAGTCGCATACAGAAATCGAGAACATTTTTCTAAGTAGAAAGTGTCGAAATATTTAAGTTATTATTAAGGATATTTATCGGCGGCTGCATGTGAACAAAAGTAATACAGCCAATAAGTGAGCAGTGGTTATGCGCGCTCGTTGTTTTTCAATCACTAACCGCCAAAGCATACGCAACAGACAGTTGTTGTGAAATGCAATATTTTACAATATGTTAACGCTGGAAATAATGCGCGACACGTACTTCAAAGCACAGTATAGGAAATGAATGACTGACCGTTTGTACAAACTTCACCATATATTTTATAATTTTTCATCAATACGACTTGTCGAAAGTTTAGTTATTACATTTATCCATATATATATATATACGCAGACGGGTCGAGTTAAAATATATAAATAACCGAGGACATACAATTTGTACAAAAAATCGAGTTTGTAAATATGTATACAATACGTACCATCCAAAACAGTGTCTCGTTCGCGAACCCGGAATACTCGTCGATCGTTGATAGCACGCTGAAAATCAGGCATACCAATACGACCATGAACCTGTGGGCAAAAATAAAATAATTCGTTATAAAATTAATACAATTTGGATAAGCTTATATCGTTATATTAACGTGATTTCGGTACAAAACACATCATCGTCGTGGTATAAATCAAAAAAATAAAGATAAAAACTTAAAAACATCCATAGAAATAACGCGTAGACGTTTTTTGTTTCTTCCAAAAACGAATGAAATATCATCAACTTGAACGTAAGCGTATCGATCGAAATGATTTACGACTACGTAGGCTACACACAACAATAACGGTATAATGATCTAGCTCCGGTCCGGGACTGATATTGGAAAAAAAATTGAACCGCTTTTTAGTCCACCCCATAATTATCCGCAAGATAAATTTTTGTTTGAGCATTTTTACGGGCGATTAGACTAACGAAATGAATTTGTGTGTATTTACGTGTTTGTGCAACAAAATGCATTTATCGTAAATCCTTACAGCACTTTTCTGATTGTACGTCTTGATTGCGTGTGTTTCGTAATCTAGATTGAAGCTGCTGATGTTCAGTCGAGCATTATTCGACTGTAGTACTATGATATTCTTAGGAGTATTGATCATTTATTAATTCTTATTTTTTATTGTTTATTTTATTATTGAATAAAATATTGTATATTGTATTCATTTTATATTCAAAACATTTCTGTTTATAATATGATTTCGATGCATAAATGCAAGCGATAAGCCCGATAAGTACATACTGCCATTTTTTTTTTATTTCGAATGCATCGCCTAAGTGTGATTACGTACCATCATTCATCCAGGGCAGAGAGACGGCACTCGCATTTTTCTCTCGTTCGCAATGCGACGTACAGTGGTCATTGCCGGATGTGATTGATACTCGAGTGCTAACACGGCCCGAACTCAACAGTCGATTCGGCACAAGGCCGCGTCTATGCGTTTTATTTGAACGTCTTGAGTTACAAATCACCTCTAGGACGTAGAAGAGAAAAAGCTCTTTAGAAGGAAAGAAAAAGAGAGAGAGAGATAACGAAAGAAAAACTAAAAATCTCATATAGAATACTATGTCGAAAACGTCTTCCAAGTTGATCATTATGATAACATTATTCAAACCAGTCCAGGATATGATCAGCTATAGTAGTGCAGACCGGTTCGTTACAAAACAATTATTCCGATAAACCTTAACCGTTTCAGTTGAATATTCTTGGAAATAATTTTTCCGAATTCCGTAATGAGGCGAAACATGGTTTATTGATTTTGTATCAAGTTCAACTATTTAAAGTTTCCATCGAAGGACTAATCTAAAAAAAGATATGGAGTTCATTTTTCACACGGTCTTAAACTTAAAATCGCAATAATTAATAAGCCGTTAGTCGTTAATATTAGTTTATGTACGTCGATGTTTTCGGAAAATTATATAATCTCTTTTAAGAATTAGAATTTTGAACGTATGACGTAATCATCATTGCTGTACAGGATATATAAAAATCAAAAATAAATAGTTATAAAATATGTACATCAAAACCACTGTCAGTTTTATAACATATACGTATAAAAATTCTGAAATAATAATAATTTGCTCGCAACATATCCGGTTGACCGTACTACATAATATTATCTTCATAATCGTTTGTAGTATACTCATACATTTACCGACGTTTTATATTATAGACTGCGTCGTTTGGCCGTAATAATTTTGCCAAATTGTCTTGTTTCCAAGACGGACGATTGTACGGGCACGTGCTCACGACAAATGGCTAAAAATGTCAAAAGTTCGCCTGTTCGAAGTTTAACAACGCCTGACACGTTTTAACCTAAGCAATAAAACATCCACTACGAACAGAATAAGATTCCTCGACTGAATATGGTTATTTGCAGCGAGAGGTTTTTTCTTCATTATTAATATAATTATTAATTTTTCCGCGCTTTCGAATTTAAAAAAAAAAAAAATGAAATTTTCACGTGCGACGGATTGATATTAAATGTTTACACTACAACTGCCAATTACGGTGTATATATTTTGACCACTTAGCGTATTTGTATCATTATTGGTGCTGCTCGGATATGCGGTCTACCGACGGGACGCGGTCTACAAACATGTATGTAGACCACATATCTGAGCAGCGATAAAAAAAAAACATTAAAAGATAAAATTGATCCAAATATAATTTGTTGTAATATAATGTATACCTACGATATAGTTTTGTATTTTCCGCCTATATTTATACTAAAAGCAAAATCACTGATATACCATAGTGTGGTAGTGTATTTAATAAGTTTGTTAGTAACCGAACAACCGTCGATCAGTAACCTAACCATGTATTAGTGCATATCATTATGCAATTAAAATAGTTCTATTCAACCGTCACTTGTAGTGAAGAAATTGCCACTGCTGTGCCAATGCACATAGCTTATTAGACACTGCCAACAAATTGTTACCATGCGTATTGTATTATTTATTTACATACCATTATTTTTAATGATTTTTACTAATATACTAATAATTAAAATATTTGATTATTTATTTACATACTACTATTACTATTTACTGCATACGATAGGTGTACGGTTTACATAATATGTTATGTATACCGCATGTCTGCGCAGAAAAATGTCGGTAGACCGCATATCCGAGCAGCACCTCATATTTGAGCGACATGTTGACTGTATGACCAACAGCATGAAATTTAAATGCATAATATAATTCCGTAGTGTTTCCACACGATTTATGATTTACGTACTGTAAACTAAAAACTAAAACATTGAACGCAGCAGTTCAGCGGTTTAAAAAAAATTACAAATAACGTTGATGGTCAGAGAAATTAGATAAAAATTGTAATTCACAATTCTTAAACAAGCTACGTCGTGAGAACCTGATGATATGTCCGCACATAAAATGGTTTAATATTTACACGAATGTAATTTATGTAATTCCCGTTAAATGTACGAATAATATCGAGCTGCGAGCGTGGAAACTTGTTTATAAATGTGCTTTATCCGACCGAATATTATGCAAGACCCAGAGCGTTTCATAGGAAACAATTAAAAGATGCCGAAAAGAAACTTGTGCTTTATTGTTTGATGATTATTCAAATTAAATAAGTTTAAAAATCGATTTACGTCAAAATCTCTCCAGTTTAAAACTTATAGGAATGTCAGTACACTTTGTGGTCGCTTAACAATGAACCGCTACGAAGAATACCAAACAAGTTCAAAGTTCTTCATATTTTCAAACAAACCCATATAATATAATCCGCTAAAAATATTTTTGAAGTGTTGTAAAAATCATTCTAATTAAAAAAAATGATTGAAATTGTTTTCGTAAAAGTTGCAATACATTTTTTTACCCCATTAAATACTTAAAATATATTTGTTAAACTTGGATAAAAAAAAAAAGTAATATTAATGAGTATGAATAACCACGACGAGTAATTGAATTACCTTGGTATTATCGTGGTTGAAAAAAAGTGTATTTTGAAATATTCGTACAACATAAAAATAGTTTTCAGACGTACACTGAAATGGTTTGATATTAAACTGTAACTTATAAATTAATAAGAGATTTAATATTTTAAATTTATATCAAAAATTAATAAATATTTTAATAAGCAACATTAGCGACTTTCTGTTGAACTACTCACGGTCTTATTGAAAAAGAACGGAAATGAAAACTTAAAACGTCGTTTCCGACGACCTCACACAGTCGTTTTCTGAAAAAATAATAAATAAATACCCATTCGAGTTCAACTTGAAACATTTTAAATATCAATACAGAAATATTTTCTCACTTGCAAATTACATGCATTTCATATGACGTTTTTCGTTTATTTTTGTGTAATTGATACGAGTGTCTTTTCGTCAGTGCAAATCGACAATATAGAATAAAATTACCCGATTAGCCGAAACAGCATCATATTAGACGGAACTGGAGAGTTAAAAAAATATATTTCTGATCTAATGGTTTCCGTATCTAAGTCTTGTAAACTGTTCGCTGTGGTGACATATCTGTGTAATATTATCTTGTTGTAGTCACGCCGCAGCAGAACACCACGCAGGAATCGCATGAACATTAATCACAGAAACGTCCAACTAGTCACCTGCATGGGTCCAATATTTTGTTTTTATATCGTTATTTTACTTTTCGTTGTTGGTCCCGTAATACACTGATTCCAGCAACGACGTGTATATAAAACTCCTTATAAGAACGTAAATGTGAACGCGATCTGATCCCTGAGCATTTCCGTTCAACGAAGAAAAAACATTTAAACGTTGTCAAAACAATTTTTGCAATATATAAGATAATAGTTAAAGTATTAAAATTAGTTAAAATGCATTTAGATTTTAAAATAAAACTGTGAAAATGTCTCAAATTAAATGTAATGATTATTTGATTTTGATTTTATATAATCAAAATTTCCTTTTTGATTACGTATAATTCTCACTGAGTAAATACGAATTTCCTTCTGTTGTATCATCACATAAAATATAGATGATATTGACACCTAACACCTAATTTAATTTAATTATTATTATAAAAATAAAATTAATACATTGTCAGCAAACGCACACATACACATACAATCTTCAGGAAATGTTGACCAGATAGATTGCAATAGAATAAAACACCCCCAGAAAGACGTGATGAGAGTTCATTCTACTGCCTTCGATGTGGAGGACGGAACGCAGCCCGACTTCATTCACCGTCATTCTTTATTTTGTACTTATAATATTTTTCGTTGTCTTTTATTAAAAGATTTTAATTGTAATTGTAAAAGGTGTTCATGTTTAATAATTGTTCTATTTTACGTACTTGTGCGAGTATATGAGAAAGTTGGTACATTTACAAAAAGGGTATTAAAACTACATAGTATTTCAAACCTCAATCTAGTGCTAGATCTTATTCTTTGTCAGTTTAAGGGAGAGTACAATATTGTTTAGGTAAAGGTTACCTCATGCTCGAAATATCCAGTGCTAGACCGTCTTCTTTGTCACTTAAGAAGGTAGTCGTCAGGGCCAGTTATTAGGTTTTTCTTTACGTGCTTGTTTGACGATTAGAGTGTCCAACAACCGACAAATACTTTGTTTTTGTGTTGTTATATGTCAAGCCTTTGCGTGGCGTATACGACACTTCGATTGATACAAAGGTTGAGTAAGGAAGGTGAAAAACCAAGGTAATTAACTAGAAATTTGAAACTCAGGCTTTTTGTACCCCTGCAGGTTGACAACGAGTCTACATGTATAAACGCAATGAAAACGATGACGAGGGGAAAGAGCAGATGTCGATATTTTTCGACGTCAACGATTGAAGATACTAAATATGCATTACAACAATATATCCAAGTTCGGACGAATTGATGTCGATCGCGGGAAATAACGCTTTGCACACGAAGGCATGTCAATTAATCACATTGCAGATGAACAAAATCACACACCCACTCTTATATGAAGTGTTCGATGACGTTCAGCCCGTGGAGCAGTGTAAAAATTGTTTTATGTTTAAAACCCATAACAATCATCATAAATGACTTATGGTAATGTATTGAGAAATATAGTTTATATCAAAATATATATTTTTCATAGTACCTACAATAATAAAAATCTAAAAAAATTCGTTGTTTAAGCATAACACAGGAGAAAACATACCTAATATTAATAAATATTAATATTAATTAATTAATAATACCTATATCTAGTATAAAATATAAAAATATATACATTTTGAATAATATAAGAAAATAATTTGAAAAATACTTATTGCTTCGGTAGAAAATTCAAAATATAAAGTTGATAAAACAATAAATTTAGGGGCACGTGAAACTGCGGCCGAATTGTTACCTATATTGAAAAGGTTTAAAATAAATTGCACCCATTTTTTTTTTTTTTGCTCAAAGGTGTCATGTAAATTGTGCTCAATTTTTAATTGTATTCTATTAACTATTATATCATATGGCTGTAACGAATTAAATATAAGTTAAAGATTATAATTTTGTAATTTTGTTTATTTTTGTAAAAATACAGCTATTTTTGTTTTAAAATTTCACCCAGGCGTATATTATATGTAGTTTTATTATACACTAGTTAAAAACTCGGGCACAGATTACTTATCACCTTTTTCCACTTGATAAAAACTTGGACGCAGTTTACAAATACGATTATTTGTTAACCAGTGTATTTGTCGTAGTTTACAATCGCCGAAAGTAAGTATCAAAACCTTAGCATAAACACACACATACAAGCATACACTGATTCGTTAGGTACACATATTATTATTATTATATTACATATCATTATGATATTGTTCCACGTACCAACATAAGTTAGACTACCGTAAGTACCTACCGCTTGTTTGAAAATGCATAATGAACATCGGAACATTACGTGATTATAGTTTCCAAGTGAAGCAAAACAAGTATATTTTATAGGCTTTCCTAGAATATTTTTTTTCTCTTCAAACAAGTTTTCGAGTAGTATATCTGGATTAAAAATTGTATGTAGGTATTACTAACTCATTATTTCACTGAGTGAATACAGACGGAAATTGAAAAAGGTAACTTATTTGTTTTTAAATTTCCATTTAATGTAGTTAATATTTAACGTTCATACTTCTGATAAAATAATTATAGGTAATTTAGTATATTTCGACTTGAAAAATAATATAAGAATATACTTAAGAGCCAAAGCCATTTTTATTCAGTTTTACAAAATCAGTATATTTGAAGCGGTAAATTACTTCCTTCTTTAGTGTGCATTAAAATATGATAAAATATTAAAATATAAGCATGTATTTTCTTTTCTTTTTTTTTGATATTTTTAGTAAAAAAAAAAAATATCTAGTAAATATCGAGTTTTCAATACAAGTGTGTAATTTTTTTTTTTTTTATTTAAAGTATATTACATCTGAATATAGTCAAGATGTTAAATATATATTTCAAGATAAACCAACATAGTGTTTCAAGTGTGAAGAGTCATCAAATCATTACTATATAATGCATTCAACTCATAAAACATTTAAGAACTCACGAAAAACATAGTATTATTGTGAACAATTATTCATGGTAGAAAACGGCATCATACTAGATGTTTTAAGCTTTTAGTGATATTTTTTTTTTTTTCTAAAAATACATATTTCTTCACAATCGATAAGCTAATATATATTATATAAAACTAGAAATATTCAAATCTACTATGAAATTGTATTGGAAAAGTTAAAAAAATTCATGTGTATATTATTAATAATTATACGCATTTTAGTTGCCTATACAAAACGCCGTCAAACAATTTTTATAAGAGCCCTTACGTTGAGACAATGAAACTATTTACAATATCATAAAATTATTTTATAGTTATATCATCCAATAAACTTATAAATTTAATTAATTTAAATATTGCTTTTTGAAAATGACGTGTTGATCATTTGTTTCGAATATTTTTATAAAAATAGGAACAGAGCTTAAATAATACTACGTACAATAGGGATCTGAACATCGGCACGTTGAACTCTTTTGATAATTCAAATTACAAATTACAATATTTATATTGCTATTAATATTATGAGCATAATTGTTGTTTTGACATTGAATATTAATATGTAAATCGAAATGGACAAACTAGGGTAATTAATTTGCCACCCACATCATCCTCGTCTCGTCCGAAGTGTGTGTACGTGTGCGTGTTACTTATCAGATTGGTAATCTAATGATCAACATTGCCTCTCCGAGTAATTTAATATCTTTGCAGTGCACAGGAATATATACGTAACATGTAATACGTCCTCCGAAGTCAGTACAAAGCTTTGTTTCTTTACAATGTATCAAATTTAATTGACGTTATACATGACATTAAGCGTTATTTCGGCGAAATTAAAAAAAAAAAAAAAAAATTAAACCTCCCAGAGATAAACTGGAAAAAATAATGTATTGTAAATAACGGCGTGGAAATTTAACGAAATGAATGTACAAATGTTCGGGGGAAAAAAACTTTTGCACTTAACTGAATTTACATGTAGGTACGATATTATGCGAGTGAAGATTCACCAATCGATCTGTTCAATTTAGGAAGTTTTCACCGCGCATGAAAGTTTTCATACTCAGCTCGCAGGTGTTATATACAAATCTTAAACATTAAAACATATCGAACTCGTCTCGATTTTGCTCGACCATAATTCCATCGGAAAATAGGTTTTTTTTCGGTAAACACTTTATACTTGTTATTATGAGTGTATCGATTGGTTTTGGGACACGATAATGCTCTCAAAACAAAATTAAACGCTGAAACACTTATTACATACTTTCAATTTGAATTAACCACCATCGTCACGTGGTGAATTTCACTTTGCTTAATGTATAATGTATAATTACGTATAATAACATTATGTATATATTATGGATACACATTTTTTTAATATTATTGCCAGTTTTTGAAATTAACAGATAAATAAACAAAAAAAACAATTTATTTTACCATTATACATAAATATTTCGATACGATGTATATTGTATATATTACTTCACCTGAAAAACCAGCAAACACCAACACGTACATGGAATAAAACACATTTGTTATATAATACATTGTACAAAGCATTACGCGTTTTTAAACCTGTAATTGACGTATAATAACAATTATGTAATTATTGTTTTAGCGAACAATTAGTTTTTGAAAATATGTTGTATACGTACGACTACTCAATTACTTCGAAATAACTTACTCATAAATGTATGAATACTTAAAAAAAAATAATTTTGTTTAAACATGACACGTATGCTATCACAGGATTTATATTATTATTATGTGTAGGTCTGTAGGACTTTGTTTAATAATAAATAAAAAACGTAAAAAAAAATATGTTTGACTTCTATCTGATTTCGATAAAATATTAATTTAAAATATCGTTCTGTTGAAGAATTAATGACAAGATAGTCATAAAGTATCGTATTCAATTATTTTGTCTTTATAATTATATATATAAATACACATAAACATATTTAATCCATAATTAAATTGAAAACTAAAACAAAATATTACACCCCTTTACCCTAGACTTACTTTTGTACTCGTTTTACGACATTAATTTATTTTACATTTTTTTTCCGTCCGTTTCACAATATTGACTGTTTGATTTGCATAGAAAGCGTTTGTTTATATTTATTATAACACGCGTTACCTCCACGACACGAATCATTAGTCCATTTTTGACAACGATTTGTCACTATTGAGGCAATTCACACACTAAGTATCACCGAACGCATGTACCGCAGTTGTAATACTATATTTGGTTTGTGAATTATTTAAATATTATCATACAATATGATTTGGTAATATTTCTACATCCTTTTCACCCTAAATACATGGTTTTTTTTCATCGCCGAAGCTATTCCAAATAAGCGGTGTACCTACCTCTATAAAAATAGATAATAATCATAATAATAATAATAATAATAATTTTATTCATACTCATGTGCATAATAACTACGAGTAGGATGTATCAAAGGTTTTCCTGTTCACGGCATGCGTACACGTACATAATACACGTATATAATATGTCCTCGTTCCCCTCTATGGAATTTATATTGTAACTCGTTTATTATCGCGCCTGCAAGCCTCTAATCATTACTTCAACGTCCGACGGACAGACTCTGATTTTTACTTCAAATCTCATTATACATACATTCATGATTCAGTGTGTACACGCGAAATAAATACGAGCACTATATGTACTGTAGAGGGATGTGGGCCATCTGTTCAAAACAGTTATTTGTTCAAAAAATTATTATTATTTCTACAATTGGCAGTTAGTATCATAAAAATTATGACATGTGTAATTGTTTTACGAAAATTATGGATCACATTACTTCGGATATGATAATACACTTATTATTATTATAAATTAATATTAATCAAAAATTAATTATAACTAAAATGAAAAAAAAGGGTTAAAAATTTAAGATAAGCGAAGAAGAATATCGATTGTTCGTATCAACATACGTCTTGTCTCGTGCAATAAGCGTTGACAAAAATGTTGGAATATAATACTATATAATGGATACCCGTTCAACATATTTATGTGTCCGATTATCAGCCTAAAGAATTACATTTTGAAAAAATCTTACGGACATGTCCGTATAACTTTTATCATCATACAATCTTATCCACGAGCAACGAAAATTAAACGTTTATATTTTACGAAACATTACGTTATATTTTTTAATCGTAAGATTCTTATGTAAATATACGTGAATAAGGTTGTCGTCGTCTAACGTCGTTCAAACGCTATGTTTTCAAGACGAATCGTCGCGTTAAACACATCGTGGTACATCTGAAACTGACCGAAATTGTTTGATATTAGAGCGAACTAACATTGTCAACTAGTGTTCTTTGCATTTAGAGACAGTAATAATATAATAGTGCTTCCTACATTCGGTGATCGAAAAAATGCGGTTGTACGCATTTACGTACACTAATATTGAAATTATAAAAATTATTGGTAGTCATTTATTTGACAAACACCGATTCCATAAAAATTAAATAATATTTTAATCAAACGTTGAAATGTTCCCTGACGACCACCATTTATATTCGCTTCTCAAAGATCCCGATAAAATAATATAAAACAAATATGCTTATCGCCAATCTCGAACGTAATTAAAATGTTTTGTCTTTAAATCGACCAACGTGCACTACACTGACATTTTGTTTCATTTTATTTGCGATATCTAACCGTCCTCTTTAAAAAACTCGTTCAAAATAATTGAATGCTAAATACATATATATATATATATAAATGTGTGTGTGTGTGTGTGTGTGTCTGTATATTTATACAGTGGAAAAAAAAATTAAAATAAAGTAAAAAGAAGTGTACAGTCTTAATTCCAAAGACTTTTCTCATATTACTTTACAACGTCATGAGTTCTAATAATTCAGAATTTTATCCTTTAAAAAAAACTCGCTCATTATTATAGATATATATATATATATATATATATATATATATATATATATATATATATATATATATATATATATATATGTGTGTATTTATTTATTTATTTATTTTTTTATAAATTATATTTTCGTCGCGAACAATGACGTCTTTATAGCGGGCTACCCATTTATTTCGTTGACAGTAATTACCAACCATTTAAACGGGGGAATAAAAAAAAGTGTACACAATAATAATAAAAAAAAATAACAATAATGATAATAATGTTCATCAATTAGAAGCTAATAATAGGTTATTTGAAAAATGTACAGACGTTTTTCGTTTAATAACACCGCCGTATATTTAGGTTTCACGTAACAATATTAACATCCAACAAAACACGCGTGGCATGAATACGCACAAATGCACGACGGGTTTGTGATCGATTCCCTAGATCTAACACGAGGTTGTTTAACACAGATTCGGGGGAAAAATATTCTACAATCAAACGTATTATACGAGTTACTCATGTGCAGATGTATGATGGTAGGCATACACGTAATACATAGGTATTACATTGGAATAGGTCAGTATGCGGATAACTGCCGACTCGGGCGACCTCGTAACGTACATTGGTACTCCGTCGAATCATATATTTTTATTTAACGTTTGCATAGTGGTTTTTGATATGACCACGGGCCGTATAGTAAGAAACACAACGATTGTTGGCAAATTCGTGGAAATGGTTTTTAAATATGTAATTAATACTAATGGATGTTGTCATTGTCGTATGTGCGACGATGTAAGAATAATATGTGTATATACAAACCCGCAGTCGTAGAAGAAAAAAAAAAACAATTTTGCACATTTTTATTGATTTCACAACAGGGGTACATTTCATACTTTTTTTAATTGAAATACACATGAAAGTTATATTTACATATATTAACCGTTTGCTATACTAAAATTTAATTATCTCAGTGCAGCGTTTACCTTTGTGACAACAATTTTCAAAACAATCCATTATTAAGCAAACCCACTATTGTTTACTGCTGTATAAAGAAAATGGAAACTATGGAACCGAGTGATTATAGTTTTAAATTTGTAAAACGATTTTTATTTCCAAAAACTAAACGGTACAATATTGGCAATATTATAACGTTGTTGACTTTGACATAACATATCTGATAATGGTGGATTAACGATTAGAGGTTTTTTTTCATCAATGGAGATGTCACGCTAAAGCCGACGTCCATATAAGGATCAGACGATCCGTAGTCTTTCTTTGGTAAGCGCGCAAATCTAAGGTAAATATGCACGTGTAGCCACCTTCGAAACGAAAAATAAAATGACTTACCTGCTCGAATTTTTGAATATAGCCTTTGACAATTACACATCTCAACGCGAGCGTGATCTGATGTTTTTCGTTTTCTCGTCAACCATGAGGCCGTTAAAGTGATAATAAGATCATAATCGATACAATAAGCATTTATTACATATTTTATTAACACTCGTAGTTGATTAATTTATAATCTGTTATAATGCAATGGATGTAAACGAGCGTGAAAACTGTGCTGAAAAGTTTTATAGAAATTGATATCGATGAGTAAACCGTGCGTTGGCGATCTATCAAGAAGAACCGAACAAAATCTCAATGGCATCTCGATTAACCGCAAAAGTGTCAACTAGCATTATCGACCAGTTGAGAATTCAATGAGGAAAGTTGAAGCATCTACCATTATCTAATAGAATTTATTTTTATTTTTATTATAAATGACTTAATTATACTGTTACAACACTTATTAATAATTGTAGTTGTGTCGGAGCTGTATGATTAAAAGAAAAATAATCATACATTTTTTTGCTAAACATCATCATAGATACAAATGGCATCGAGAGTAGAGGCAGCTTATATATTTCTGTAGAGTAACCTGTATGAGAATACACTCACAACTGATTTTTCTGACTAATTTAGCGTGAAACTAATAAATTACAAACGAATTGGCTTTGCACTAACATTTGAACATAACAAGTACTTAAGGAGTATTTTATTAACGGAATAGCACCCACCATGAAAAAATCCTAGATCCGCTTAGTCCTAATAAATCGACTGTAGTAAACTGTAGCAAGTTCACGGTATAACGAAAATCTCGATTAAACGAATAAAATTGTTGTTTCCTTGTAAATCTCGTGATCTATCGAAAAATCAAAATGTAGTATTGTCCCCTCGATATTATTAAGTTACTTTTGGCCAAAACTTTCACAGTATAAAATAATAAATGACTTTTTACAATTTTGGAGCTTGATATTATATTTTTTTAATTGTTAATTATAAGTCTGCCTATTTATAATGACTAAGAAAAATATAAATTAAAAATAAATAGTTGCTATAATGGAGTTTTTTTCGGCGATTATCAAGCGATAGGACAAAATTTACGTCGATAAATAACTCTACAACGTTATTGTAACTTATATTATCTTTAGAAATATGTCATCAACGCATGGTTGTTCTCGCGGTGAGATATGGGGGATAGATCCAAGGTTCTTTATTTTCTTACATATAAGTAATACACATTTTATCTACTTTTGATATATGTTTTCAATATTGAATAATTATTATTTTTATTTATTTTTTGCTTACAGCTAATTTTGTAACCATTTTTTTTTTATCACCCTCCATTGAAATATGCTGAGAACGCCTCTGCATCGACGACAATAATGCTTGTAATACGACATTTCGACGCAACGAACTTTAAGTGTAACAAACATTTTCCTTCGTTTTTTGAAATTCGTTATGTCGCGAGTATAAACACTGAAACCTACACGGGACGATGGTGCAGAGATACGGGTAGGCAAATGGCGTGGGAGACGTGAAATAAGCGCGTGAACGAGAGAGGTTAACCACCGAACACATACGGAGTGGCTGCAGAGTGCCACATCGTCAGGTTCGGTCGTTATGTCGTCGAAAGAAATCCGTGTTCGGCCACGGCGTTAAAGAGTCATGACGAGTGGGCAAGTGATGTGTGTGTATATGTGTTATATGATTGCGCGCCCGTTTACCCATACGCACGCGTATATTACATCGTTGTCGCGGAAAACAGTCGCTGCTGGGAGTGGTGTGTGCGAGTATGGTTCTCGCCGTTTCCCTCAGTCACCACCGTGCGCGCGCTAACCTCGATCCATCCGAAAGAATATAAACAATAATAACGGATACAAACTATGGGTAAGGGAGGGTAAAAAAGGTCGTCTATCGTGCACACATGGCACGTGTCCGGGGGGAGGGGGGATAAAAAAACTAACGAAAATAATATCGTTATTTGTTCGATAAATATAACGGTTTGTCAATGGGTTCTTCGACCGTTTTTTATACACACTCACACATGCATGCACCTTAATATGATATACCTATACGTGTTTTGTAATACATTTATACGGGTAAACACGTGCGGTGTATAAAGGAACGTTTGTCAATATTATATGCATATTATATTTCGTCTAAGTACTTGTATACGTTACACGCGTACGGATAAACGGAGTTTAACCTCGCAGGACGTATATTTCGAGAAGATACTGTAATGTAATATAAGTCGTGTGCACATCTTTTCCTCACTATCTTCCCGTCCTTTAAGTGCGGACGTAAGCAACAGTGCGGGAATGAAGTCTGCGCCATCTATTTCGTCAAAGATTGTACTATAAAAATATTAGTTTTGAAGGCAAAGAAAAAAGAAATTAAAATAATAATTACAGTTATAACACGTATACGACTTTTGTGTTTATTCTCTGCAATCCAAGCATATTCAAATACATGTAATTCTATAGAGTGAACCGAGTCCTCGAATAAAAGGTGAAACATGCGATTGTAATACTCGTCTTGTTATAAATGTATTTGAATACCAAACACGATGAATAGACGTCATTATATTAAATACTTGTACAAATAATTAGTTTTTGCTTCGCAAAGTTCTTGATCACAATGTCGAGCTTCTACTGCCCATGGCAATTTCGGTCGATTCAGAAAGCTGCGCGTGTTGTGGATTAGCGTCATTACCCTTAGATCCTATACAACAATAATATTACGTTCGACACTCTTGTCTAGTTGCAAACAAAAGTTTTCAGAAACGTATTCAATAGAGAAGGTTCATGAGGTCATAACTAACCCTCCCGAAACATTTTCATATGCATCCATAAATTGAAGTCCTTCATAATTAATACGTACATAAAATTCTCATAATTTTTCCAAAATAAAATTCTGTTTACTGAAAGTCATATGGTGAATTTTCGATGTAGCACAGAAGGTTATGTGGTAGAAAACATAAGCTACGCAATGTTATACCACACGGGAAACGAACGTAGATAGGACGATACCAAAACATGTTAATACCTACAACCGAGACAAATTTTTTTTGAGCAGAGGTGCGATTTTTTCGTTATTTTACAATTGTATACACTTGTTACAATGACGCCACGAACAGTATTGAAGTTGTACTGCTATATCAAAGGATTTCTTTTTCCCATCCTTAACGAGGAACTGCTGCGCACTTCACAGCTTACATTTCGGTTCGGTTTGAAGTGGGGAGCGTTTACGTGATAAATTGAGCGTACGTGAGATAATGCACCGGGACGATCCATACAAAAAACGGTATTGTAGTAAACCACTGCGTTACATAACGTCATAGTAACACCATGCTGCGGAGTATGTACATGGTGGTTTCGGTCATCTCTGTGAAGTTGGTCCGACTTGATCGTTCAAACTCAAAAGTTCATACCGAAGTTAAGTAAGTTTTTAGCCAGTAACCGCGAACGGTGTTAAATTATTTTCAAACCGTGGTTCGTTCATAGCGGAACATTTGGTTTCAAAATCGCGGTGTCAAGTTTTAGTTACATAAATTCTCTCTTCCCCCCCCCCCTCAAACCAGTGGCCATTGGTTTTCACAAACCGAAAGATTCGAACTAACACCGTCCGTGGCGGTCGGTTCGGAGAGCACTAACTTATGCCGTTTACTGACAGTCGAACTTCGCACGTTGTCTCGAGTGTAACGCGATGGTCGGACAACACGTTTCAAAGGTGTATGCGTTACATGCACTATGCACAAGGTGTCCGATGATGGTACGAATATTGTTTGTATACCCTAAACTAACAATGTTTGTACCATAGTGATGTGTCCACCCTGTATACGCGTGTACAGTAACAATGTACTATATCGACGTGTACGCCACCAGCATAATGTACCGGACATATAACGATTCTAATATAATAATGTAATCTAATTAGCATATACAATAAATGGATTCGATAGCGTTTCTCGCATTAACAGTTCGACATCAGTCGGCCGGTTATAGATGTCTTATGGAAATGCACACGGGCGTCCGTTCCAATATTATACCATTCGCATCATTCGAAATAATGTACTTTTCGATGGGAGCCGCTCGAGGAAACGCGGAAATATATCCTTCGATATCGAACGATCGTGTGCCTATGTATATAATATATATTATTTAACTGTTGTGGTGGGGATAGGTGAGAGTACAATGCCATTCGCTGAATTCTTTCGAATGGCAATTTTCTGAAAGCTTTTCGATTTAGTTAAAATAATAAGTGTTCTAAGACTTTTACTCATACACATGCATTTTTTAAAAGGAAATAAAACGCCAATGAATCTCGATCGACTCACGGCCTGGTAGCCTATAATATTTACACAGCAGGTAAATGAGCAGGTACGCAATATAATAATAATTAGCAAGATAAATCATTGATGAACCAGTATCAAGCATCGTAATCGATTTCCTGTTTTTAGTATATTTTTTTTTTTTTTTTTTTTTTTTTGATAAAACACCACGTTTCACGTCAAATACAATAACCTTCGCATAACGACATGCGATAATATCGCAAAAATAAAGCCAACAACATTATATATTTGCATACGAACCGAAAGGAAATTATTTACGATCGATCTACTGAACGTAGGTATATCGGGCGTGCAGTCTTTACAATTGGTGACGAGGTGGAAATATTGAAAATTACTTCGTACATACAAACATACTCATACATACTCATACATACACTCATAGACACATGATAAACTTTTTCCGGAACAACTTCATACCGATCGTTTTGAGACCGAGGGCAGCTTTTACGTATTTAAATCGAGTTGAACATTCTTAATTTATTTTTTTCGCTAAATAATAATAATAATAATCACAGTTTGTCAATAGTGCGTTAACAGCGCGTCCAAAATTTTAATAAATAAAGCGAATACAATGTATTTTTATGCATTGTACGAGAATCTCGCATGAACAATAGCATACAAGTACGGTATAAGACTTAAAACACTACATGCACATTCACAAACACACGCACACACACACACACACACACACACACACACACACACACACACACACACACACACACGCACGCACGCACACGCACACACGCATACAAACCCATTAGTGTGTACAAATACAGCACGTGTGTTGTCGTGGAGGCGGCGACGGATACGTCCGTAATGACAAAAGTCAATAAACAGCTCCTTACTGCGGAACGTCTCATTAAAAGTGCCCTACATTTTTGTCTACAGTTACAAATACTGTACCATAAAGCAGTACAGTAACACTAGTAACCAAGAACCACTACCTATATACCATTCTATGTCGCTACTACACGACTACTATTATACGTTTACGTAAGTACTCGTATATAAAATATACTACTAGTTCACTTATCCCTACAGTTACCTATGCTGGGTGTTTCAAGAAGATATGGAAATTGTTGATGTAACTTAAACTAACGATGTTTGTATATTCTTGGGCAATTAGAATTAAATGCGTATCGGTATATTTATGTTTAATATCTTTCAGCTCAATAACGTTTTCACCAATATTCATTCGCAACTTATATGGTTTGAAAGTTGTTGAGGCATGACGACTACTATTGATTCAATACACACAATAATTTCCCTCCATTTATTAATATTACTCGTATCATGCGAATTGATGCACGCCATTCCGTTCGATAGATTAATAATTATTTTACTCGATTTTGTTTGACAACGAAACCATTTTCTTAATAACGACACGTTGAAAAGTTATACAACACAAAGCATTGGTGATCGATTGTTTGCAAGAAAAATATGATATATTAATTTAATAAATAAAACAGTTTCATTATGTTTTTGTACGCGAGAACTGCGGTATACTACGTTTTATGATTACGACCGTATGCTTAGAATATCGCATAAATCCTTTAAGCGGGTTAGAAATATTTTTCAAACGCGAACGATAAAAAAGATACAAATATAAAATAAATAGAAAATTAGGCATATATTCGTGAAACGTATATAAAAACGAAAGCTGCAGTACTTGAAAGCTTTATTCGCTACGAACATAGGGGAAGGTTTCTATTTTTTTCGGAAGTATAATGTTTTCTATTTTCGTTTAGCCCAAACTCTTATTCCGTTTCGTCGAAAAAGGGAAAAAAAACAAGCTTGAAGAATTTTCCATTTGAAATAAAGGCCTGCCCAGTGGTCAGAGTAGCAGCAGATGAGAAAAGTTTATGTTGTCCTTTTTCTTGATGGAAAATCAAAATTATATCCATACCGCTCACAATATGGCAACGCACAGAGAACGTAAAATGTAACGATCTTTTATGGTTATATACTACAAGCGTATACGGACCCCCCACCAAAGGATTTTATCGGTCACAACGAAAACGGTGATTCTAGTCTTTCATTACGACGTGTCATACCACATTGAACTTATTATTATTATTATTACTGCTATACTCTGTCCACCCAAAAAAAATCGGTTCGCTTGCACGACCATTACATGGTATATATATATATATATATATATATATATATATATATATATATATATATATATATATATATATAGAGAGAGAGAGAGAGAGAGAGAGAAAGGAAGTAATGTGTTGTTTTTATGACCAAAGAGCAGTGTGACGTGTACATCACGCGGAAAGAAACTGCCTCTCGTATATATACATTGTTCCGCACTCGTAAACCACCTAAAAAAAAGATTTATCATCGTACGCACGAAAGAAAAAAAAAAAAACAACGATCGAAAATTTCTCAAAACCAACGAAATGTGATACCAACCAACATCCAGCGTCTACAGTTTGAGTTGAACTACGTCGTTGAAGCTAATATATTATACACAGATTTGACATTTCTCGATCGACAATATAAAACGTCTCGGAAACGAACGAGTAATAGAAAGATAGATTTACTGTTAAAACACACAGAAGATATTATCTATGTTGTGAGTGGTGAAGTTCAGTATTTTAGTGCGTTTATTTCACGAATTATCCGATTGAGTTCGATTCGGTATCATAGAAATGCTCCCGACGAACGTAGTACCACACAAAAAACCGTAGAACGCACGTTCCTCCAACGAGGAATGTTTCGGTTTTTATGTGTTCTTACATTTGAAAAAAAAAATGTAACTTACTGATACGTGATATGAAATTTCAAATGTATATGACGTTGCTGTTAAACTATTGCAGTAAAGAATAGTAAAAATTTAATTTTTTTTCTCCATATATTATTGTAAAAGCGTTTTTGTATTGCAACAGTTTTTTTTTTTTTTTCGAAAACCCCATAAATCGTTCGAGAAACCGACTGTTTAACGTCGTAAATGTCATGGCAAATATAATAAAAGCAAAACGGTTACTACTCGGACCGTTCCGGATTCGTCGAAAATAACACGCGGAAACGATATACTGCAATGTGCTGATTGCGCGTGTACGGTCGTATTAATAATTGTGCACCGGTACGAATATTGTACACTACCTAGTCGGCTGCATATTGTCATAATATTGCAAAGTTTACGTAGCATTTACACAACATTTAACTCATAGACGTGTGTATAACTCACCGTCTGCAGTTCTAAGATATGCATACGGTGTTCGTACAGCGTACTGCAACAGTAGTGTGACTGTATTGATAATATTTATTCGACGAAATTCGCTATTCCGCTTGCATTTGCAACGGTATATTACATTGAAAACGAAAAAAAATAAACTAGTATAAATAGTTTAATAAACAATGATGTAACCAATTTGGTTCTAATTTGTTCAATAAAACATTACTCGATGGGCTTTTTCGTGAATATGACGCAACAAAATCTATGCTTTATATTTACATTGTAAATTACTATTTTTATTGAACTGTTCGTCTAATTTTGTTGTTTTTATCATTGTATGTATTTATTAAAAAGGTTTTTTAACAAGATAATTTGTAGGCCACCCACTAACTTTTTAATTCGAAGAGGCCTAGTTATCTTTACTGATACTCAAATAAAAATAAAAATAAACTATGTAGATTAAGCCGTGTTAACAATATTATAGCCATCGATCCTCAATGCACGATGGCTCTATTATCGAAACCTTGCAACATCAACTCGAGGCGACAAGTAAGAGTCTACACGCAGCGTAACGGACGGTCTGTGCATACTATTCTGCCGTTATGATTTTGTGGTTAATAGTAATATGTTTATTTTAATGTTTACGGAAAACTACGAATCCAGTTTCCGATGTTATACAATTATCTAAAACAATATTTACGTGTCATAGATACCAATTAGTTATTGTGTCAACACTGCCGCAAACTGCCGATTCGATAATTATATATTTTTATCAAAAACTGTACGGAATATGGAGATTACAATCATTTCACGTACGCCATATTATTATCAAAAGTATTTCTCATGCAATTTCGTATATAATCAATGTACATATAATTGTTTTTTCAGAAATTTTGACAAAAAAAGGTTTTTATTTAATTTTTTTTTTTTTGATTTTTACCAGTTTTATTTATTTTCATTTATATTTATAGACATGACGTCGAAATGAAAAACCTATAAATTATAAATGTTATAAGTTATTATTTTTCATACATTTTTTTTTTTTTTTTTTTTTTTTTTTTTTTTAAATATAAAATACACGCAGTTAGTTAAATTTTAATAACAATATCGTGCACGTTATACTATTATAAATACAGTTTCAGTAATTAAAGCTGAATACCACGCAGTATTGATCAAACAGCTATAACCTAGTAATTCAACTACTACATCATCGTATATAACTTTATCTGCGGCTGTATATTTACATGTATTTAAATATTATTATTCTTCAATATCTTATAAGCCAATTATTTTCGAAGTATAATAATGAAACGAATGACTAAAAACTGTAAGGAACTAACAAAATATGTTATTTGATGATGAAATTTTCTATGTTTATCACTGAAGCCACTTTTCGGTTTCTCCCTAGGTATTATGTATATATTCTATAATATTATAAATAGGTGAAGTTTGTAAGTTTTTAAGTTTGTTTGTAGGAAATAATCTCTGAAACTACTAAACCAATTTTGAAAAATCTTTCCCCAGTGGAAAGCTACATTATTCCTGAGTAATATAGGCTATATTTGATTGCGATCAACATTATTTTTTTATGTGAAATTACAATATTTGTTAATCACTTTCGAGAAAAAATTATTGATGCGTTTATTTATCTACGTATGCTAACAATAAATAATATAGTATTATCAGAGCATGCTTAAAATCACTTCTCTTATGGAGTTTCATTAAAATTCTTAATTTACGAAAATAAATATGAGAGCTCATTTGAGCGAGAACACGACAACTATTTTCCGCAACGACTACTAAAACTCGAAGAAGAAAATATCTCTTGGCACTAAAACTAACTAATTGAATTTGCCGATAGACTGGGCCACATAGTCCATAGATATGGACATCTAATAGATGTAACACATCCCGGTGTTGAAAATTTATTGGAAAGAAATAATCACTCTTTGTTCAAATGCGATAGTGTCAATCAGAAACAATACAGTGAATTAAATAAATAAACTTATTTTACGAAAATTCACAATCAAGTCAAACTGTATAAATCAGTTGATACGGTGTGTAATACAGTTGATACATTGCACTATCCTCTGGAATTCGTAAATTCTTTGAGCCCTTCTGGCCTAAAATCTCACAGTCTTATGTTAAAAGTCAGTATTCCTATCATGCACTTAAGAAACTTAAACCCTCCCTACATGTGAAACGGCATAAGACTACAGATAACAGAGTTGCGGGACAATATAATCGTGACAACCATTCTCACGGGGCTAGTAGTTGGAAAAAAAACTTGCTTATATTCGACGGATAACCTTGTTTCCGGTGGATTTGCCTACATCGTTCAAAAGGCAGCCTTTTTCAGTCAAAGTTTTATTTGCCTTCATGATAAATAAGTCCCATGGTCAAACCTTCCCTCTGGTAGACATTGACCTGAGATAGGAGGATTTTTCCAATGGGCAGTATTATTCGAAAATATTATTCGATAGTATATACTTATTTCGAGTTCGAACTCCAGAAAACCAATACATTGTTTTTCTAGACAATAGCACAATATCAAACGTAATATACGTAATATAAGGTCATAATATTTAAGTATTAAATAATTAACTTGCCAAATACATATTAGAACCTAACAAGAAATAAAATAAATATCAAATAAATTGTAAACACTCAGTACTAAGAATCGTGTAAAATAATTTGTAAAATTGTTTGACCCAGTTAAGTGGGCACGGATTTGTATCATACAATATCATGTATAGTAACTTAATTAAAACATAATACAAAGTAATCATTATAAATCTACTGCAGACAAGATAGTTATAATTGCAAGTAATTTTTTTTATAACTCTTGTGTGCAACCGTTTACTGGTCATAGTTTGAACAATTTTAATATCTCAGTATTATGATAGGAATTACATATATTACAAAAGGTTGAATACAATATACCTCAATATAACTTCAATATTATTTCTAATGATTGATTACATATTTATTTACCAACTGTATTGATCATATATAGTGAGGAAATGTAACCCTGTAGTGGACATCGCTAACAAGGTAGTATACTATATAAACACGCATTTCACGATTATAAATATTCTGATAAACAATATAAAATATTTAAACTGTTAATTAGAAATATTTCCATCGATTAGACGACGGACACGACTGAACGCCTGTCTAGTGTTTCAGTTTAACATTTCGGTAGTGGAGGAAGGGTATCAACGATTTTCTGCATTCCTAATAATGAATTTTTGTTATTTTTAACAAACTCAAATTGTATATTAGATCATTGATTCAGAAGAAAAAAAATTATGATACACATAATTAATATATATATATACAATAATATTGTGGGTTTATTACTTACTTACATACTTTGTTTTATAGTCGGGTACTATTGTTACTAGCAGATGTCACTGCTCTAACGATAATAAACGAGCGGATACATGGAATTTCTAAATTCCTCTACTTGCTCCTTCCGATAATCCTTTAAAAAGCTACATCCTCAATGTACCGTGTGACGTATTGATAAAAAATCACGAATAATAAAGAATAATTGTAATTTATATAATATACGTATACATATATATATATATATATATATATATATATATATATATATATATCACACACACGTAAGGTCCAAATGGCTCTGGGGAGTATTAATTTTTTTCGGATGGGAGGAAAGAGATAATACTCCCTGAAATAATCACGGTCTGTGTCCGAAGAATAACATACGTGAACACTTCCGTGTTCATCGCATACGGACGGGGTAAGCACACATAATATCCTGGTAAACGAACGCGCGTGTATTATTTTAGCTCTCGTCTGCGCTAGCCCTACGCGAACATGACGCAAATACGCGAACGCGTTTCGTCCGCGGAAATTGTTTGTCAAACGTTGACGGTGTCGGCGGTGGAGACGACGTTGATTTTCCGTGTGCAGCAAAAGACGAATAATCATGGCGCGCGCGAGAGTCGAGTTCAATATCGATCAAACGCCGTTGCCGCCGGTCAGAGGTAATTTTCTCGCGCGACTCGATTTACCTTTCCCTCCATGTTTCTCACCACTCCCGCAAACCTCCCATCCAAAACAACCGAATGCGTATTACACTATTAGATGGCGTGCGCTCACTTACACAAACGCACGCACACACACACACATGCACACGCATCTAGGTACGCACTCGCACACGCACACAAACACGCACGCACTTGATAGTGTGTGTAATGCCGAACACGCGAAAGATAAAGGAAGGGCACGAACGCAGGGGCCGGCGAACGGGAAAAGAATCCATTAGACAAATTATGTGTATACACGTGTACACCATATAGACTTAGACCTTTGAATGGGAAATGAGAGGGTTGGGGGTAAGCGCGTATCTCTCGATGCAGACCCTGCGTGTCACGAACGAGTGTTGTGTACTGCACGACGATATGCGACACGGTATCGGACACGACCTTTACATGCACCGCGCCAACAGGGATTTTCCGACCGTACGGTTCACGCCTGAGCCGAAAATTCTCGAGTTGCACTACGCACAAAAGCGGACGACGCGCATTTGTCATCACGACGATTGCCATGATCGGGATCGCTGTTTGTACGAAATGCCCGCGACAGTAACGTCGTAAATGTTGTACTTCGCGGGGAAATAATCCCGACGACATAGATACGTACAGTGAATGCGTCTGATTATGTGCAGTCGATCAATGCACTCGATTGTGAACAATATTTTAGTGCAATTATCGCTCGTTGATCAATCATAAATTCTCGGGATGTTTACGGCTAATTATTTTCACCGGGTGCAGTTCGACGGGAACAGTGACACTGGTGGTCCCGCTCACGTACTTTTTACCATTATGTAAACGGTGGATGGTTGGTAGGGGGAGGTAGGATATAACAAACACCCTGATCACACGCGGGGAGAAAATTACTGTCGGCAAATTGCACCGCGTTCGTAGTGAAAACACGCGCTGGACGGAAATAACCGACAACCGCCTTCTTACGAAAACGGATTTCCATACGACCCCGGATCGATAATGACCTACCGACCGTACGTGCGTCTCAGCTCACCGGAAACGATGCGCAACAAGCGTCAGCGGGATTTGCGTGTGTGCGTGCACCGCGGTATGGACTCCTTTGTTGTGTCAAACATCGATGCAATGGTATCTTATTTCGAATGAAAATAATCGCAACACCCACGCGAAATAACTTCTCTTGCGCGACCAAACAAAATTCGAACTGTTCGACTTTTTTAACTTTTTCCTCTTTCCCCTCGTGGGATTCGATTGCGATTTTAGATTTCGACCGCACCAGGGAACTATATCGAATAATACCAAAACATTGTGATGATCATTTATTATCATTCAACAGTTATTTTCAACATTCAATAGGTTGAGCTTATGGCAAACTGAAATATTTAGAAAAATTAATTTTTTTAATTTCAATTTTTACATTTCGTCAAGTGTTTGGAATTTTACTACCGAATTCCATCGAAAATCCGAAAGACAAAATCATTATAATATACAGCTTTAAAATTAATAATTTTTTCCTTATATGTTTTGTATAAATATGTATTTAGACAAGTGATGACAACTGAAACTCTATGTGTATAGATATATAAGATCTTACATGAATCGGAAATGTTTTAGTGCAAATCCATTGAGATCGACACATCCTCATGCACTCCTCTGTAGCCGTCGATTCCAGTTCAATAAATGTTGTAATAATTTGTAATTGGCTAATAATAATAATTCAAAGAAAAGTTGACGCCATGACGTAAGTTAGTACATATATATTTATACATGTTTGTACTAGGGGTGAGCGGAAAGTCATATTTAAAAGTCAGGACGAGAATCGAGAAACCTTAACCTACAACTAGGGATTTAAGATAATTTCGAGATATTTTTATTTTTAAATAAATTATAAAATATAGTTATTAATTTTTCATTTGTTATATTATTTTCTTGTTTAAATTTAAAACCTAACTAATATGCTATTAAATTAATAACTCTCTCATCGTTAGTTATATATTATTTAGTTGATATACTATTTTACAAAATAAAAGTTGACTCTTAATATAATTAATAAAATTAAATAAACATTTATTTACCTATAATTTTTTATAGTTTTGAAGAAAATAAATGTTTGATTTGTCGTAAGGCGTATTATTTTGTTGGTGACTATAAACAAATTTATAATTTATAATCATCCTTATTTTATTTCCTAAATCTCGAAATTTAAGATTATTTACAGAATTTCGGGATGTTAAAAATAAGTTGATTTCCCGATTATTATTCTAAGTTCTGGATACCCATTTCTTATATATATATATATATATATATATATATATATATATATATATATATATATATATATATATATATATATATATATTTAAATTAACTGTAACAGCGAATCGCTTATATACAATTCGGAACTTTATGCATAATGGATTAGAAAAACATTTCGTACAGTAACCATAGATAATGATTGAGAGGAGAGCTGACGGAGACCACCTCAAAAATGATTTATTCGAGGTTGAAACCCTCCCCCCTAAATAATTTTACTAACAATATTGTAAATTTAAATAAATTACAAAATATTATACAAATTATAATATAAAGTATATATCTCGTACATGGAAAAATAGAAAACCGATTTACATGATTTTTGTTTCTTTTTAAATTGTTTTTATGAGAAACAGCACAATATGAAATAAGTTTAATTTTACTATATTTTTATCACTGAAAAATGTACAATATATTTCAATATACTATATTTTAGTCGATTAATACACTTAAAATGAGATAAAGAACAATTGTGATTATAAGTGAAATATATTCATATAATAAGCTTGGGGTAGTAAGGGTAAAAGTCCCATGGGTCAGTTTGCCACTAAATATCTAAGCCACACCTTACATTTCACAGGATTCTCGCCAACGACTATAATAATATGAAACTCTTATACGCTAAACGTCAAATCCTCCAACAATATCGTTTGAAATCGAAGGACTATAGAAATGTACAACATGTTCATTCAAAATATTTTCTTGAAGACCAGGCCAATTACAATATTATTGTCACCACCGAAAATACTGAAATTTAATATGTATAAATATATGCACCAAAAATTAACAAATAACGCACTAAAAATCATAAGATATGTATATTTAGTTCGACAAAACTGCTAAGATATGCACATAAAAAATGTATTTTACCTCGAAGTATCAAAAATTCAAAATATATTATAATTTATACAATATTTACAATTTAATTAAAAATATTAAATGTATAATTTATTTAGTTATAATTTAATTAGATATATACAGCTTTATACTATGATATAAATATATATATATATATATATTTATATATTTTTGTTATTAACATTTTAATTGCGTCTGTTGTTCGAAAGTAGATTTTTTTTTTTTTACACGAAAAAACTTATATTATTAGAGCATATTTGAATAATTTGTGATAAGCATTGTGAAGTCAATTGCCTTGTTGTTTTAAATACTTCATTCATTTAAATTGGTTTTTTTTTTTTTTAAAAAAAGTTCGAATATGTAATAAAATGTGTATTTATATTCTTAAAATCCTAGAATATCCGAAATAAATACTATCCGATTCAGCAGAAATATGTGCCTAAGTTAACATTGAATTGGGAATAGAAGAAAAAAATATACAATTTAATAAGCATCGGAGTCCTGCGTTAATTAACGGAGATACTGTTATGTCCACCGGTGACCCCGTATAACCATGCGTACTGCATTGCCACAGGAAATCAATAAATTAGCCGCGCAAATATGAGATACACAAGACAGCTATAAGTTAAGCATTTGACATTATGTTATGTAAGATAAAAAATAATAATAATTTTTTTATCTTACAGAGAAATCCGTACCGTTGTTATAGTAGTAACGCAATTTTTTACTAAAATTTTGAACACCGTTCAGCACCATCGAGGATGACAATTACTGTCGCAAATTGCGTATTTAAATTGGGTATTGTGGGTGCGTATTTTTATGTGAACTCGAACGCGCGCGTGTACGTTTGTGTAAAATAAATGTATATTATAATTATAGAATATAATACATTTCGTACACTCTGGTAATGGGCACCTTGTTTCGGTTTCCATTCGTGTAAACGTTCCATTCGGTACGATATGATGTCGCGTGCAAAACGTTAGCTTAGCGAACCGTACGACCTAGCCCCGCACTGCGGATGTAACGTGTAATGCGTGTATTTCGAAAGTACTTTCCATCGAGCCGATCACCCGGTTATACAGGGTGTCCCGCGAATCTAATATAACCCGATGTAATATTTCCTGATATAACGTACAATATAAATATTTGCATTTCATACGAATCACTGGGAACAGGAATTGCAAATATTCATAAGTATTTATATTTAGTCATAAATTAAATTTTTGTGGTTTGGAAAAAAATCAACAAAAAAAAATTGTTAGTTACAGTCAATAACTTTCGAAAAAGTTGTAAGTCTTATAAAAATTAGACATTAATAAACGAAAACGTCCAGTTATTTTTGTTCGTATTTTCCATAAAATTTAATAAGATTATACACACGTGTGTTTTTCATACATTATTTTTTGACACTCCAAACAGCCTTTGGTTACTATCGCACATCACCTGTCGAGTTTCTGCTACTATTTCTCCGTTTAATTGCCGAGGAAACTAAACTGTTCTTTGTTTCGGTTGCCTCGGCACCCGACACGCCCTGGGGTAATGCATCGAGAGGACCCTCTTAAATATTATATATGACCTACACACACACACACGTTCATTTTTAAATCACGGAAGGGTCCACATTGATGTTATCCATTATATGCACTGAGTCCCGGATATATTTTGCACCATAAATTACTGTTGTGTTATTATTAAACCGCAACATTCACACAAAACATGTTCACCATCCACAGCACGATATTCTCATCGAAAATATTATTACGAGTATTTAATATTACAACTATTAATATCGTTACTAGTATATAATATCATAACACATAATTATTTGGCACGTAGTTTCACGTTACCAACGTACCATACATTACCGTACGTTATAGCACAACGTGTAGACGTAGTAGTATTAAAAGCGTACCGTATTGTAACGAATACGAATAGTAACAGCATGTTAGGAAATTCGTGGAAAATCGTTCAAACAACAACGACAAATCTATTTTGTACTTATCCCGAGTAATATACGTCTACACATCGAACAGAGATATAATAACAATAAATAGGAAAACTCGTTCGATAAACACTTTTTTTTTCAATATCTAAAGCACACAATAATATCATTTTAGCTATTATCGATGGGTTTCCTATTTAAGTGGTACTTCAAGTATGTAATCGCTTGTAATTTTCTATTTTTCTATAAAACTATAGGTATCACATAAATATAAAAATTTATACATAGAATAGAATTTATAAAGTTTCTCATAAAATTTCTTTTTTTTCTCATCGAATTTGATATCAATGGTGGTTTAGATATATCACAGATTTATGTGACAGAGAATTGTAAGATTAGATAGTTAAATTTTTTTCAAAAATCATTTCTTATGCATGTATAATATATTTTTAATTATTTTGTTGCTCTTATCGTTTGAAAAGAGGAGCAAAAACATTATACACGTGAATATTTCGCGAAATAAATAGATGCGTTCAACAAATGTCGTTGTGTTAAAAAACGAATTAGCAATTACAAGATTTTTGAAATATTGCGGTCGAATGATTGATTGCGATGATACATCACGGAAAATACATCATATGGTGACGACCCAACAAAACTTAGAATAAATACGATCACAGTGAGTTCCACATTGAACGAATTGCTAAAAGTGCGAAAAAATTGATACACTTCATATGAACTTTCATATAGATATCAGTTTTATAAAACGGATTATGGTGTTATTCAAACAATTAAAAATTGCTTGACCAACAACTCTCCGTTGCTTTTCTTTTGAGTGATGGGACAATATCAACATGTTCTAGTGTACCCTTATTATACAATTTGTTTTTTTGTTGTCTTTGTAAGGGTATAGGAAGACTTCCAAAACTCTAATAAAACGAATTGTTAGCAAACACGAAAGCTCGAGAGGCTTTATTGGATACGGTCGAGGTGAACATTGTGGTAGTATAAATGTGAGGGTTAAAAAAAAACGACAGGATACAAAATATTTGAAAGGTCATTTGGTTACATAGAAAAAGGTCTGTCTAAACTGATCGATAAAATCGTATACGAGCGGAGGGTCGTTATAATCAATATAATCTATTTAACTTAAAGAGGAACAGTCTAAATTTTTTATATTTCTCATGCAATTTTCATAGCAGCCAATTGACCACAACGGGCTTACAAAATAATTAGGTTTAAGGTAACAAACCTTATCTTGCTTCACTTATATAAAAGTAAATATCAAATTTAAAACACATTATATTTGTTATCAGTTAAAACCAACAGAAAAAAAAATAGTAATAATAATACATACAGTTAAAAATATGTTACAGTATAATATTTTGAATTATTTTAATTAGAATTTGGGCAAATAAATGTAAACATATGTAATGCATAAAAACTTTATCGAACGTGTAAAACATTTTATTAATGTTGTATACTTCATATAGTTTTGAATAACTGCAAACCACAACGGAAACGTTAAAATAATTATTGGGTATATATATAAAACAATTTATATATGAGTACAGTCGAACTTAGTAATAAAGAAAAGAAAATAATGACTTTTTTACAATTTAAAAATGTCTTTTGAACGCACGTCTAGTATCTTATGGATTTGAAGCCAGTTTAATTACCACATGCACACCATCGAACGAAATATTTTATGTTATTCTTATGTGTCAAAAAAATGAATAAATTACAAAACGAAAAATGTCATATCTATTAATAGATAATTTTCCTCTTTCGATACACAATACTTTCATTGGCCTTTAATATCAAAATCACAAGTTCAATATAAAATATTTTTCTCCACAAAACGAACCACATCCGTCTTCGATCTACTTATCGCCTTCGAGAGTGCAGTATACCGGTACCTTACCAGTGTGTCTACACACGTTACAACACACCTAAACGCACACGCATACGTAATAATAAACGTGATCGCATACAACGAAAATGCATTCAATTATTGTGCACGTGTGCGTTTTATTTTTCGTTGCCTTTCTGACGACTCGAACGCACGTCAATCTAAGATTCCAACTTTTCCGCATACATACAATAAACAAGGTTCGCTGTGTATAAAACGGATCGATTTCGAAAAGCAAAAATATTAAATAAATACAAAAAATAGATTTGATTTTTTTTTTTTTATATTATTTTACATTGTATATTTATGAGATTCAGTAACAAATTGCAACTTATGCATGTTTATGTAAATCTTATCTACGGTTTATGTAAATTATACTACAACATCGTCCTTTTGATATGATGGTGGCCATCCCCACGCTAGATTGCTAAGATTGGCAAGACATTTAGTAACACCATGAAGAATTATGCAAAATGTCGACTATAATAAAAAGGTGCTACTGTGCATGTCTACGATCATTACTCGTAACAATCGCTGATTGCTGGTTTGAAAACTATGATATTCAATGAAATTGTACTGCGGTCTAACAACACAATGATCACATGATCATCACTCAACCTCCACCCGTCAACGAGTAACAGTTGATCTAAATACATCCATTTATTTTGACACACCCTGTGCATAGATAAATATAATATGCACATATTACGCACATTGATAACATAGAAAGCCTCCGCACACATACACGTGGTATGTACACGTGGAAAACGCACTAATGTGAATACTATGTTTGACACAATCGAAACGTGTAGGTTGTATAAAAGCTATGTGCACATGTATGTTCAAATATATATATATATATATATATATATATATATATATAAACATATATTTATATATAAATAACGTATTTCGATTTAAAATTGAGGTCGGTTCACCTTTACTGCGTGTTTAGAACATATACATACGGATTCTCGAAATTTAACCGAGGAGAATATGGAAGGGTAGTAAAAAATAAGTTGGCATTTTAGAAAAAAAAATTAATATTATTTCATACACTTATGTGCGTGTAACAATAATTATGAACCCTATATTTAGACCTCTTCGAAAAGCCAAGACCTTTTTACATTTGGCAACCACCCCGTACACCGAAAGTATATAGTTGCATACGAATAATGGGTCGATTGCGGAACCGAGTTTTTCATTGCTATAAAATAATTAACAACATAAATATCATCCTACCAGGTGCGGTGTAGAGCAATTGCTGATCAATAGATCATGGTTAAAAATCTACTTTAGTTCCCAAGTTTCCGGATGGTTATCCATCCGGGTTTTCAGCAACGATGCTACGGATCCTTAAAATCATGTATTTAGTAAACTAATACCGAGATACCGCCAACTATAAAACTTTCTTTACTGTCGATCAATTGCCATAGTTGTTGAGACCATTGGATCGATAGCAATATTCAAAAACTTATCAAGCCACCTCTAAAACCATAATCCGCACGCGTTTCCTTCTCGAATTTTTGTTTGCGAGTAGTATTACTTTTTAGATGAGATGATTTCAAAGATAAATTAATTAGTTTCACGCCATCAACACTATGAGAACCTTCGTATTTTTTTTTAACAACTTCAAGCTCGATATTTTTAATATTGTAATTTATAATTTTGTTTTAAAAATAAAATATTTCATGTCAGGTAGTCATACTAGATTGAACGAGATGTATAACCCCAAGAGTTCTTAATAATTCCAGCACTTCCCAGTTTTGGATTGAATGTGCACCTATGGACTAGTACACCGTCAACATAGCCGCACTACTATCCCCGTACAATGGCAAATCCGTACAGGAAAATCAACAATACAAATAATTAGTTTCGTACAAGCACGATGAACACACGCTAAACGATTATAACACATTATGTAATAATCATGTTGGTTTTAGGTTAACTTATTTAAAATATTTAATAATATACGCGAGCGCAACACTACCCACTCTCAATTAAGTGTACGCAACCCGTTCGAAATAATGCAATCTGCAGAGATAGCACGAAAATAACGAATTTTCTCAAAATTATACAACTAATCTACTCGTATAATACCTCTGACCTACATTTTTGTTTGTCGAGCAGTTATTACCGTTTATTTTAGTGTTCCTATCAGTTGAGTCCACTAGCAATTGCATGCGTTATTATCATATAATATCAACTTGCTACTAGTGGACTGTCGTGTCTCGTCATGAAGTCAAAATATAAAGATACACACACAAATGCGCGCGTTTTTCAAGTGTAAGTCAAACAGGTACAGAAATAAAAAATACATTTTATTTTGAAAACGTTTCGAATTTTTTAAATGATACGGCAAGATTATTATAATTACTATTGCAGTTGTCAAAAACAAAAAAATAAAACAGATGTCATATTTCTAAGTTGTATAATATATTTAATTAGTGTTTACTACAATAGAATTCAAAATGTCACAGGGACAATACATTTAAATATTTATCACGTGTACATTATACATATATATTGAACATTGTTTTTATCCTATTACTTGAATCCAAATGTATTGATGGATTAATAATGTATTATATAATATTATATAACAATGCTGCTACGGTAAATTTAGATCGTTTAACGATAAAAATCGTAAAACTGTAACCTTATATTGGTCCTTTTATAATGGGTGCGTGAACAAGTTTACGTATAATAAATTAATTGAAATTAATCACTATTTTTTTTACAAAAATAATCAATTTTATTTTATTTGTCAAAATCGAATGCATAACAATTAACAATAAGTAAAAAGGTACATATTTACAACTCAAACTATAAAAAACAAATATTGCGAGTCAATCAAAGCTTAAATATTGTAACGAATAATTGGTTTTGACTTATGCATAAGTAGTAAAATCATATACTATTCAATTATACTCAATAAACCAAAATTCATTCCAAAATATTTACAACAAAAAATTCTACATTTCAATATCCTATTAATAAGAAAATACTAATTTTATAAACATAACAAAACACATAATGGTTTTAAACGTTAAATGTACAAACGAACATATGATTATAATCATCTAATTTACGAGAGTAACGATGGTTGCTATAGCATTAAATAAATAATGCAAACGCGCATCAATTTATTTTGCTATTTTCGATAAATTAATGCTTTAACAAAATAAAAACATCAGTTCATTGCATCAGTACATTTCCATCGTTGTGAATTGTACTCGTTATACGCTGTATAATGCTTTTTTGTAAAATCATTTCATATTTTCACAATGGATTATCTTTTTTTAAAAATATTTATGAACTCATCATCGACGATCGGAATATTTGCCTTGAAAAATAAATAGATTATAATAAAAAACATTTTGCGCGCGTGTACTGTGTTAATAATTTGTTTAAATTGGTATGATTATAATTATCATACATTCAAAAATAAAACGCGAAAATTATAAATGTTTCAATAATTCAAAAACATTGACATGATGTTTTTCATTTTTTTAACGTTTTCGTAGTACCTATAAGAAGGTTATTGTTTGTGTGTGAATGTTGTAAACGGCGAAACCTTGGTGATAATCGATTATACATGTTTTACATAATATTATAAATGGTGAATAAAAATAAAATAGTATGTTTTCCCCCTGACCACGATGCGTTGAAGTTCAGTTCAACAATAAAAATAATAAGAAGATTAAAACGTTCTTTTCGGGCAAACGTATAATAATATTCAAATGGAGCACCTCGACTATAATCTCATATACGATTCAACCGTAATGGCAATAATAATATTGCATTAATCATATTATGATATTGATTTAAGAAAACAAAAAAACAAAAAACATCTCGAACTATATCTTCAAACTGTTTATCACGAACGGCAATATCATGAAATCAAATGAACACACTCACATTTTAAACGTACTACAAGCATTATTGTGTACGACGAAATCGTTTTGCGGTTTATTACTTCGCTTTTTTATCATCATATATGTACATGCAACATTATAATATATGCATGCATTCAGCGTATAATATTATACGCGCCAATGTATCCATTTAATTCCATAAAAATAATAATAACAGTGTACGATGTAAAAAATATATAGAGTTAAAAGTTATTTTCGTAAAATATAATATACACGGGAAGAGACATAATATACGTGTATATATTTATAAATTACACGTGCGTGCGTGTTTACGAGACGCGGTTCGTTAATATCTTAGAGATCGTGTCCCACATTAAATACTCGAGATTGTTATGTAAATGATCGTGTTTTCGATGGGGTTTAAATTGAAACCCCAAATATGAGAGAATGATAAGAGTGAACCACCGCCGCCCCGCGTCGGGATTCCTCTCGCCGCCGCACCTGCAGCTGTTATTATATAGCCTCTCGTTCGTCGGTCGGAAATTGAAGTGAAAGGATGAGTCGGTCTAATTCCTACGCGATATACTGCGCGCACCGCCACCATCGCCGCCATCGCCGCCCTCCGTGACAACCGCTCTCCTTCGGAAGACACACGCACGTATTTTCTGTTCCTTATCGCGAATGTGTGTCAACTCCCTACGCTATGATAATTTTACCCTCGTCACCGCGAGCGCACCTGTATCCGTACACTCATTCACACGTATTACACGACCATGCGCTCCAATCGAATATGCGTTAATAATTAACCGTAACCGGGTATACGGCACGACGCACCGTATTCGTCGCTTAGGAACAACACGGCAATCATACCCAGGGATTGTTATCAACGATTACGATATTCCCATAGCCCTACACTCTCGTATCGTCGGCATTGAACATTGTGCTGGTTTTATTTTTTTCACCCTATCACGTTGAATGGCCTTTTGACGGTTCCGTGAACTGTCAACGATACGATAACGTACATTGGCGTTGTTTATTGTATAATGATCATTTAAACAGCGAAACACTTCTCAATTACTATCTAATAATAATATACATATAACGGCTGGATAGAGATTATTAAAAATAAAACTAAATGAGAAATTCGTTTGCAAATTATATTTTATGTTTAAAATTGTCTTTGACCGAAAGTTCCTGGAATTTTTAGCTCACATCTATCCGCTCAAACCGGACGTTTATATGCACACCAAATATTTGGCCATAACCTTTATACATTAGATATATATATAGTCTCTTTAGATTGAATTTATATCTCAGTTTAATGGTTCGAACTGACTCAGAGTCAAGCCGGTGTTTCTATTTTTACGACTGCTGGCACATAAAATCCTAAATGTAAAACTCCGGCATGACTCCATCTCCTTTGTTTTTTTTTCTTGTCTGTTTCCCCCCTCTGATATTCGATTCAAATATACGGAGAGTAGTAACTGCAAAATTTATCATGCGTCTCAGACGTCTAGTTCCATGTTAATTAACAACCACCTCAATAAAACGCGAGACAATAAACCTAACCAGATAGAACGAAGAACTAATTCAGATTTCGATGCTATTCGTCCACCTGAACAATCCTAATATCGAAACACCCTGCAGTTGTACACTAACTATCTTTAAGTAATAACATTACTAGGCTGTATTTATATAAGTTTATTTTAGTTGAATTACGAAGTGGAAAACTAAACCAACCGCGGCCTATCGATTTCACAGCTAAGTACATAAACAATAAATAATGCAAAACACACAATTAAGACGAGTTTTTCCAACGAATTGAAAGGATAAAATAAAAGATGAATAAATGAAAATGAAAATGAAAATACATTCAATAATTTTTCAGTTTTTTCAAATAACTCGATTTTAAAATCATTTCGAGCTAAACACGGTATCAGGTATATTATACATTTTATTTATGACCATTTATATCAAATTATTCGGTTGATCCGATACTTTTAAATCAACTCTATCTATACTAATTTCATTTTTATGTTAAACACAAAGGTAAACTTCAAAACTTTTCGTGTTAAAAATTAACGACTTCTGAATACCATGGCAATAAAATTATACCTTACGATAACATCATCGGTAACAACGTAATAAATATTTCATACTTCGTACATGGGAGAAAAGTTTTTTATATTTTTCTTAAATATTATAATATTACGTAGAAGTGTTAATATTATGTGTTTTATAGGTTTTTTTTTTTTTTTTTTTATGAGTTTTCGAGAACAAATGGACTGAACAACTAAAACTAGTGACGAAAATTAAATTTTATAATTAGTTACTCAACAAAATCATACGGTTGTTAAAACACTATTAAATACGAAATCACCATTTTCTTTTGTGATTGTTTCTGGAAACGTTAAGTAATTAACGTTTTAAGTAGATAAAATTATGTTTAAACCGAGAGTGCATAATGTAGAAGAAAGGAAACATAAAAGTGTAGCATAAAAGTATCATGTTTGATATATAAAGAGTCGTATAGAACATGTGATGTATCCAAACATAAGAATAAATTAAAACCTCTGCGTTTGTAGTTAATTACTACTGGTCATAACGTAATAATTACGTTATGGCCATTAGTAATTAATTATTATCACTGTGCACACACGAAAAAACATTATGCAAATGCATAATACACATGTATGTACAGTACGGAATAATATCGAATTTATCGTATTCAATTATGTACAGGAAACTCAACGGCTACGAATACGCAAGCGAGCTGTTTTAACGACTTGATGGATTATTTTTTCATTTGTTGGATTACTTACACATTTTTTGTCTAAACCAAGCAAAACATACCGACAAATGTGATTGGATAACGTACAAACAAGACATATTTATTCACACACGTTCGTTTGCGGAGAAAAAAAACAGCTGTGTAGCACTAACAGAGAATTCATTATGCGCTCGTTCTGTGACATTTTGTTTTAAAATATGTAAAACTTTATACAGGTAATGCCGAGTGCCCTAGAAATCTTGTGAAAGACCAGCACTTTATGTGTTGTACACCAAGACCTTTCACGTCGCCATCATTATTATATATATATATATATTGACTCGTGCTACCTACCGCACACATACACACACACGCACACATTCGTGTGTACAGACAATGTTGTACGTTCGAGTGTAGTGCAAGTTGTTGGTAAAAACTTTTAAAAATAATGACTAGTAAAAGTTCTCTTTCGCGTTTTTTTCTTTCTTTTTATTCTTACGTACCATAAATGTGTATAACGTGTACAGGTCTGTCGGTGATTATTTTCTCAATGTTTAAAAATCAGCAAACGCCCGTGAAATAAATTTGCTTTCAATCGGAAAGTATTAAAGAAGTCGTCTGTACGGTGAATTTTATCGTGAACAGTCATTCGGATTGAATACGTTACAAAGACGTTTCCGTGTGATGAATTGAACGATTCTAACCTATCCTTATCCCGAATATAAAAACGAGAAAATTCGGAAAGCCAGATCATTGATTAGGTCATTCATTAAATTATAAAACTGTGTTTCATATGCATGTTGAGTATCTATTATTTAGGGTAACAAGAAATAACTAACTTTTAAGTATTATTTGTAGCACAGAAACCGTACGTGAATTTAAATAATATTTAAAAACGAACCAAATACACCATACTTGTATACAATAATGTGTATAGATACCGTAACCACGATGTTAAAATTAAAATAATTTCCTTTTCTTATGGCGCATATTATTCCGTAGAATCGGATGCCTTGGAAAATATTTCCTATTCACGTCTTTCTAATATATCTTAACGTAATACAATATATCACACAATTGTTTTAGTTGTGAAATACAAATACATTATTATTATTATTAATAACACTATGTTCGTGTGCAGTATAGTATACCTGCCTAACAACGTTCATCGTTAACATCATCACCATACTTCATCTTCTCGTTCCCTCGATTCGTCACCGTGTAAGTGTTATTCTGTGAAACTTCGTTGTTATACTCTATGGTTAAATTATCATAAATGTGCATTTTAAGTGTTTTATTCTATTTTTTTTTCTTTATTTTTGTTTTTTTTTTAACAAATTCACGATAGGGGCGCGTAATCAAACGGAGAATTGAATATTAAATTCAATAAATCCGTATATCATTCGCGAATTCACTCGGACGACACTCGGGTGACGATGAACGAGAGAGCAGGGGTATACGACATTCTCATGTTATATACGGCCCCAGGTGTAATTTATACGTTTTGAAAATAATTAGGATACCGGTCCCAACAGGGCCATACAACGTTGCACACCGGTTGACGTCCGGAAGGGGACCATATAATATAATGCACACGCATATATATATATATATATATATATATGTGTTTGTATATATACATATATACATCTATTTATGTACAGCAGTGTGTCGGCGGATAGTTTAAATCAAAAACGTACGCGGCCGTTATGGACGAAGAGAGGATAAAGCGACGTTACCCGTCCTTGGTCCGTTATACAGACGTTTTATGTGTGTGCATAAAATGTATATATGTTTGAAAAATTGACACTAAATATTGTAACATACACGTATGGGTATGTAGCCGTTTGATGTCGTCTAAATGGAATAAACTTTATGCAAAAAATGTAAAAATCGAAAGTTTTTGCAACAAAACGAATAAGATATAAAAAACAAAAAAATGTAATGAAAATAACATTTCGGTGACGTGCATAGCTGCAATACATCGATGATGTTCTCTCTCGGCCAAAACACAAATATTAATAATAATAACATTAATTTTTGTGTCGTACACTTATCGACAGATAAAATATGAAAGGAGTTGGAAACGACTTGGTGCGCACTACGGAACAAACGATAGTTTAAGCATAGTGTTCCTCTGACCATTTAGTAATGCGATACTTTGTTAATAAATGTTGGTACAAGGAACATTTATGATCAGAAATATTATAAAAAAAATTACTAAACACTTATTTAAAAAAATAAACGACATAAATGAAAATCGTGTTAACCAAGCGACAAATGCATGAGATTTGATCTCTAATTTTATAGCTCATAACTTTCTTATAATGTTGGTAGTATGAAATAAATATCATAATAATAATCGTTACGTATAATAATAATTTTGTTCACATGTTATGTTATTCATAACAATGATTATATCTGGTCCATTAGATTTAATAAATAGTTAAATACTGAGATTAACATCTTATGAAAAAAAAATAAAAAAAATATGTAAATAATATTTTAAAATACACTCAACCGAAAATAGTATGACTGATTATTCGGTGTTAAGTATATAGAATCTTGTATATAGTTCGATGTTAGAGATGAATTACATTCCATGAATAATTCGTTTTATAATTTTAATTTGTATTGAGTTGTACCAAGTGCGAAAGAAAAGGTGCGTAATTGAATATTCTACGAAGAAATTATTAACTATCGAGTTAATTGAATAATTAATTAAATCATGTATTATTTGAATAATCATGATAAATTTAAAAAAACTTCAAGTTCTATATTATATGAAATAAAGATATTTATTTAAAAAATATAGGCAAATCTATTGTTGATATAGGATTATACGATAAGTAAACAGTCTAAAATAATTACTAATTATGTATGAAAAAAAATTAAGTATGATAAAAAAATATTTTAAGGGAAACTGAAAAAATTATTAATTTTTTTGTATTAACGAGTTAATTATTTGAATAGTCTAAAACGAAGAATTTCAAATAAGAAAAAACTACAAATTAAAATGTTATATTATTTTATAATAATAATTATATTCTTTAATTATATTAAAATGAACTTTTAGAAATGTTTTTTGCAATTCATTCAACTACATACACAACAGTGCATTAACAATTAATTTATAAAATTTGTTTAAGTATCCATTCACTTTTTGTAATGATTCGCGGTGCTTAGGATTTGCCCATTGTTTTTATAATGCATATGCAAGTAGAATTAAGGGTTACTTTTGTTATTTTTCAGTATATTATTATTAAATAAGTAATATCAAGAGTCTTATAGTATTATTCTTCACCCGAGAGAGAAAATGACAATTGTTGCCATACACATTTGCGTACCTATTTCCATTACATAGAATACTTGTAGTTTTTTTATTTTTTATTTTCTTTTTGTTATAATTGTAATTTTGGACTGATTAGCTTCTCTCAACGAAAAAAAAAACATACGTCAGAAGCATTTGTTGAAGAGTATTTTATTTAGTGAACATTTTATAGGTGGATAGAAAGGTGTGTGGTTGGATTACGACGTGTAAAGATTTTAGATGAATATATATATAGTACATAAAACAAATTTCAAAGTTTAAATACATCACCTACACGAAACACGAATGTAATGGAATACGTGGTAGTCGATAGGAATATAGCTCGAAAATAAGATTGTAATGTTTGTTAATTATAAAATAGAAAAGAGAAAAACATTTTAAAATTTGTTTATCCTAAGTTTAAATTAATATAACTGTAAAATATAACAATCTTTAATAGTTTTAAGTTTTCTTCAATTTATGTTTTTGAAAGCATATGAAGGACGGTGTACTAGAAAAATAAGTAGGTGGATAGGTACTGAAATATATGTTATGCATTTATAAATAGTTACCACCCCAGTAAATACAATATTTATATATTGAGGTTATGGCTTAAACTTTGAAAACGTGTATTATAAGTTATGAAATATTCGTTGATTTGTGGTAACATGTATAAGGGTATGATAAAAGAGTGAACCAGTGGCGTTTAGTTTTTAATTAGGTTGGGACGCGAAATTTTAATGTGTCATCAAAGTATATCTACTATTTTTGTTCCAAGTCAAGCACTGCTTATGGTGAAGATATTAAGAAATGATCCATGTGTTATGACTGGTACAAACGTTTTAAAAACGAACGACAATCGGTAAGACGACGAGCCTCTTGGTCGACTATCAACATCGACAAAAAACATGCACAACCATTAAGTGAGGGATCTGGGGCATGTAAATCAACGTTTAACTGTCAGGGAAATTGCATCTTCACCATAAGCCTGAGTAACCACGGAAAAAGTTTCCGTAAAAGATATCTCCAGTTTCACGCAAAACGTCACTGCACAACGCTTCTCAGTTACAGACAACGTATGAATTCTTTTAAATTAACTATATAATGCCATATTATTAAGTGGATTTCGTGTAATGAATTTGTGTTAATGTTATACATGGTATTTAATTGTTATAATATTTTTTTATTTTTTTTTTAACAATATATTTTTAATTAACTTAGATCTTTCAAGACCGAAAACCATTCGTTTTTTTATGTTTGTACGTACTGTATAATAAGTAGTTCAATATAAACGAGCACGTTTCTAATTTTATTTTTATTAATTTTTCTTAACACTTTGGCAACTTAATCAGCTCGTCAAAAACAGTGTTTAAATAATACATTAATTGATTTCAGTTTGTACAAAAAGGATAATTATTTTCACGTCATAACTATAGTTAATATATACTAATATATTAGTACGACATGGCATTTGTAACATGCAAAAAGTATAAACAAAAACTTATCTCTTTATTCTTAACTTTAAAATGAAAAAAACCAATGCGAGCTTTTTTAATGGATTTTAGGTATATACAAGATTCAAAAATAAATCCAATTCGAACAGAACAGAGAAAATAAAATAAAAATAAACATATTAAAAAAAGTTATGACTTTTTATATAATTTCTTTTTTTGTTTCAACGTGCAAGAGTCGTTTACGGTTTTTTAAAACTTGAAAAAATTAAGGAATTCGTCGATAATATGAAGTATCCATTTTGACGGTTGCACAATAATAATATATGATATAGGTGTCAAAATTGATTATGGAGTAAACTAATTATCACCACCGCAAAGGAATAAATAATACTTTATCATATTATATTATACAGGCATTGTATTATAACTACGAATAAACGTGGTTGTCTTCTGTAAATTCGGTCACTGTGGTCATACCGTGGATATTTCTTGAGTATCATAGAGAATGACTCAAAAGTACGTAACGTTATACGCCAGTGACATCGCATTTTAACATAGTAATAATGATAATAACATTAATATTAACGATGATAATATTAAAAATAATGATTATAATAATAATTTTCTTCTTTTTTTCTTGTTCTTACTCCAAACTATTTGAAGTTGGCCGTCGTTATCCTAAACCTCCACTCTTCTCGATTTTCTACAGCCCCTATGCATACACTAATAGTCTTCAATCATATGTAACATATCAATCGTATCTAACCACCTCTTTTTTTGGTCTTCCTTTTTCAATTTTTCTATCAATGTTCATTTTCATAACCATTCTTACTGCATTTGTTTCATCTCATTTCACCACATATCAAAATAATACATTAGTTAATAATTAAAATTAATGATTTTAATATTATTGATAACACAAATAATATTAATAATAATGTTATATATCTATTATAAGACTATTTTTTTAAAAAGATAATTAAACAGCTCTGTATCGTCTGTTGCTGATATCGTTTAGTTTACCACATAGATACAGGGTTAGGGGGGAAGTACACGTAGTGGGTGAGATATTTCCCCTTGATGTTAAAATCATTCACGTGGACACATCAAAATACTAATTTCTATACATAAACATGTATACTCATACATAGATTTCATTTGAATATATTATCTTCGATACATTTTGGTGTCTGAAATTACATAGTTGTTACTTACAGTGTGCCGTCTCTTATCGTTGTTTCGAAATTACGGTGACGTACTACAATATTACCAAAGTATAAAGATACATATAATATCTACCGATAAACTGCACACTCGCTGCAGAGTACACTACGGATCCACCAAATATAAAGTCTTGGGACTAGTGAAATAAACTAGAATATAAATCTAATCTAAATTTATATGATTGGATTTTACTTAGGTCAAAAAATGATATCTCTATCATAAATTTAATGATATTTATATTTAATGACTGTTGGTTAGAATTAAGATAAGAAAATATTATCTTTATTTCGATAGAATGGTAGTTATAACAAAAAAGTACGTAAATTAAGATATTTCTACCCGCACATTGACATAATAGATCTCCAAAACCTTAACCAAGTTAATGAATTTTTAAACTCTCCTCTTCCAAAAAGCCAACGTGAGAAATTTGTCACCCCAAACGAATTAACATTTGCCATCTCAAAATACCCAAATAAAAAATCACCCGAAAACGACTTAATAACAGGAGAAGTCGCTAGATGCCTCCCCAAAAAAGCCATAGTTTTATTAACTTACATAATAAATTCAACCATAAGACTTTCCTAGTTTTCAATGTTATAGAAATTTTCCCATATTATTATGTTAAACAAAACCGGCAAGCCACCTGATGAGTCTACCTCATTTAGAACAATCAGCCTTCTGCCCTTTTTCTTTAAAATATGTGAAAAACTCATCCTTAACGATTATCTTCACACGTCATCCTCAATAATGTTCTTCCTCATTCACAATTTGGTTTTTGATGTAAGCATAGCACAATTCATCAAGTCCACACAGTTGTGGATGCCATCTCCTCCTCTTTAGAAAAGAAACTGTACTGTTCTAGTGTATTTCTCGACATTTCTCAAGCGTTTGACAGGGTCTGGCACCAGGGTTTACTGTTTAAACTCCGGAAATGTCTTCCTTCAGCACTTTATCTATTAATAAAGTCGTATCTAGAAAATCGTCATTTTAAAATTCGATACAGCACAGCCTTCTCAAATATGTCATCAATTAAATCAGGAGTTCCACAGGGTGGTATATTATCCCCTATTTTATTTTATATATTTGTCTCCGATCAACCCACGCTCCCCGATACCCTTGTAGCGGATTATGCAGACGACAAATCCATTTTATCAATGCACGAAAACGTAGATATAGCTTCAGCTACTCTTCAACTCCATCTTGACCTAATGGCGGACTGGTACAAAAAATGGAGAGCATCACAAATAAACAGCACAGAATCAGTCCACATTACCTTCACATTAAAACTAGAACAATGCCCTAACGTTTACATAAATAATAATCCAATCCCCACATCTGACATGATCAAATATTTAGGTTTTCAGCTCGACAAACGCTAACATGGAATAATCATATAAAAACTAATAGACTGCTACTAAATTCACGCTCCCGTATTCTAAAATAACTTTACTCAAACCAATTCACAAATTTAAAAACAAAAATAATAATATATAAATCCCTTCTAAAACCTATTTGGACTTACGGACTGCAACTTTTTGAAGCGGCCAAAAAATCACACAACAACAAAATACAAACATTCCAAAATATAACACTTCGCAAAATTACTAATGCCCCCTAATTCGTTTCAAATTATATGTTTCATAACGACCTTCAAATTAAAACAATTAACGAAGAAGCCAAAACTTTCTACAATAGATTTGATCATAGAATCCAATATCCCAACCCTTCCAGAGAATCTCCAACGCAGGTTAAAAAGAACATGGTATCGTGTCCTTCTTAATTTAACTTAAATTAGCAAAAAAAAAAAAAAAAATTAAATAAATAAATAATATAACGATGTTTCTTCAACAGATAAAGTGTCACTAATGGGTGGTTCCTTTAATCACGTCTTTCTCGTCTGTTTTATTTTTATTTTATTTTTTTTTTATGTACACTACTCACATGAGCTAATTGTGCCTAATTGTACAGATTGTATATACCTAATAAATATAAAAAAAAAAAAATTAAGGTATGATTATTATTATATTATTGTTGTACATTATCATATTTGCATTCTTTGTTATATTAATCATTTTCATTACAGAGTTCTCACAGTAGGGCCCTATATTTAATGTATGCAATTTTAAAGAAATAAATTATATAATTTTTTTCTATTTACATATGTGTAAAAAATAAAAATAAAAATAAATTATAACTCAATACAAATGATAGCATTTTAATCCTGTAAAAATGTTCATACAAAGCACGCTAGCTCATACGCAACAGTATCAAAGTAATGACATTAAAAAACCGTCAATTTTCATTTTATATCTTGAGGTGAGAAGTACAGTACGATTAAAATAAACGTAATTCGACTTTACCCAATATTGCGACATTTACCGCAGTCTCGTTCCAACACGCTCGAGTGTATATATTTAATATTTCATAAGTGTGACTCATAAAAACTTGTGCTATTTCATTCGACTTTTGTAGCGCGTATTGATTATTTATACTGATTAAAATCGAGTCGTATTTTTTGATATAATATAAAGGTTTTATCTTTGTTTTAACTTTGCTAAAATTAATAACAAATAATAAATGGAACGGACTGCTATTATATTATAAACCAATATTCTAAACAAAATGTTGTTCTTACATAAAATTAAATATGTATTGATATTAAGGTATTGAACATGAAATTTCTTAAAGTTCAATTAACTGAAAACACAACGTAATAAAATTTATAATTGTACAATTGGTGCATGAACATTTACGACGAAATAATTAAATATTGCTTATGGCCGTCAACAAATTTTTATTGATCTCGATGCACGTCACCGTATGTATATTACCGTATAAATTAATTTAATAAAAAATATTCATCAACTCTCCAATTAATGACTTTTCAATTACGTGTGCACCATTATACCACCCTGAGTAAAACATTACGCGTTTATTACGGTCCTCAGTATATGGCTATATGCCGTAAGCGCCAAATGTACAGAAAGGTCAAAAATTCCCACAAAAATTAATATATTGTACATTTTATAAAATTATTTTGAAATATTACAAATTTTTATCATTCGAAAAAATACAATATATATAGAAATTAATGAAAATGAATATGATTTTAATAAATTGATTGATTATTAATCAAACATTTTTGACATACCTATTTCTTTCATTATAATATTATTGAACTATAGTATTCTTTTTACTGTTATGTTTTCAAGAGATATCCTTAAATTTTTGTTAGAAGTAGATTTCATAAATAAATATGTTATTATAGTGATAATTACAGTATTCACTACTAATACTGAATAATATTATTCAATGTAATATTATTTCACTGAATACATTTTTTTGATTTGTAATTTTAATAATACATCAATCGTTGTATAAACAGAACTGAACCACATAAAATCGATGTTTTAAAGATCGATATTATGATATATAAATCGATATATGATTTAGCTACATTTGTTATCCGTATAATCTCATTATCCAGAATTTCAAAATATATTAAAATCAACATATGTTTCTAAAATGTAATCAGTAAATTAATTAATTGTTTGATCTTCACGTGCAATAAACATTAAAATGCAAAAACGTCAGATACTTTGGTACACGGGAGAGAAACCAAACAAAAGAAATATTTTGGCGTTTACATACGATACACTTATTATATCTTTATATCTCATTTTGGTGCTTATGTCTCTTCCATCGCAGCACATGGCGTATGTCGGATTAACAAACATATTGTATCTATACATAGGTATGAAAAATGGTTGATACCGAATTTCACGTTGTTTCTCTTGCGATCAATTGAAATTTAATTCGTACAGCTTTTTGTGCCGTGAAAATTACTCAAAGTTTTTGACACACGAACGAGTCGAAAAAAAAAAATTATAATAAAATCGTTTTTCCGGTAGAGGATCATGGCTAGTCTGAAAAAGACACTGGGAATAACGCTGCCGCCGGCACGGACCACTGTGTATAGACGATGGTGTATGCCTCCTATTGTGAAGCAGAAGTAGCTGTTATTGTAGTTATAAATGATTTGTATTCATCTGCGCGCAGAAACGGTTGATTGATGGTGACTATAATTAGTCAAGGTAGAACGTCGGCGATGGGAAGGAAACCCGCCGACGGAAGAGTAGGTAGTATATTATAAAATATTTTCGACGGGGAAATTTATTTCACCTAATTTTTTTTTTTCTCTCCTTCCACTAGTTTCCTACCAAAAAAGAAAAATAGAAGGACAGTGAGAAAGTGAAGGAGAGGAAGAGACAAAAAATGCGCACCATTAGAAAACCATTAACATTGAAGCAAAAATCGTACAGAATAAATGTATAATTATGCTGCCGCGCGTGCACAGGTCGCCCAAACTGAACTAACGAGTATGAACGGTTCACGGAATATGCTTTTCAAACGGCTCATTAATAAATAAACTGACTACCGAAATTTAGGATCGTCTTCAAATGACTGAGCCATATCTTAAGCGTATCTACCTTATTGTTAAATCCCACGAGTCTTTGTTTCGGTTTTTTTTTTTTTTTTTGGTCGCGGTAAGGCGGTGGTCTTTTTCATTACAAACACAGTGTACACAAAAACTAGAGGATTAAGCAAGATTTGATTTTTTTACCCTCGCCAAGTACAAACACTATTTTCACCGATTAATTTAAATGGTTTATTATTAGTGTGTTCGTATTTTATTTAGGTATTTTTTTTTTTTTTTTTTGTAAACATTTTTACATGTTTCCTGTTTTATTATAATGATTTTTAAATAATTATTTTTAAACCCATCTTATATTAAAAAATACCGAAACATTATCTTTACAGTTATAAAATAAATTTGAGCTTATATACTGTGTATTGAAATCGATACTCCGCACAACTTTTTACTAATACAATAAGGACAAGTCTTAAACCACGTCCCTAATGGATTTGGATTTTTATCGTTTTTCGTGATTGTCGGTGAACGCTACAGCAGTTACGAACGCGTTGTTAATCCTTGGACAAAATTGTCGACTACTATTGCTTCGGCTTGACTCTTGTGGGGACGACTCAAGTTGATTGACAAAATCAATCGACAAAGCCAAATTCAGTGAGGATTCGTTTTTATAATAATACTCGTGCTCTAAAGCTGGTTATTCACTAAGCGTTTTAAAAACGCTTACGGTTCCGCGATAGTGTATACGCATGTATGAGAATCATTCAATTTTATTTTTCGGCGTTTAACCGCTGCGTTTTTAAAATACGTGCGCTAGCGTCTAAAACGTGCAGTGTGTAATCAGCCGGATTAAGACTGTCAAACAGATCGGCTGTGCAATTTTCTGGATTGATCGTTATAGATGTCAAATAACTTTTACGAAGTTCATGAAGTGCCATGGTTTCACGTACTATACAGTGTAAATATCATTTACTGTACAGTTCGATACCGAAGTACATTATTATCATACCGATCTGTGAACTTGATATTTAGACATTTATTAAATCATCAAAGACGTACGAGTTTAAATCGAAATAGAGCGTATACAAGCGTGATAGCAATAAAAAAAGTACCGATGACACTAATTTGCGGACAATTATTATCATGACGAATTTGAGTAACTTACGTTCGTACGATGTTGTATTGCTACTTAGCGGTTGTGTCGGCATTAAAGATTCCAAATTTTAGTGTACATGGACATATAAAGAATACATTTATGCGAAAAACCGTTTGAACGGGAACTATGAGATTAATATGTTACGAAAATTATAAGCCGACGGACTACAAAGCTAGACAATGAACGCAAAAAAAAAACAACAACAATGTGCATACAACGAGAAAACATCTTGTTACCTAAAATCTCAGTAAACCACTATTATATTTTAATAAATAAATTACATCACGTCCACTATCGGTACGTGTTCTGGACAATTGTTACAGCCATTAAAATATATAACTATCGAAACGAGTGGAGCCAGGACGATATATGTTCTATCAAATATCGGACGTGGCAACGGAAGAGCAGTATAACATTAGTGTACATTATTAGGCTCAAAACGGAAATATAACGAATAGGGTAGCAGGAAAACGACCGGAAACCTAGTAAACGTTTGTCTGCTAGATTTCACCTTTCAAAAATTCGAGACATTCGTACACTGAAAAGTATACGCTCCGCGTGCAATGTCGTACCGTCGATTCACCACGATGAGCAGATGTCCTGTATTGGGAATGGTCTGAATCTAAGACGGTTATTGAAATCACGTGAGTTACAAATACAGAACATAACAACATTCGGACACTCGAAAACTTTATTGTTATAAAAATGATCGATAAAGCAATTTCGAACGTAGCAATATAAAACACGCATTAAAAGTAATTGATAGGAAACGAAACGATTCCATCAAACTCATAAAATTATTTTACTACTGTACAATTTCAATAAAACATCGTATGTTACTATTAGCAGTTGCGTCTTTCTGTATAAGGTTATTTTTACCGCAGAAGCCGTAATTCACTCAAAAAGTATTACAAACACAATATCAATATTGAAATAAGATGATCATAATTATATAATTATCTTGTTCCGCATTACTCTGCATATCCCTACAGAATTATTATAGAGTATTAATTCGGTTTTCGCTATATCAACAATTTATTCCGAAAAATAGATCAATTTATTATATATTCAAAATTTTGCACATTGTGACCTCATTTTCTAATAACAGAAATCGTATGTCCGGCTGTTATAATTATTAAAAGTCATTAATAAAATTAACTTAACTGGAAATAATTATTGATTGACCATTGGTTATTATTAATTTTAAACTCAAAAGTCAAAGGTCAAATTAACAAAAATTATACTCGAAATGCACTGCAATGTTATCGTTTCGTTTAATTTACTATTTGCCATACACTTATAAATATTTTTTTATTAGCTCATACAATTAAAATTACTATTGACATTGGTTTTATTATTCTTTTAATGAACGGAAACGTATAATGTTTGTAAGCAATCGAGATCCAGAATTCATTAAATTGAATATAACCCTTCAAATATAATGTAATTGATTATTACATTTTTTACGCTAAGATACCAATGGAAAATGGTCGATTATTTGATATGTTTACGAACTATGAATTATTTTTAGTTTTTGTATATTTTAACACGATTACAAATCGTTGGGAAGTTCGGTCTATGTGTTTGTTACATTTATTTAAGAAAAGTGTAAGAAAATCGTATCAAAATCAAAAAGTATCTGGTCATCACAAGTATAACCCTTATTTTTAGAAAATACTACGTTTTTTAAATTAAAACATTAAATAAAAAAATTAATACAAATTATTAACACGATATAAAAAGTTCTTCTGTGGATAATCTATAAAAAAAAATTATAGGAGATCCACACAACGTAAATTTAAAGTTTTATGATATCAATTGAGAATTCTCAATACAAATTATAGACGATATAACATAAATTTATAAATATATAATTTATCAAACATTTCAATGAACTCTCAATTACTCATACTTAAACTGTAATTCCAAATATTTAATATTTAAGTTAAAAAAATAGTATTTTCAAATGTTGATTGGATCTCTGATTCAAACGGATTAAGTGCATCCATACACTGTTTATTGTTTTTTTTTTTAAATTATTGTTTTCTCACTTTACAACAGATTTTTATTGTTTAAATTATTTAAATTAATCAAATGTATTTTTTTTTAAATCGTTTAAAACATTTAATCTATACAATTAAAAAAAAAAAAAAACACTTGTTTAAAATAGAAAAAACATTGTTTTATGGAATATTAATACAATATTCCATTTACAAATTTTATTAAAATTTCATCAATAGTTAATTATTTATTTAAATTTCCATTGATTAGTAATTAAATGAGAATTAAGTTTAATAGTTATATTTAATCTTTTAATACTTCTATATGTAAATTAGAGAATTATTCTAGAAGTCAATATTGGTTCTGTAAAATAAGTAATACTAATATGTTCCATTTATTTTAGTAACAACAAAATAACTATAAAGATAAACAGTTTACAACAAAGTCTTATAAATAAAGATAAAATAGTTCAAAACTAAAATATAGAACATGTTTACAGATTACAATATTCCTTACAAATATTGACACGGTCATGTCATACGTATACCACCATCTCACCCGCTATATTCCTTTGCTTGGGTATCACCACATGACCGAATATTAATTGGGACGGCATATTAATTAACATAACTAGTTTTGGAGAAGGCTCTTGCATGCCTTTTGCTATCTTCAAAATATTTTACGATAATACGCATAATTCAAATTTAATTTTAATTCGAAAATATTATACACACACACACACACACACATATATAACTAATTTCAATAACAATATTACAAATTTATAAGTAAATATACTTAATAACTAGTATTAGATAGTGTAATTACAAAATATATATTATATATCTTTATATAAGCCAGAGATATCCAATCGATGGCCCAACAAGCTTTTTAAATCAGCTCACCATGTTTACGGTAAACATGAAATTGTTTTAATATTTAGTTTCAATTACTTACATGAAAGATGTTTTCAAAAATAAATATGACAAATCTAAGTATAGATCAAAATAAAGTGATGGTAATTTACAAGGGAAGTTGTTTATTAGAACAACAAAGTTTGATGAAAACAATCAAACAATTTTAAAATAGAATCAATTTTAAACTTCTCATTAAACACCTTACTCGTATCTCAATAACAAAAATTTTGAATTATTAAAATAAGAAGTAAATAGACATTTTTCTAAAATTCAAATAAATCTTTTCTATTCTTATATTCTCGTATTCTTAAATTAATTACCTCTTTATTCCTTTAAAAAAATATTGCTCTTAGCATATCTTAGATTTGGCCTGACATAAAAAATGTTGGTGATCCCTGGTTTGAATTAATATACGTTCAAATACGAACTATTCTTATATTTTTAATTTTTAGTCGATTATGAGACCTCTAGGAACGACAGAAACACAAATTTTATAACATGCTAACATTTTTAATCACAATAATAACAATGAAAGGAAAATTATTTGATAACTAAAAATTTACCAAAATTTACCATTTAAAGATTAAATTTATAGTTATACTATTACTTTAGTAATAAATGCGCCCACAGACAAGTGTTTGTATTGTAAACGTATAAATTCTTTTACAACACGTTACAAAACTTTTAAATTCATTGTGTTTTTTGAAAACATAAATTATAAAAGTAAAAATAATTAGCATATCAGAAAACTTATTTCTAACGCAAAATTATTTTACAAAACGTGGAGTAATAATGTAATATAATACTGAATATTTCGTTTTCTGCTGCTCAAAATATCTAAGGCATAATACACATTAGGTGCGAATACGTAAATAATTTATGTGAAACATAAATTGTTAGTGAGTTTGAAAAGCAGTTAACTAATAGACAGCATTATTTTCCTATTTTTTTTTTTTTATTTTTAAATGAACTAATGACAAACACGAATGAAAAACCAACCGTTTGTTTTCAATATTTTGAGTAGTGCTATATATAATTTGTAGTTGCTAAATCACCGTAAGTAAAGTGATTTACGAGATACAAACTGGTAGTGAAACACTACAATAATGTGCTTTTTTCGGATTGTTTCAATATTAGTCGTGAATAATTAAAATTAAAATTATTTATATTATTTTTTTTTTATTATTGAAACGTAATAAATATGTCATGTATACTTATTTATCTATAGGCCAGAGAAATATTTATTAATAGTTTAATATATTTTAATTAAATATATGTAGCTATTACACCAATTCAAAAGGAAAAATTATGTAATGTAACATACTCGTATTTAGACCACGGAATTATTGATTAATTGATTAATAAAAAAATATCTGCACCGTTGAACTTTAATGTAAACCAAAAGTGGTTTTCACAATACACAAAGTTAATTTGTTATTGGTATAATAATTTATTGATATAAATTATTTTTACTTATATATATTATGGTAAAAAACCAAATAAACCGTCTTGTACATCTAATATCCTCAAATCTAAAACAAAAACAATATTGCTCAACGACAAAAGTAGAAATATCGCAGACTTTTGAAAAAAATCTGGTTCCAAGGTCTCCCATTAAAATTGCGTCATGCTCTTTCATTCTCTTTAGTTTCTTCAAGAGCTATCTTAAAAACCATTATTTTAGTAACAAAGTAAAAAATGAAATATGTCCAATTTATTCTATTGGCTCAAGTGTACCCCAGGGAATTTTATATTTTTTTCTTCTGTTTAATTTATATACTTCTGATCAGCCAACCTTAAAATATGTAATACTCAAGGTGAGTGTGGCAAATATAGGTGAGAAGCCTAATTTAAACACAAGGTAAAAATAGCAAGTTTAGAAATGAACTAATTGGTTAAACTGATAGGTAGACCATGAATTATACTTGATACTCAAAATGAGCTTGACAAGTTCAACGAAATCGGTAGACCAGACGAATTTATAAACATGATTGTTATTCCTAATAATGTTTTTGTTCTGCATACGACGATTAGAATTATTACCTCCAGCACCTCCAAATTATTTCACGGCACGTAACTAATATTAACACAAAATATTATACATAATTAATACTGTAGCAATATAAGCTATATTAATGATGTATACCTGAATAATTTTGAACGAGCTTTTGTTTAGTCAATAGTTTTAATTATTATAAAAATAAAAATTCGAAAAAAGTTTTGTTAATTGAATACAACATTTCAAGGTAGGATGACGAAGTGTACAGCGCATGTTGTATATTCTGTTATGACCGTTGCAATAGCTATCGTTTTCAACGGAAACTTTTCTTGTTTAGAAACCCTACTGGACTTCATTTCTGTACCGGAAATGTCAACAGCCGAGTTTACTGACAAGACTTGTACACAGTATATATACGCACGTAATTTACGAGGAGAGATCGTTGACAATACGATAACAACTAATAGTGTTGAGCATTTACCATCTTGGGCACTAAAACAACAAACAATAACCAAACAAACCCAATTGACATTTCAATCGACAAAATTATTTTCAAAGCATCTATGCATAAATATTTGACACATATTCACCATTATTATAACACGGAAACATGTTTTCTGCGTGTATACATAAGTTACACATTATCATGCTTATTCCATTATTTCGATTTTCAATATCCACACGTTTCCTACAGTCCAGAAACATAATATGTTTATATTATGATACCTTATAGACGTACGTTGTTGTTTGTCTAATATATATACATGTTTCGTATAGCTGCAATTTTATTTTATTATGATAAAATATAATTAAAAAATTTTAAAGGCATCTGCAAGAGAATTCACAATTATTGATTTTCACACTTTGCAAACATTTTTATACCGTTTTAATATTATGTCGCATACCTGCAGTATTTCGATAAACAGGTTTTAAAGGTAACAATACAGCGAACGAATCAATATCACAATCACCGCACTATATTATAATAATATAGACCCTCCTTCGACACGTTGCAGCCAAACGAACCTCTATTATGATCAAATTATCCGTATTCATTAGCCATTGACATATTGTTGTATGCTATGTTACTATTTTCACTTCTACGAAATATAAATATTGAATTATTCACTAGTCCGCCTCTGTCGTCACATATAGCTCCAAAATAAATCAATATGCTGTCTGTTATGCAATGCTCAAAATGTTCGGTAGATATAAAGCAAATAAATAAAATATGACAAAATTCATCATTATTTTGTACATACCGTACATAATACAGAAAAACATAAATTTATAAATATATATATATATATATAACAATAATAATAAAATAAGCAACTAAATAATTTTACTTGGAAATATATAAAGACCCCTACCCTTTCATAAACAATAAGCAAATCATTATGTAATAATTACATTTTTTATGTACAAGCATTGTATGAAATTAATTTTGATAAGCTTACTTTTTATGATCCGTATTGTTTTGATCAAATTTTAAAATACATATAAAAAAACTAGGTTAAAGGTTTCTATTAAATGTATAATAACGTTTTAAAAAGAATTCTCAGAAATATTACCTCTACAATCGTAATCCGCTTTCACTTCATCCCATGAACAGAGCCGCCGGATTTTGTAAACTGCGGTCTTGATATCCAAAAGGAAACGAATAAAAACGAACGTCAAAAATATTTTTAACTGTCTAACCTTTCTTTTTATTCAAAGAATTTTAATATTTGTACATTTGAAAACTGAGTGAACACTCAGTAAACTATATTAATTTAAAAAAAAAATCCAATTTATCTAGAATAGGGATTAAAATATTTGATGTTTATCTTAAATAATGTAAAATTTCGTTTAAATTTTTAAGTTTTATTAAATTTAATATAATAGCTATTGTAATTCGAAAGATATCTTTACTTGATGAGAAATATATATTATTTCATTCAGAATATTTTACTTGATTAGATTTACTTGTTATTTTTTGAAAATGTATACACTATAGGATTCATAAAGAAATAAAATAAACTAGTAATTGTGTCTAAACATGGGAATGCATAAAAAAACTTTCCGAATAACGAGAAATGAAACAAATATAAAAAAAATAACAAGAAATTCAGTGATTTGAACAGAAAAACTTTGAATTAAGCTCCAAGGCAAAAGAAATATAGTGTTTTTGATACTCAACGGTATAGAAAGTTTTAATAATTCGAAAATATAAAATACGAGAAAAAAAATGCAATTAATTCAGTTAATAGCAAGTAAAGAATATGAAACACTTGAGAAATATATTTAAACATCATTAAGTTTCATATTATAATTTAAATATAGTTAATATAATCAATAAGTAACTAAAAAAAAATGTTTTACATTTAGTTTTAAATGTAGCGCAACAGTATGAATATCGCAATCTCATTTACGCGTATTGTAAGTGATGAATGGGTAAAAATATAAATCTATAAAAAACCAACACTTATAATAATATAACTGCGTTGTTTTTGTAAATACTTTGATTTCAATATCAAAAATTCTTGTGTAAGGTTAAAGAAAGCTCATCGAGTGGCGATGTAACATTTTGGCAAGATTACGATGACCACCAGAATGGTTGATGAATCGTTGAAGTCCTTTAAAATCTTAGTTTGCAGTACGTCGAAGTAGAACGCTACATAGTTTTCCCCCTGAAGTCGACGTGCCAAACTCAAAGAAAACTAGATATTTTTGCCGTTCAGGGACCAACAATGACCGTATTAGCTCTTATATCACTCATTTGATGAGTGTGTAGGCCTGAAACGACATGTAATTGTGTCCCATCGTGGCTACGTATGTAGTAAAAGCATTAATCCCAGTGAGGGACGTCCACATATCGTGGGTTTTCGTGCCCCCCCGAGTAATACTTATAGATTTTGATCAGTGATTGACTCGATCCTTCGAGTCCACTTAACTCTTTTTAGGCGTGGTTTTAAACTCAAAATTATTATATTTCGATACTGAACTTGAATTTCATTGTCAAAAGCTATCGTATTACATAAAGAAAAAAAATATTAATTATTAATTTATTTATGAAAATAGAAAATTGTGATGGAAGTAAAATAATCACGGGAAGAACACTGATTTTATGAATTGTAGTTATAAGTTACGTGTAATATTGATTATTAAAATACGTCAAAAATGTCACTAGAATAAATAAGCTAGTAGCGTGGTAAAATTTATAAAATTCATTAGTAATATAATTAAGTAAATTTTTATTTCTACATCGAATAAAAAAGTTACAATAATTTGTAACTATATTTATATAGTTGCGCCTTAAATTGGAAATGTTGTTAAATCCATTAAACAATAAAATGAACTTTTTTTATTTGTTTTTAGATATTTCAACGTATTTAATCTGTATAGATACAATCGATTTCATCGCTATGCGGTAGTAGTTATTTCATTACTATGTATATAAATTAAGTAAATTTTTCATCTAACTTTTTTTTTTTTTTTTAAACGTCAAGTTACCACGAGGAAAATAAAAGGACAGAAGAATAACTTAAATTCAAAGTGTTTTGTAACCCTTTAATAATTTAACGTTTATGGAGTTCGTGTTTGAATTAATTAAATATATTTTTCCCGTCGGATTTTAATCAATAATATTGTATTGTTGTCGTTGACTTTTCGTTCCTCTAAAACAAGGCTTGAGGAATTATACACTCTAGGAAATACTCTAGGAAATTAACAAAATAAAAATTAAACACAAACGTGTCGACATTTACAATCATTATCAGTTTGCATATTGTCGGACTGAATTATGATATTTTACATTGCAAAATTTATCGCAATAGAACGGGTTAGCTAATATCCGTAATTTCTTCGAACTTCTTCGTAACTGTGGATCGATTGCGTGTCGTTTGAATAACAATGATAGTCTTTCACATGTCGTTGCCATTTGATTCGCCCTATATATAATTGTATAATATATGTTTTGAAACATTAGAAAGTATTCTAATCAACTTTTCATATGATGTATTTAATTTCAACATGATAATTTAAAACTCGGCTTACTAAACAATTACCCTACAATAATAATTAAGAAATTATATTTAGGCATAATCAACACCTTAGTAATTCAGAAGTAGAACAAATTATATAACATTAATAATATGAATTATGAAGAGTTTGTAAATATTAGATTAAGTTAAGCTTACGTTAAATTGTATTACAGAATTAAAGACAATTAGATCATGAAAGAATCTGTATGGTGATCGTGTATGATTCGAACACCACAGAGCAATTACTGAGACAAACAAATTTTCAAAATTGAGTTTTGTTTCTGTCTTTTCTCGTTGGTATAAGTCGGATAAAACAATGTATATAAAAATATACGCGTACCAGAGTTCAATCGATTATCATATATCATCACGGTGACAATTATCGAGTATCTCGTCGCCACCGGCAGCAAAGCCATAAGACAATACACACGACGTGCGTGCAACGTGATCGATCTTTGAATTATCGCAAAGTTTACGGATATAGGTATATATGACGTGCACGAATCGCTCGGGTGAATAACTAAAGGTTAGGTCAACCGAACGCCGAGTCTGCTCTAGTATTCTCTTCTCAGCACGTGGGGCAGGGGTAGTGGTGGTATGAACTTCCAGACGAAACTTTGAGCCATGTACAAAATAATAACCTAACCTATAACAACACTGCGCATAAGAAAATGAAAACGGTTACAGGTCATCATAGTAGTGGCATCGAAATATTCGATCTCAGTGCACATTCGATTATCTCAAAGGACAAACGAATCACTGCATTGTTTTATCCATCACACACGTGTCACAGACAGGTGATGAGCACGACGAGGTAATACGTTTTCCGGTTAACAGCGGCTGTATAAATAATTCATCGTTAAATTGTATTTTAAAATTAAACCATTGTAGTTTGTAAAAAATAATTATACGATATACGAATTTAAGACTTAACGTGTTTGAAAACTGGTCTTGGAATATTTATCTTGTGCCTTTTTAACAAAGTCATCGTGATTCAGTTTGGTTTATTTAAATGAACAAATAACAATCGATATTCTTGCCAAAAGCATTTCATGGATATAAACTTGTGTTATATTGAATACGCGTTTTTTATTTTATTTTTTTTTATTAGCTTCTAGTATAAAACTATTACAGCTCAACGATTATAATAAAGTGCTTAAAATTAAATACATAATAGTGAAATCAGATAAATAAAAATAATAATCGGTGAATATGACATAATTGGTAATCAAGCTAATAAGATAGGAAATAAATGAATTATGGAATTGATTGCTTTTGCAGTACGGATGTAAGAAAGGAAATGAGGGAATTAATTAGTGAGGAAAAATCTTAAATACATTTTGAAAAATGTTATTGTTAGTAGAATTATTCGATAATGGAGTATTATTAGGGTCGGTGATGGAAGCGTAGGAGACTGTTTGAGTAGTGCTTTATATTTTGGACAACCTTTGTAGTTTGAGGTGTGGTCACCCGCACAAAGGGCGCACGTGGATAGACTGCTTTTTTTCTTTGATGCAAGTTTCTGAGGAGTAGTCTCCCCCCCTCCCCATTTAACACAGCATGAGAGACGATGGAAGTATTTAGAGGTATATCCATAAGTCTAAAAGTTTTTACACTGAGGCGGAATACAATTATTGGTATTGGGTTTGAGGTCCAAGAAAAATAATGGAAGTAATCGCCAGATTTTAGTGACATTTATGCACGGCTAACCTAGTTTGTCGAGAGCATCAGATAATATCTATTATCTATTATAATATATATTATATTTGAGATAAGGATCGAGTGGTGTAGGTTTCTTATGACGATCTTGTAAGGCCGATATATTGATGGCATGAAAGTGTGGAAACAAGCATCAGTTTCCATTAGGTGTTCTGCGATTATATTAAAATTTTCACGATCTTGAGAGCGGCCAATCAAAAAAGATGGTGATGATTTACATGTAAAACCGTTTTGGCCAGTGAGCTGAATTAACATGTTTTTGAAAGCGGAGAAGTTCTTAATAATTTGGATATAAAATAGCGGAGCCCTGGAGTTATCAATGGAGATAATAGACACGTCGATTGCATCGGAAGCATCGCACATGATGTCGGGTTTATTTAAGTTGTCCTCCTTAGATGCCAGAACGGCGAATCGGTTTGGTGAAACAAACTTTTTGGATTTCTTATCATTTAGATGCGGTGACAATGACGAAGATGACAGATTCCTCTATGTTGGTTTAGGCCAGGCCCTATTTGTATGTACACCACGACAAACAATGTGCACTATGAATTGAACTTGTGTGCATTACGGTGACTGGTGAACCGTCATTGTTTACCAATAAAGTTTCGTTTTAACTAGTTAAGTTAAGATTTTTATTATTATATATCCTATTTAATTTTTATGATTTTTATTAAAATATAAGTATTTTGTTGTTTTATTGAAATTCATTGCGTTACATTATTATATATATATATGTAATAAATTCCTTTTTCTAAGACAATATACCAAAATAAAGTGAAGTGTGCAGTCCAAAATTATACAAATAATAGGGCCTAGTTTAGACGTATTCAGAGACGCTAGGCTCGAATTCTGTCCGTTTTTGTTGTATATAATACCGTTATAAATAAAGGAACATGATAAAGATAATTTAACGAGTGTGCTCAAAGATTACGAAGCGAAAAACCATCGGCGCAATGTGCGTGTGTTCGTGTTGAACGAATTATTATATTGGATACGCATTATTATCCGTTTTTCAATAAGCCTCACCGTTGAAATTACGGAATAATTCCTTATCACATGAATTAAAATGTATTCAAATTCATAACACCATGAATAACGTATAATGTATGAACGTCCTGAAATATTTATCAACGAATTCATTACAAATTCAATGTTAATCCAAGCTTATTTATGTGGAAGGATATAATTTATTTTTTATTATAGTTAAAAATAAACAACGAAACGTGAAGAATCGGTTGAAAGCTAATGAAACAGTAAAGTGTACACGTTTAACTATAGTTCGGTAAGAATTTAATGACTTATACTTCAAATCAATTATATTTTTTATAAAAAATTATCATTTGATTAATAAATGTGTAGGTGTGTGTGTGAGTATGTGAGTGTGTATATATATTGAGGCCATGATCACGATGGTATGTATAAATTCGAGTAAGGAACCAAAACTAAATTATATTTTTGTATAAAACACAAAAAAAAAAAAAAAAATAAGAAAAATTTTCTATTCGAGGAGTTGAAATAACTATTCAAACAAGAAACAATATCAAAATCGAATCAATTTATATCGCAGCGGTAGAAAACAATAATATAATACATCACACAACGTAATCGGTTTTGACGGTGTAATTTGATATAGTCTTCGAGAAGTTAACTCGTGCGAATTTATACTTTTTTACCATTATATATCTTCTCTGTACCACATGACAGATAAAGGAAAAAAAAATCAAAATTAAAATTTTAAAATAAAACTATGATGTAAAACTAAACAAAGATTTTAACTGCAATGATCGATTTTATGAGTTTGCGGTATATTGTGTACTTCATCGTGTCATTCGTACTAAAGATTTGTAGTATCTTCTCTATGTATGACACGCTGCCATAATGAGGATCGTCAATATAATCCAACACGTATACGAAGGAATTTTAGGGGTTCGTATTATTGAGAAAAATTGTATATTAAGAACTTTATAACCACAATTACTGGGTTTTGCCGGTGTTAACTATATTGGCCCAGGGTTCCTAAATCAAATTTTTCATCGTCATTTATTTACTTGTTAATAATTGATGTTATCGTACCTCTTGAAAACCTTAAAACCCTTCCATTAATTAATTTCTGTGTACACGCATGAATACAACATATTATTACATAACATGGTCAATACGCGTGGACAAGTGTGCGCACATTAGACTCTTGTGCCACTGCGTCGGTTAAACTTTTCTTTTCGTATGCGTGTATACAACTCATATATCGATTAAAAATGTAAAAAAATAAAAAGTACATATTATAGTACAGCAAGACCTATGATACTAATAAAATTTAGAAGATTTTGCGATAAAACTGCCCATTAATCTTCATGGAACGTACAAATATATTTCGTTATACACGGTTTCCACCATTACTATTAGATGGCCATTTCGATGGTCTTTGGGCGGATATATTCCCATTTTAACTGTGGTTTGGTAGGTACTCGTGAAAAAGATAGTAACGTAAAGATAGGTCGAGCAATCGACTATAATAGAAAATCGTGGCAGTACACCGAACTATTGGTTGAAAAAAAAAATAAAAACTGAACATATAATTTTGCGAAAAACAACGACAATATATTGTGTACGTGTGTCTTGAAACGACATCGACTTGCCGTTTATAATAATCATCCGTAATGGCTAAGCTCGGATGAGGGCACGCTGCAGTACGGGTAGACATGACTGCCGTAGCTTTTGATACGATCGAACGAAAACGGACGTCAGTCGTGATATTATTCCCTCGGCTCTTTCTATTCTTGTTTCGGTTGAAAACTCACGAAAATATAGGAGCCATCACCACAGGATTATTTTATGTTTATATATATATATATATATATATATATATATATATATATATATACGTAACTGATAAGGACTTATGCCCTAATTAGCGTGAAAACTGTTTACGGGTACAGTATTACAAAGCATTTATACTGAATAACTCCAAAAATGTATGTATAAGATTAATATGCGTAGAATCCATGATGTACAACAACGTCCATTTCATAACAATACGATTCCTAGTGTCATTTGTTACTCGGTCAATGTTTAAACATTCCCATAGTTTCTATGCTGTTTTAACATCAAACATAGATCATTTAAATCACACGTAAACAAATATAATATGTTACACTACTGCTATGTGTTTAGTAACACCAAGTGACCAAGTACCGAATAGTACCAAGTGTACAAGTAACACTATTACTCAATTGGTGTAAGATTTGTCCAAGTTTTGCATGGTTATCTCGCAATCATTGCTATGAGAAAATAGTCGGCTAACTAGCTGTTATGCAAATCTGTAGACAACTAATCAATTCTGACGATAAGCACAGTGTAATCACAGTGACGATTTATCGAATACGTGTAGTAATACTCGAGAGGATATTGATTTTTTTAATTAAATAACATTTTAACGGAAATTTACCGTCGGTATTATATTCAACCGATTCCCCGAACAAATACACACTCACACAACAATTATATTTTTTCTCGTAAAACCCCGTGTTAGGCTAGATCGATACAAATTCACTCGCTCACTATTCATGCGATAGATCGCAAATCGCGTGTACCAAACAAAATACGCGTACATGTAACTGTGGTGCGGTGCGAATATAAGACGTTCCGTCCATCCGCAATGTCATACATACATCCTGACGTCGCACAGCATACATGTATATTTATATAGTGTCTGGAATGACCTGGATTAGAATGGAGAATTTCTGGGGCACGTCATAACACCGCGAGAGACTTAACAGTTACTGTTCACCGGGAACTTTTAAGCGACACTGCATTATAGGTATACTTGTATATTTATTTTTACGCACGTTTATCCACCCCCTGTGACTACCATCGTGTAATTTAGAAGTTTTCCTATGTAACGTTTCTGGCCCCCATTGTCACACTAAGTCCTTAAGGGACACCATCGCCATGTACGCCTAGCGTCGACGGACGGCTAAGTTAATGTGTCGAGTCTGAAAGAGTTAACAATTTAATATCGTACAAATGGCGGACCGTTTTAATTAAAGTTGAATTCGAAAAATGTTTAATCCTTGACACCTCATCACCCGGACTCTTAACCTTAAACTGTCAGAATGCCCTACACCCTAACCACTAACCCGTTCTAATCACTTTGAGTCCGAGTAAAAGGACCTGGGAATATTATATTATTATTATTATGATTATAATTTTAAACTCCTTATGAAACGAAGAACTTGTACGTTTTACCATGATGTGTACGTCTTTTCTTTGTGTCTGTATATACGATTTAGACCAGATAAAGTGTTCCGATCATCACAATTCATATATTAACCCTTTAGCAAGCGCGTGCCTATTTTTAACATATTATTTATGTGGGGGTGTGCTAGACCTCCCCGCGACTGTTTAAGGGTTAAAAGATAAAACATTGGTTTGACTGATTCTTTGAAGGTGGTAATTTTAAGAAATCCCCAATAGATTTCTTAATAATTGCAAATAACTAACCAAAAGCTATATAAATGTACATAACGGTTTTCGATAAAATCAAATTTTTATTTTCTTTGTAGCTAAAAACATATTATCGCAAAGATATGAAACATTCACTGAATGTTTATAAAACTGAATAAATATATTTATTATTATAATAATAGTTATTATTTTTTTTTTATACCAGAATACCGTCGTTGCCGTTATGATGGGTAGAGGTGCGAGAATCAACGAACCTCTACAGGCCAGGCGGTTATTTAAATACACGGTTCAAGGAAAAACTTTTCATTTAAAACTCAATACACCATTCCGTCTCGTATGATGTAAAATAATTGTCTCCAATTTATTCTACGTTGTACCGAATAGTAACCATCATATACTACCACAACGTTAATTTCATTACATTTATGTTTTTACACCTATGTTATAATTTTAATAATCAATTACCTTTATCTAAGTAAAATATATAAGATAGTAGTGAAGATAATTAAATACAATTTTCCATCGTTATTTGTTATTTGTCAATAATATTGGTGTTGTCGTAGCCTTTGAAAACCTTAAATTTCACCAAAATATATTTATTATTTTGTAAATGTACCTACTGTATCTACAGACAACGACATAGCAGAGGGATTAATTTATGAACTAATATGTTCCAATAATGAACGTAATATGGTGTTTTTCAATTATTTTCAAAAATGTTCGAACACATGCTTTATGTTATTAAGGGTAATTATAGTACTTTTTTTATAGAATTAACTTTTCGTCCATATATCAGAACAACCATGTTTATAGATTATACATCTCCGAAAGTTAAACGCGGGGCAATAAAGCACGGTCAATTGAACACAAAGACAATTAAGCGCGAGACTTTTAAACATAGCAATGGAATCAAACTACATGATATCAAGATAATTATTATAATTAATACCTAATCAAATATGAATATTATAATTAATATCTAGTATTTATATAATAAAATGTACTACAACACTTAATAATTAAGTAAATTAGTTATTTATTAATTATTAATACAGTTTATAATATATAAATAATATAGTGTATTATTAAGATAAAATAAACTAAAATTCATAATGATTATTTTTCATTTATATAATAATACTTTGAAAAATATCTTTCAACAATAAATAATAAAACAAATATATGAACAAACCTGATCCAAATCAAATAGTTATATAAACATACTTTCTCACCTACGTTAAATTATCTAGTACCAAATGTATATCCAAATGGTATTCAAATGTTTGGGGTGAATTGACAAGAAACCCAAGATTAAACCTAGTTACGTCTTGTACAATATTATGTAATAATTTTATCTTTTCTATATAAGTACTTTATTTTGCTACGTGAACGGATGAGTAATTGCGTGCCAAACGTCCACATTTACTAAATAAAACCAATCGATTACCTAGTTTAACGAACATCACTTGGCCATACTGAGTGTACCATAATGTAACTCCCAAATTCACAACACTGCAGGTAAATATTAAAATATTTTGTTTTAATTGTCTTTAGTTGCATACAAAATGATTTAAAAATAGATTTATTTTGGAGAACAAAAAATCTTTTAGTTCTATAATACATTATTTCAGATTTCACGAGCATATTAAGACAGATGCCAATTCAAATAAACAATAATATTTTTACACAAAAATAACCCACAATTCCATTTCAATCAAACCGACCATGATCATGTGATGTTTTAGATATACTGGGAAATCCATTAACCCGATGAGTTCTCTTGATAAATAATTTTTGCTTTCTAAGCCAAGTATATCCTATTTACTAATTTTATCGCATTAAAAACTGATTGCATTGTTTGAATTGCGAGAAAATCGTTTCGGAAACAAAGGTCTAACACAGATTTCTTTTATTTTAGCTTTTAGTTACCTACCACGAGATCTTTTGTGGCTCAGGACGAATTGATTCACCGACTGCATCTGACAATCGAAAATGAAAGCAATTTACTTAGCTTTTATGTCATGTTCATAATAAAATATAATGCTGACAGGTTAAATTTTAGAAAATTAATATGTTTCATTGATAACTAAAACAATAAAGTACTTCAAATGCAGTCGAAACTAGCTATTAGTTTGAAACGAATGCAATGAAGTTAACCAAAAAAGTGATACACGTTTTATTAATACAGTAAAACCTCTCTATAACGGAATATCTTGGGATCAAACATTTTTCCGTTGTAAAGAGTTTTCCGTCATAGTGAGGTAAAAAAAAAAAATTAAGTTTCAAGACTGTATGTATAATGTATGTGTTAAATAATTATATTTTAGGTAAATACTTCACTCAACGCATATTTATTGATTTATTTAGTAAGATTATGTTTGACATGATATCTAAATGTGTTTGTGTTTAAATGTAAATGTATTTACTAAAAAACTAAAAATAAGAACTCAAAAAAAAAAAAACATTTTAAATAGTAACATAATTATATCTTTATTAAATTTAGAAAGACGGTTTTTAATATTTGATTGATTTTTTGTGATTAAGAGCAGCACGTTCATCACATTCTCGGCTTATATATAATATGAAGTATCTACATAGTTGAAATTCTTCTTTAAATTATTTTATTTTCCGTTTTACAGAAAGTATTTTACCAATTGGATCACGAAAATTGTCCGTTTCCGTTTTGTAGAGGTTCCGTCTTAGAGAGGTAATTTTTATATATAATTTGCATTGGGACTACTGACATTTTCCGTTATAGAGAGGTTTTAATGTATATGTATATGTTACTAAATAAACAATTATAAAAGAAATATTAATTGTCAAATTTGATTAAAAATTAAACAAGTATTTCGTTTATTATTACTTTATGAAAATGTACATTGCATTAATTCGATTAGTTTAATTTTAAAAGTATTTCAGCATAGGATAAATATTGAAGAAATAACAATAGAATAATATGGACGAATAAATTCTACTTGTGTATTATATTTCAGAAAGGTATTTATGAAATGTATTTTTAAAAATGCCCGTCGAAAATAAACACAATTTACTTTTAATAAAGTAGGTATACAAAATTGTAATTAAAATTATATATCGTTAAACAAAACGAGTTAACAATAATTTTAATCTAATATCAAACAAAAATCTCGTGTAATTTAAAGTGTTAAAAATAAATTCAATGAATCGTATTGTTTTTAAATAAATTGTAATCGGATTGTGCTGTTTCGCAAAAAAATAATGGAAATAAACGAACTATTTGTGTATTTTCTGTAAGTCTTTTATCGTGTCGTTTAATAATAGTAATAATAATAATAAAATATTTCCTTAAACAGGTTAAGGGGATTATTAAAAATATCGAAATAAACGTAGATGATACAATTATAAAATGAGTAACCAGATATATTTGTTGAAATAAGTAATAATATCGCAAGTTACCGGATGAAATTCAATGGTCAGATTTGCAATGCATTATTAATATTTTAATATAAAAAAGAACCGGATGGGCCTCGCTCTGCTGTACAGTTAGGGGTGGAGTGCACCTCGCTTATAGGATAGGTCATTATAATAATGGATTTGTTAAATTTGAATGCAATGATAGATATCATTGTATACGAATAACGATTCTGAACGGAGTTCATATGTTAGTCTAGAATATAATACAATGTTATTTATAAATATTATATAAGTATATTTTATTTTTAAACGAAAAATTTAGAAAAACCGAAAATTTAAATTGTCTATAAATAAGTCAAAATATATCAAAATACTTTGAAATCTTAACTATGTAAAGAAAACGTCAATATAAAGATTTGGTAAAAATTTCAAGTTGTTGCAGTTTTTCATTTTTGAGTTAGAGCATTTTAAAAAAACCGATATCATTTGTCAGTCTAGAACATTCTACATTATATTATATTTTACATGTAATTTTATGTCAATATTCGATGTTCAAACGCTTATAAAAAAAAATTGTGCCTATGGATTTTAATAATTTTTGAATGACATTAAGAACTACTTCTGTGGAATCTTTGATTAAATTTTCAAGTATTTTGTAGTAGCCAAATTTTTTTTATCACCGATTATAAAAATAAAATGTAAAAAAATCGAATATTTTAAATGACTATAAGTGGCTTAAAAATCAATATAATATTTTGAAAAAAATATTGCATAAAAGAAATACCAATCTTAACAGCTGGTAGAAATTTCAAAAATCTGCGACTTATACTTTTTGAATTATAACAAATATTTAAAATCGTCTGAGAATAAATCGCTATTTTATGCAGTTTCGTAAATATTTAAATTTCAAACAGTCATACAATTTTTTCCTCTAATTCCGGTAGAAATTTTTTTAAAGATTTTTGAAGAGTAGCTCATAGATAACCTAGTGTTAAAATTTTGAACCTTAAGTATGAACAGAAAAAAATTTATGAATTTTTATCTACAAAATAACTTGCAAATTATCGTGATTTTTACACATTTTATACAAATTTGAGCATTAAGGGCTTATAAAAAATAATTGAGTAAACCGATCACCGATATTTTTTAGTTACGATAAGTTTAACTTATTATAAACCAAGCATAAAATTTTCAAGAGTTTTCGCTCAACCAATTAAATTTTATCGTTATTTAAAAAAAAAATACTTAAAAATATTGAAAATTTCAATTGTCTATAAATAGCTTAATAAAAGTCAAAATACTTTGAAAATTTAATGGTGTATAGAGAACGCTAATCTAAACATTTGGTGAAAATTTCAAGTATTACATCGATTAGTTTTTGAGTTATATCAAAATAAAAAATTTGATTATGTCAAAAACTGGTTTTGCGTAAAAACTCTCGTTTTTCCCAAATTTTTTTATGGTTTTTCCCGTCGCATTTAAAAAATATTGGAAATTTTTAACTTTTGACCCCCCAAAGTACCAAATAGATTCACTTTCCTTTCAGAAAAGTTGCTACATAAGGCAATCGAAGCATTTTTACTGCCCCAAAACGTGTCGACAGACACAAAAAAAAAAAAAAAAAAAAAAAAAAAAAAAAAAAAAAAAAAAAAAAAAAAAAAAAACACATCATTGTAAAATCAATACATTCTTCACTCCGTTCAGAATCTAAAAATGAATATTTGGTTTATATGTATGAAGAATTGAATACGCGAATGAATAAGTAAAATTTTGAATATTTAGTAATGATTTGACTAAAAATATTTAGAAACAAACATTAGTTGCACCAGACGTTTAGTTATGTTAAATTAATTTTATTTTTGATAAGTACATAATATGTACTAGATATTCTGTCAATTAATAAAAAAATATAAATATAAATAAAAACACCCATTGATTTTTTTTCTAGTTTTGGCTATAGCACTTTTACTCTATTTCAACCGTTCAATTAAAATAAACATTTATTTAAATATTATATCATAATATTTATAATCCAAATAGAACAATCATTATCGTAAACCAAAAAACCATCATTAATAATTAATGATAGAATTAATAATACAATTATTGTATTGTTGAAAATCATATCAAAATAATATGCTTTGTTTGTCTAAGTTTTTGGTATAGGTAATTACTGCAACACTATAAATTATTATGAATTTACTCCATATCCGATAATTTGTTTGGACTGTTCAAATCGTTCGCATATTGACCTATATGACTATATACGTGAATTAGAGTAATATGATTACATTTTTTTGTTTTTTTTTTTTTCATATACGTTTAGCATATTATCTTCGATAGTGTGCTTACGTTATGAGTCCCTTATAATTTTTATGTACAGAGTATATACGAGTGTATGCTCACTGTGTTATTGTTTTATGTACGTACTGATTAATCGGCTTGTTTCCAACCCTCAATTTATATTTATATAATGTTATTGACTCCATCTTTGTTATTTTCGGTTATCTTTTAATAATTATGTACACCAACCACTTTTACTTTGTCTGCAACTCATTGGTAGGTCACTCGCCATCGATTACTGACGATATCTAGGTTCGTCTAATTGGATTCCATGCATTTTTTTCATTCCATTATATTCAAAATATATTTTTTGTTGTAGTTTCTGTTTGGCGTATTATTTGTTTTTCCTTAATATATTTATTTTTGTCCTTTTCTTTTCGAGGATTAGGTAGTTTCCACGTATAACTTTCCATTCACCAATTCCGTAAAAGTTTTCAAACCATTTTTTTTTTTTTTTACAGCTTCTTATATCATCCGTTTTCCCCGATTTTCTCCTACAATTAATATATTGGTGTCGTTAAAATGTATGTTGTGGTCCTTTTGTTTCACATTTACATATTTCTTTCGTATTCTTTTTTCTCGTAATTCAATGTGGCTCTGTTTGACCTGTTTGACCAATTTACAATACACTACATGAATAAATAAGATTCCTTATACTTCTGAATTGAATAATTGTTAAACACTGTGGAATATGATTTCCATATTCTTACCCGAGTATGAAAATGTAAAACATTTTTCAACTGAAAACCGAACGAATGATTTAACTAATGTTGTTATTTTTTTTTTAAATATAATAAATAATATTGTTCTACTCTAATTATAAAATATAGTCTCAAGATATCGGTTACAAAAGTGTTATGGATAAAATATGAGTTTGGTCGATTTACAAAATACCTGTAGTCACTAAAACCACATGTTATATTTCAGAAATTCCACGTCACCCTTTCCAACTTTGTAATAATTTATTAGGTGTAATTAGTCTAATATTTTCTTTTATAATTTATTACAACCAAAATATAACGAATTCGAAGAAGAATATTTTTATGTTAGCTAATAAATAATTGCTTTTACTTAAACCAAATACAATAATCAGAATACAAAATTTTTTGATTTTAATTTATAATGTAGGTCACTTATTTTCTGCTGCCATAGTTATTCAACATTTAATTTCTCTAATTTTATTTATAATTTAAATGGAACAAGAGGAAGTAATTTAATTGTTTTATTTAATTAATAACAATTGTTATTTAACTAATCATCTCACTATGAAATAAGACAACATTTTTATTTTTATATTTACAAATTATTTTTTATTTAATTCACTCTGGTCGATTTATTAATGTCGTATAATAACATGTCAAGTTCCAATCAAAATTAATTCAAAATTTAAAATCAAATTGAGGTACAATAAATAAACGTAACATCACGGAAGTAATTTAGTAACTTAATTGAAATACATTTGAACAAAATAATACACATAGAAAAAAAAAGAACCGGATGGGCCTCGCTCTGCTGTACAGTTGGGGGTGGAGTGTACCTCGTTTATAGGATAGGTCATTATTACAATGGATTTGTTAAATTTAAATGCAATGATAGATATCATTGTATACGAATAACGATTCTGAACGGAGTTAATATGTTTGTCTAGGATATAATACATTGTTATTTATAAATATTGTAAAAAGTATATTTTATTTTGAAACGAAAAATTTAGAAAAATTGAAAATTTAAATTGTCTATAAATAAGTCAAAATATATCAAAATACTTTGAAATCTTAACTATGTAAAGAAAACGTTAATATAAAGATTTGGTAAAAATTTCAAGTTGTTGCAGTTTTTCATTTTTGAGTTAGAGCATTTTAAAAAAACCGATATAATTTGTCAGTCTAGAATATTATACATTATATTATATTTTAAATGTAATTTTATGTCAATATTCGCTGTTCAAACGCTTATAAAAAAAAATTATGCCTATGGATTTTAATAATTTTTTCAATGACATTAAGAACTACTTCTGTGGAATCTTCTATTAATTTTTCAAGTATTTTGTAGTAGCCAATTTTTTTTTTATCACCGATTATAAAAAAAAAAATGTAAAAAAATCGAATATTTTAAATGCCTATAAGTGGCTTAAAAATCAATATAATATTTTGAAAAAAATATGACATAAAGGAAATACCAATCTTAACAGCTGGTAGAAATTTCAAAAATCTGCGACTTATATTTTTTGAATTATAACAAATATTTAAAATCGTTTGAAAATAAATCGCTATTTTATGCAATTTCGTAAATATTTAAATTTCAGACAGTCATAAAATTTTTTCCTCTAAGTCTGGTAGAAATTTTTTTAAAGATTTTTGAAGAGTAGCTTATAGATAACCTAGTGTTAAAATTTTGAACCTTAAGTATGAACAGAAAAAATTTTATGAATTTTTATCTACAAAATAACTTGCAAATTTTCGCAATTTTAACATATTTCGTATAAATTGGAAGTTTGAGCACTAATAAAAAAAAATTGTGACTTACGATTTTAGATTTTTTTTTATCAGTTAAGGAACAACTTATAAGAAACATAGTATTAAATTTTCAAGATTATCTGGCCGGCCAAAATTTAATCGTTATTTTAAAAAAAAATACTTAAAAAAATTGAAAATTTCAATTGTCTATAAATAGTTCAATAATAAAATACTTTGAAAATTTAACGGTGTATAGAGAACGCTAATCTAAACATTTGGTGAAAATTTCAAGTATTTACATCGATTATTTTTTGAATTATAGCAAAATAAAAAATTTGATTTTGTCGAAAACTGGTTTTGCGTAAAAACTCCCGTTTTCCCTAATTTTTTTAGGGTTTTTCCCGTCAAATTTAAAAAATATTGTAATTTTATACTATTTTTTACTTTTGACACCCCAAAGTACCAACAAGATTCACTTTCCTTTCAGAAAAGTTGCTACATAAGCAAATTAAAGCATTTTTACTGCCAAAAAAGGTGTCGTCAGACACAAAAATAAAAAAATAAAAAAAAAAATTTAAAAAAAAACACACATCATTGTAAAACCAATAGATTCCATCACTCCGTTCAGAATCTAAAAATTATTATTATTACCATAAGTAATAATCAAAAATACAAATTTATATTAGTTATAGATTTTATTTATAGTTTTATGAATGTAATACTGTTAAACTTAATAAAATATGTTTTATGTATTTTTACTTAGGTTTAATAAAACTTCGTTTTTATTTTCAGTTTGATAAAAGTTTTAGTTAAAAAAAATTGATGAACAAATTGTTTATATAAATTCAAAATGAGCAAATACGTTTAACGATATACAATTAAAAAGATAAGTTAAACATGTTTGATTTCTTTGATAGAAGTAGTGACTGGTATAAAAATATATTCTTAAAAATTGAACGCCAGTCGAATGTCAATATTATAAATTAAATATCTAACAATTATGTGTCGTAAAATTAGTTGTTCCACAGAAGTCGTGCTGTTAGCTAACAAAATAAACTAGAATCACACGGGGAACAAAAAAGTTTCGATCTCGAAGCATTCTGTAGAGGTAGACTAACTAACAAACGTGCAGAGCAGGTATATGGTAAGACCCTACGTATCACAAATAACTTTTCGTAACAAATTCCAAATGTTACTCGTTCGATTTGGTCAGGTTTACCGCACAGCAGCGTCGGATCACATACGTTTGTTTGGTAATGTCGGATGGACAGTAGAATAAAGTAGAATAAATTCGATTTAAAAAAAAAAAAATAATAATAATATTAACGTATTTTCTAGCGGTAAAGCTGACCAGTGAAAGACGTCAATCAGCTCCTGTCCCTCGTGCGGATTTACTCACTCGAACATTTAATTTATATTAGGGAAGCTAAACACACATATAGAACACCGTCCTACGTTACGTCCGTCCGTTTGTTATTCACCAGTACAACTATCACGATTGTCGATTGTATTTATACTTGCACGTATGATAATATTGAAAAATATCAAAATAAAAGTATTCAATACTGAATCATATTATTCGAAATTATAAAAAAAAAAAAAAAACGAATACCTAACTATAAATATTTTGTTTAGAAATCCAAATTTACGATTTGTTTGTATTTTTTTGCGTGAATATGTATACACCGTTTTTAAACTGTACATAGTTAATAATTAAAAATACGTGTAAAAATCGGGAATTTGACGCACTGGACTTTACTAACGCGTAAACATTCGTTAACGGGAACCGCGGTCTCGGGCAAGCCGTGTAATTCGGTTATCGGTTATGGTTAGGTGGTTGTACTTACACAGCGAAGTGGTAAATGAAGCAGATCCATCCGCACGGGTGTTCCAGGAACACGTACACCCTCTCCTGGAATGTCTTGCCTTTCCTCTGGTGGAACACGTATTTGGCTTTGAACGCCTGGTCGATGGGCAAGTATATAGGATAGTACGGGTCCGGGACGCCGGGGGGCGCGGGCGGTTTGGCGTCGCCGGTGGTGACCACTTCGACGATGGCTGCGTCGTCCGCGTCGCTGCTGGGCGTCGGTGGGTCGGCGAAGTCTTCGCGCGGCTTCCGGCGCTTTTTCAGCGGCGTCGGCACCCGCCGGTGGTGCGCCTCGCCGAACCTCGGCATCCGCCTGTGATGGTGCGGCGGCCGGGCTTGCTGGTCCGGTGCCTCCTGCTGCTGCTGCTGCTGCTGCTGCTGCTGCTGACGCTGTATCCGGTCGCGTCGATGGTGCTCATCGTTGCCGTCCTCTTCCGAGCGACCGGAAGCACCGGCCGCCGGCAACAAGGTCCCGACGCATGGTCCGCCGTCACCACCGCCACCCGCGCCTCGTTCGCTCGCTCCTGGTCCGCCGATCGTGCGCGACCGTTGCCGGTGCTTTATCTCGTCCAACGAGACGACGTCGCGGCCGGGCGAGCCGACGACGCCCGCAGTGCCACCGCTGCTACCGCTGCTGCCGTTGCTCCTCAGCGACACCTCCCGGGACTTGCGGAACAGCTGCACCTCCTCGGCGCGGTTCATGTTGACGCAGAACGGCCACGCCAACATGCGGCGGCCGCCGTGCGCATGGCTCCGTCCGCGCGTGTCGTCGTCGTCGTCGTCGTCGTCGTCGTCGTCGTCGCCGCCGCCGGCCGGCCACGCGGCGCGCTCACCACGTGCCGCGGGTGCTCGTGCGGCGCCACGTCATGCCGTCGGCGGAGGGGCGGGGTTGGGCGGCGGTTCCGGCAGATGCGTCGTCCGAGGTCCCGGTGTCCGTCGCCGCCACTGCACAACCATCAGCGCACGGCCATTGCGCGACCGCGTTCCCGTGCCGCACACAGCGGTTTGCACCACCTAATCATCACAACAACGTAACGCGGACACCCAGTTGGACACCGGTGTCTTCCGTGCCGCCGCGTGAAACCGTTTTCCGTTCTTTGCCGGCGGCCACTAATCGCGCCGCACCCGTATTCGATTCCGGTGGCGGTGCCGTGAAAGGCTTTACGTCTAAGGCTTTACGCGCACGCACGCGCTTTAGAAATACCTGATATCCCCTCTCCTACGACTCCCCTACCCGTATCAAGCCCTCGACGTGAGTCGTTGTTTTCCATCCACGCGAAGCGAAAAAGCGCAACAGAAGAGGCTTAACAGCGGTATCGGAATCAAGGCAAGGCAATCGTCGATTATAAAACGACCACGCTAAATTTACGAAACCATCCTCATTATAGGATGCATGTCAAAGTAACACTTATTCGTCTAAAACGTTGTATAACAATAGAACCGTGACAATTATAATTATTGCCGATAACACATTCAGCCAATGTTACACTCATCAAAGTTTCTGATGAAAGCCACTAAGATTTAGCTATAAAAAAAACCTTCTTTCAGACCTGCAGTATGCTATGAAAACTTAACGTGAACGTTATCAACAGCATGTAGAAACAGGCAAAAGATAATAGAAAGGAAAATGGTAATAAAAAATTATTTAAGAAGGAAGATGTAGGACTCGGAATAATAACGGAACAAAATTAAGAAAGTTCGAATAGTTATGTTACGTTGAAAGAATGGCAGTAACTTGAAGATGTTCTATCAAGAAGCAGATGGTTGGGTGAGAAAAATTATAGCCTTAAACAGATAGGTAAACGGAACTGGAAATTTGGAGGAAAATTGTTTTGGAAACCGAGGGTCAAAATGGTCTTCATCATTTAGGATTAATGGTAGTACACATTTTAACATACTGTGATATCTAATTTACAATGGGCTGCGATATTATACGTGCATTTTACACGCATGTTTTTTAATAAAATCACTAACTAGTACAATAAGAGTTATCGGTGTTAAAATTATCCAACAACTATAAAAAATGAATATAAAATCATATTGATGTATTGTAGCTCCGCAAGAATACAGATGAAAAATAAATTATGAGAAATACAAGCATGTAGCTGGAGATAATAAGTGGAGTATATATAATAAATGAATAATAAATGTATAATAAATACATGTTGGAAATCATAGAAGAACCAAAATTTGCTCTTAATGGTTCTATTGAAATGGATCATAAAACCTTTGAGATTATCTAGATCATACCTATTTTAAACTTTCTTGTCTTACTAAAATAGTAATGGTTTAGTTATGTAGACATACATTAAAGTAACGTGTATAGTAAGAGAACATATAATCACCGATGTGGTTTATTAAAACGAATTTAATATCTAAAATGAAATATGATGTAATTAGACAGCTCAATCATGAAAGGTAAAGAGAACCATCTTCTCAAACAAACCACAACTACGATGGATGCAGTCCGACAGTTCACGTGCACAGAATATCGAGTCACGTCATCTATATAAATCTCTGGTATGATGAATATACTTTCAACTTACAGTATTAGAGTATTCTATCAAAAGTCTTATGAACTATATAAAAATCATAAGTTTCAAACTTTGATTATCAATAGAAAAATATAATTATTTTATTAATACTAAAAATACCAATGCTTACTGAAATAAATCTAATCACTTTTAATTTTACACTGATTTATTTGTATTAACACGATTCAACGTATTCTGTAAATTATGTTATCTAACATTAAGTTCTTGAAATTATTCTTCTAAATTATTTATGTTGTTAAATAAATGATTGCAAACTTTCAAATAATATTCATGAAAAAATAAAAATAAATTTAAAACTGCTACTTTCAAAATTAGAAATTAGAATTTATCTATTAAAACTATTTGATAATTTAAATAAGTAATTGATTTTTTAAATATAAAACCCGAATAAGCTCATATTATATCCATACAAAGGCTGCATCTTCCTCATTAATTTGATGATTAAAAATAAAAATGTAAAAGATTAATTCGTATGACAGAAATTAATTCTAAAAGGCAGTATATGTACAACCTTAATGGACTTAGCTCGCAAAGAGAAATAATAATTTTTAAAATAATTCATAAATATGTATATATACTTTTATATTATGCATATGGGACTCACTTTGTGGGTTCTGCTTCAAGATAAAGTCACAATTCACACAGTGAAAAAAAAAAAATTGTTAGAAGTCTTAAAATGTAGCACACGCTACAAATACCTAATAATAGGAACATTATATCACAACCTATTGTGAATTGTGAATATCGGAAAAATATTTTATACACGTGTGCAGTGAACATAGGATGACTCAAAAATCAGTTATCAAATTCAATATTTATAATATCAAAATACTAAATATGATAATGGTTATAAGGTTTTTTTTTTCTTTTTTTTTTATATTTATAACTACAATGATTTTGTTTGTATTTTTCAATAGTTTTAATTATTAGAAGCACGCAATCGAATAACATCAAAAAATGATTGAATTATTTAAAAAAAATAGTGAAAATTTTTTTCGATATGAGCAATGAGCATATTGTCATACTGAATAACAAATAGCAGTACATTTGGAATGTTCAGACTGATTCAACGTTCACATAAAGACATCCAATTTTTAAAAACACCGATGAATAAGATTTGGATTATAAAATAAATCACGGAACACAAAAGTAAGGATCGTTTAATTATGTAAATCTTTTGATATGCTCTTTTATTCTCCTCTTCTCCAAACATCCACCAATAAGTCAAACTTTCATTATATAGACTGCATTGTATATTTTTTTTTCATACAATACTCTTATGAGGACTTTTTTTCGCCTAAATGAATAGTAAGAATTTCATTTATACTATAACTAATGAAACGTATTATTACATAGATTTGCGATACCTTTGAAAATAAAAAATGGAATAAAGTATTCTGAATTACGTTGAACGTTTGAACGTATTCTGTGAAAGAGATTTTTTCTCATACCTAAAGAAAATTATATTTCAAAGAAAACTCAAACACTGACAAAGGCCATTATAGTTTTATGTTTAAGCCAAAACTTTTTTTTTCATCATTTACCATTTTGTTTTCATTTAGAGTTGTTACAGCGTCTCGCTGGTTAAACTAAATAATACTCTAAATAAATAAAATATGGCCAGAGTTATGACTATCGTCAGTTTACGTTGAATATTCAATAGACATTGTTTAAACGTTTTTCGTTTTAATTGTTAATACACACAATGATAGAAATTAATATGCGTTTTGTTATTTATTATCAAAACGATGACTTTGGAATTTCAAAATCATACATTAAAAATTTTTTAATTAAAACTAATATTTACATTTGTATAATAATAGACATATGAAGACATGATCAAAAATAATTTAAGTGGAGAATTATAGTTATAAGTATAACTTTATTGTAAGAATAAGAATGACATTGGAATTTTACATTGAATACTAATTTTATTTTATTGTATTTGATAAAGTAAAGAATAGCTTATAGTATAGATCCAATCAAATATAGTTATAGAGCCGACGGAAATATGTTTGTATGGATGTGGAGAATAATCGATGTGTATAACGATTGGAGTCGATAGAATATCTGTATAGAAATTAATAATAAATTAATGGTAATAAACGTCAGAAAAATGAGAGAAAATAGATTGATAAAATTTTGGTATGTAAGGAAATATATAAATGGTATTGAGAGGTAATATACCTAAGATTAATCTAGATGGAATGGGAAAGATGGGATGAACGTGGAGGAAAATGTGATGCAATGGAATTGAGTATGATATGAGGGTAATTTACGTATATGAGCACGTAAAAGAGGTAAACGATAATAAACAAAAATGTGCTCGACCCTAAATATTGGAGAATAAAGTGAGTAAATATAAGAAGATATACTTTTGAGTAATTAAATATAATAACGTTGGATTAGATTACGGTGACATAAATTATATAAAGATATATTTTCTCATTTTAGTTTATTGTGGTCGAGGTATTCATAATGCTTTTTAATTTCATATTTTGCAAATTAAGTTCAATCTTTATAGGTAAGTATACAAGCTCGATGATTAAAGTATTATAAAACATAATTAAAACAATATAATGAAAACGTACACTGGTTTATTGTTTACTCATTTCTAATGAATCAATATATTAATTTATTTCAATTATCAAATCTTATTGAATTTGCAGTTTTATTTCTGAATTTCTTCACAAACATCAAGTGAATAAATATTTCTTTTATCCCTTTATCCATACCTTTCTGATAGTTTCACGTTATCTAAAATAGTTTACCCGATAGTGTTTATCAAATCCATATTATCCGTTACTCATACACTTCAGATACTCTATTAAATAACTAACAAGCTTCTGCCCTTCAAAACATTTCTATCCTTTACAACATTCATATATTGTCCTTTTATTTTATCTAAAACAGAGCATACTCTTTCTAAATTGTTGACGCGTAACATAATTCTTATCTCATAAACCGTTGTCATCCTTCGTATTCAAATTCGTACACCGTTATTAATTGATACTGTATCATTAAGTGTTTCAATTTATTTTTAAATTTCGCAATAAAAGTTGTCCGCTATCAAATTATTAAAATTTACACTGGATGGCGATAATTCTCTTTAATTTTTCGTTTTCTAACAAATTATTACAGATAGAAGTTCATATTTTAAATAAATTTAATATTTTTGAAAACCGCTTATATATTAATAATCGTTATTTTAATGTTAAATTATTATATTCTGTCTTATACTTTATAATTTAATTTTAATGATATGTTAAGTTGAGCATTAAAATATATATTTTCTTAACTAATTTACAATCATCGATACGACTCTAATGTAGTTATAATTTTATTACGTTTAATTAATTTGTAAAAAAAAAATCCCAAACCCTAAATCTATTACAAAAATAAAAATATTATTTACTGAAAGTATAGTTAGTTTACAATTTTTATTTTGTACAATTGTTTATCAAATAATAATAAATCTACAAAAAGCGGTTGTAAAATAAAATAGGAACAAGAGAACAAATTAAAATACAATGAGAAATACGCAGTTGAATCGTAGAGATGCTTATCCTATCGTATGAACATAATTGAAAAATCCTTCATGTTATTCTTTATTAGACATTGAAATTTAGACATAAAATAATTAAACAAAAATACTCATTACTATAAGATACAAAAAATTAATTCCTATTAATACATAATATTAAGATTTTCAATTTTTTTATACTTAGATTTTATTAATGACACATGCATTGATAATAACTTTGAACGCATTATTTTTTTTAAATATGATGAAAAAGTATTCATAACATTAGAACCAGTATTTTATGATTTTTAATATTTAAGAATATTTTAAAAACTAAAAATATTTATTAATGTTTGAAAAGAATAAAAAACAAATGCAGTTAAGAAATATAAATAAATGAAATTAATTTTACTCATATAATTTTTCAAAATTTAAACTGTTTTGATTTTTGAGTTTATATTAAGTTCTGGAAAATTATACCTAATCAAATAAAATACTCAGGAAAAAAATATCAATAACACTGATTCCCTCTTTGGTTTATTTTACACATATAGTTTCTTAGTTATTAGTTTTTCTTTCTTACGATTAATAAAATATTTTGAAAGCACTTTTAGTAGTCAATAGGTAAAAACAAAATATTTAAAATACTTATAAAAGGGCAGATTATAATCGCCTAAAATAAAATAGTAAATATTATTCCTAGTTATTTTAATTTATATAGCTTATAAAATTAGAAATATCTATATAATTTATTTTAATCAAAATAAATTTATTTCTGTTAATAGTATAATAATTAATATATTTAGATAGAATTAATCAAATTATTCAAAATTGTATGATAATTATTTTTATTTTGTGATATAAGTTTTCAATTTTAAAATATAAGGTAGTACAATTTTTTATTCCAGCTAAAATAAAAATATATTTTACAATACATTTAAGAAAGGTTCTAATTGAGAACTTTAAGTGCACATAAAACGATACTAATTTTGCAGAATGACTGATAGAATCAAAAGGGATGTTAAGTTGAGCAGGGTCCATAAATGTGACACGGTGAAACATTAATTACACAGAAATAAGCCAGAGAACTTCTAAGGTACCATAGACCAGTAATAAATAGTCAGGTCTTCATTATAGAAATCTATGAATCTCCTAAACATGGACCCCACATTCAAATGCATCGTAATACCATTCTTAGGTCAGATAATATTTTGATTAATATATTCGGCTAATGACTTTTCCTCTATTTGCTAATATCTAATTAAAGTGTGTCTACAAAATTATATTAAACACGAAGTAGATTACACTGAATTAGTAATAATGTGAACAGTTTAAACATAAATAGTTCAATACAATTTAATTCTGTAAATAAATTATTATGGTCGGATATGATAAGTTTAAGAAGATTGAACGTTTTTCCTTGGAAATTGCTGGTTTTAGTAGGCAAAAGACTTGAAATTTCACTGTAAAGTAAATCCTAAGTATACTAAATGAAATAATATATTCAAGAGTGAATTAACTATATGAAAATAGTTGCTAAGCCAAGAAAATTCATACAAGCGATAATAAGTAGACGGTCGATCTCGAGAAGAATGAAGTTAAATAATTTATAAATAATTATATAGTTCAAGATGAGCAAATAGAATTATAAACCATAATAAAAAATGAAAATTTTAAATATTCATATAATTAACAAACAATTCTTCAGAGCAATTAAGTATTTTAATTATACTTGCTAAGACTATCGAAACTTTTTTATTAAAATAACTAGAAAGAGCAAGTACGATCAAAACCTGAACCGATAAACCAAGTAGAAATGTTGCATATAATTTTGGTGGCAATATTATGACAGGTGAGCGTTTTACTGAGTTAATTTTGCATAGACGGGTCAAAATATTCACATCGACAATAATTAACAGTACATTTATGATGCTCATTGTTCTCGTACGTGTCATTAATAATCATTTAATCGCTTATCAAAATGGGATTGAATTGATTCGCCAGATTTCAACTTTGTAATATAATGGTATAATGGTATACTACTTTTATCAATATTAATAATCGAATAAATTAAAAACCAAAGGTCAGACGTCCGATTTCACCACCATCAATAATATAATATAGATATTATCTAGATATTATCTAGAATGAATTATTGTAAATTGTTGCAAAACGAAATAACACACAATTTCTCATAGTCTCCTAAATAAATTGTAAATAAAAATAAATCGTATCTATTACATTTCGTTGAAGAAGCAGATTTGAGCTACTATTTCATACAAATTAACGTACTAACAAAATGAAAAATGTTTACTTGATTTATACATTAAAACGAAAAAATAATTATTTGAAAAATGAATGACACGAAATCAACATAAATATAATTTTTAATTTAAAATTGAGCGCGACAAATGTATTTAAATAAACATTATGTAGAACCCAATAAACATCAAATATATTATATATACATATATATTTTGCATAGTGGTAAAGGGGTTATTTTCTATAATTAAACCTCAAATCTGGATAAATATATATAATATATTATATTTATTTATTTTAGTGTCTTACATAATATATAAGAAAGTCATCTTAATTAACCAGACTAAATATTGAATATCGAATTGCAGTTTATACATAAAAGTAAAACAATTTGCTACAAAAAAAAGTATATTTACTGATAAAATATTACTTATTAAGAATTTATTATCGTGTTTATCACAATTTATTTGCTCGATTATAGTTATGCCTATTACATTTTATTTTCAACCATCATGCGATTTTATGAAATAACTTTAAATATCTTAAAATTATTTTGGTTGTACCAAAACTTAAATAGCATTATAAATACCTTTCTTTTTTGTTGTAAAATTCACTGAGACGGGAAAATCCTCAGGATTAAAACAAATCATTAGATAGGATTAACGTTAAAATAAACGTAGATAACCAAAATAATGATCTGAATTCATGATCTAACACGAGCATTCAACTATAATTCATTATGAAGTGTATGTAAATTACATTTAGCAACTGGAAAAAAAATGGGTAAAGATTTATGGTAATACTATAGTCTAAAGTAAGTATAGATTAACCGGAAAGTGCTTATAATTATTATTGACGTGAAAAGTTAAATGCTAACCAAATAGTTTACAAAGCGAATAGTCTAAACGATATTTTACCCATTGATAAGTTTTCACATATTTTTTCAGACAATAGTATTCAAGACAATAAAATGTGATGCTATTAATATCACCTCATTATTTTACGGGGTGAAAAAAACGATGATGGCATCCAAAAAATGATAGTTAACTAATATTAAAAAAAAAACTACCACGTTTACATTTCGTTTTCCGCGTTTCTTCAATTATGGGAAATAATATCTAACAGTTTTATTTTCCCTCGTAACTTCAAAGTTAATAACTGTACATTATTCACGATCTCACGCCAATGTAATACGTGTAACTTAATCCGTCGTTAATAAGCCATTTTTTGTGACGCGAAAGAATATCGATTTCCAGACGGCGAGCATAATAATAATATTATTACGTATCGGCATGTCACGGTAAAAATCCTCTAACTCGTATGGAAAGCATGTGTTTTCGATCGGTGAAACGAATAATAATACGCGTTTGTTAAGTTGCAATAAAAGTATATTATTACACACGTCGAATAAACTTCGGATGCGAGAAAATTTTATTTTTCAGCTATTTAAAAAAAAAAAAAAATTATTCACTATGTCTTCGCCATCGTTGCTTTTTCCAGTTTTGATTTAAGAGAATTTTTTTCTCAAATAACCTATCATCAGATCAACCAAACCAGTTCCTTCCCTCTCATTGATTCGGGGAGAAAACATGCGTGCGTGCGCGAATGTTTGTACGTTACCCTTTACCAGCGGTACCGCTCAAACGATCGAATCGATTCCACAATTGTAGTAAGTTCGTTCAAAATTCATAATGTAGAACATAAAGCCAGCATGGTTCTTTAATATCGAAACTAAAGTTATTAAAGTAAGTCTACTCGAACGTGTAAAATTTAAATGCGGAAAGACGCCTTAGTGGCCGCTGTACGGAAAGACCTAGACTGATTTCACGGGCGACACGCTAAATTTATGTGCTGCAGTCGAAGTGGCTCTGAATTAATAAGACGAGATGGTTTGTTAGAATCGTATAAACACTTGGACGGGACGTGGTCTTCTCGCATAATATGCATAAACCTAGCGTGAAACATATACATATCGTTATTAAGTTTTGATTATTTTTCCCCGTTAAAATTTACGTTACTCTACTCATAGAATAGTTTTCATAAAAAAAAAAAAAAAAAAATTAAAAAAAACAATGCAATAGTATATATAAATATACTTGTTATAATATAAAACCACGAATTTTGATAGAGGGGAAAAAAGTGAAGGAACAAAAATTGTAAATAGTAACAACGAGAGGGCATCGAATCGAATCTCTTTCCCATCAGCACCACTTCGAACGCTGGCTATAGTGTAGCAATTCCATACCTATGCAACCTATATTATATTGTAATATCGCTGTAACGAGCAATTACTACGACAGACTGTTTTGCGCGCTGAGCGACGTGTAAATACTCGAACGCGGCGGCGGCGGCGGCAGTCTCAATAAGATTTCGGCATTATCCGAATCGCGTGCTCGGCCGCCACGGCCGGTGTTGTCATTGCCTTCGCCGTCGTCATCGTCGTCGTCCTGCTGGCGTTCGTCGTCCTGCGAGTCGTCGATCGGTTCATCGTCGTCGGACGCACGGAATCGAGCACGCACGGATAGCGAGACGCGGACGCGCGCGCGCGTATGACATGACACCGAAACGCGCACGAAAATCGCACACGACCGAACGGGTAACGGTGAACGATTTTCAACACTATTTTTTCCGAACCCGACGAATGACGGCGACAGTACGATACTCTATGAATACTTGCGCTATCGCGATTATTATGATTATTATTGTTGTCGTCGATGCGCGTTGTTCGCGGCGGATCGACAAAAATCGCACAAACCGGTCGGGGGGAGGAGTGGCTGAGGGGTGGGTCGAGAAACCAGAACGAAAACCACACACGGTACACGGCACACGACGACGACACGAGTGCGGATATTTACAATAGACCGAGAAACGATGCGCGGCCGCTGCGCCGGCGGGGGAGGAGAGATAGGGGAGACGAACGCGGGCGCGGTCGGTCGAGCAACAGTTGTGCGACTGAACGGCGTGGACGAGAGACTTTCGGCCGACGGTGGTTGCGCCGAGCGTGTGCATGTCGTGGCGGCGGCGGCGGTGGTGAGTCGGCGGCAGTCGCCCACCCGGAGGAACGCGCGCGCGCCGCCGCCGCGGTACTGTTGGCCGACGCGACGGCCACGCTCTTCGTATAATAAATATATGCCGTCGCCGATGCAACCCCACCACCGCCGATCCGTGGCGACAGCGACCCGTCCGGTGGCGTATTCGAAGGGGAAAACAATATGGGCCGTTTGCCCCCCCCTCCTCCAGGGCTTTATTTTATTTATTTATTTTTAATACTTTTTTTCGGAAGCTGTGATTATTAGTTAAATACCCTTATTATGACTGTGTGCCCGTGCATGCGCGTTCCCACGAACTATTGTAATCACGATAGAAACAATTTCTGATATCTATACCGCGTTCTGTGCTAATAAATTTAATGTACCATATAGCCGATCGTGTTGTTTGAATTCCGTATAGATCAATGAACGTTTGGACGTCAACATATTAAAATCAAATACACAAATTTCGATCGCATTGAAATTTTTTTTAAACCCACCACTAAAACTGTCTTGTGGCGTAAAAACCCGAACGAGAGAGGGCGATTCAGCGACTGTGTGATCAACAGTGGGGGAGTGACGTGAACAATTTTGCGATCAATATGATAAGCGAACCGCAATACTGTCCGATAAGTCAATTAATACTAATATGCTTTATTTTATATATTCCTGAAGGCTATGGGCCAACATAATTGTTGTTGCTTTTACGTATTATGTTACGATTCAGGCAGGTTAGTCGTAAGTAAACTATTTATTATGTGCCCCCTCCGTAAAAAAATTTCTGGATCCGCCCTTGATTGCGACAACAGCGACTTCAAAGAAATATTGATAAAAAGTGTGTCCCCGAGAAACCGAGAACATTAATAATACGAATGGTAAGCGATATCGGCGGAAAGAACGAAGAAAACGGACATTTCGTTCCGAAGTAGCCGGTTCCGGAAAATTCATTTTTCGCGCGCAAAGAAAGACGTACTTTTTACTTTTTACTTTTTATGTACGTATTTGTTCCTTGAACATGCGTGCGCGTGTAGTGCCGTAATAATTTTGACCGTTAATTGCAGCTGTTGAGGGGGGGGTGAGAGGTTCACAGTGTAGTGCGAAGACTGATCACCAGTCGAAATGCATTCTTGTGACGAGCGTTTTGACACGATTGTGAAAAAAAAAAATTGATCCATTTCTTCTCTTCAAGTTGGCACCCAGGTCGATTTCATGAACTCCGACCACTGTGACGGATAGGACCTATTTAATTCGCGCCATCCTCTCCGTCGTCGCAAAATGCGTTTCAACTGCATCGTTCATAATTAATTGTTTATCGATTTGACCGTTTCAAAACGTACGATGGTTACAAAACACACATATTATGAAAACCAAATACATTTTAAGAATAACCAAATGATCTTAATATATTACAATAATGTTAACCACGAAACAACAGTCGTTTTTACTATATTATTTAATACGGTCTTAATGCTGTATTAAACAATTTTTTTCTTTCTTCGGCTTTTGTGGCATAACCGAAAACATTTCAAATGTTGATTCATACAAAACCAAAAGCATTTTCATATTTAAATGAGAAAGTAACTCCTCTCCATCATATCGAGAATAGAGATGTATATTTTAAGCGGATGGAGTGTACACGTGTAAATGTATGTGTGCTTATATTATAAGTCAAAAGAAATCTGAGCGTGATGAAATTATATAATCATAGTCACTAATTTTAATATAACATCGTATACTAAGCCAAATAAGCGGTCATATTTAAATGCAATAAATATAAATAATTGTTGATTTGTTTGTTTCTATGGTTGCACGTTTTTATTCGGTAACAATACAATCGGTCATATTGTCGCACCGGGGAGTGGAATCGTTGTAATAGATAATGTAAATAATATATTGTGTAATTTCTAGTGAAAATATTAAACTCAACAGACGAAGTATAAAAATTATAAAATATCGTTTCAAAAACGACGAAAAAATTACGTTTTGATGGAACTTTGCGATTATTACTAATTTCAATAGTTAAATATACATGATTTTTTCTTGATTAATATGTTATTTTCCGTTATTGAAATTTCAAAATCGACCACGCTACCTATTTCAGCGCATAGCGGTCAATCATACACGATGGTATAAAAAATAAAACTACATTACGGCAGTATTGACCCGTCGTCTAACAGGCACGTCACGAAGAGGCAGCTAATATTATGCAACGATATTTACGTTTTTCGGTTCTATAGAATTCGCTACGACGATATGTCCCGACATTTAATCGTCAAAAACAACCTAGTGACGGTCGAAAATATTGTCCGGAATTAAAAAATAATAATTTAACGGTTAACGAAGATCCGGTGTATGGCCGCGAGGCTTTGCCTCATATAAATATTATTGCACATAAGCTTGACCGCTTCACTTTTAATCAACGCTGCTGCGTGCCGGTCAGTCTATCAAACGAAATCCCATGGCTCACCCTCGGACAAACACTGGTTTTTACCGGTACCATCCACGAACATGGGTTGTTAAAGTTATGATTTTATTTTTAATTTCATTAATTTCGTTGAAATGGATTTTGGATTTGTATACTCGTACCGTCATCAGTTAGTTTATCAGTTAGTCATCAAGTTCCGTTACAAATTTATAAATTGACCTCATCACGAGCTAAAAATTGTAGTTTAAAAGCAAATGGTTGTCGCTATTATTATCAAATGGCATCGATATTATAAATCCAATAAGTTAACATTTTCAGAGTTTAATCAATCGTCATTCTGGATACCAGGCAGAAGCATTACGGAAAATCGTATTCACCGCTCATTCATTGATTTTAATGTGAATCATCCAATCGGATTAAATCAATATAATCGTAACCACCATATTTACGTGACCTATAATATCAATTTACTTTTATATGCTATATGCCTCATTCAAATACGTTCCATTCCTACCACTATATACTTGTATAAAATGTCTACATGAAAAACGATTTTCAGAATGCATAAGAATTGGCATTAAAAATTAAATATTGATTTCAATGGTTCAACGAATCATACTTAAATTTTTCAGGGTTTCTCAAATATTTTTTTATGACAAAATAATAATTTAATTAAATAAATTTAAATAATAACAATTATAAGATAATTTATAAGATTCCATATCATTGTTTAATAAAAGTAAAAATAAAAGTACTGTATTGTAATAATATATTTACAATTTGCCATATGTAAGTGAAAATAAGGAGTTAAATTACTGGTACCATACAAAAATCAGAAATACCTTTAAATCACTTGAGTCACTCATAACTCCCATAATAGGTCAAAGATTTATATTTATATATATTGACACAAATTATAAAAAATCGTATAATACAATTAAAATGTTTGCTTAAATTATTCATTTTTATGTACTCATTATTCATTAAATATATAACTATATGGTAATTATTATATAGCGTGCAAACTTTATCAAAAGTAATTATTGTTAACATACTCGTATTTTAAAACTATATCCAAAGACGAAAATTGACAAACAAAAGTTCATTGTCAATTAATTACATACAAAGCTACAAGATGAAAAATAAGATATAACATGTTTCATACGAAGCTATAATAATTTGGCCGAATTCGCTTAGTGTTTAAAACACGTGGAACAACTATAAGTTCGACGTAATTAATTAATTTTAGTATAATATTTTATAAATCGTGACCCAGAATCGATCGTTTGATACTGACTCGCAACAAAATTATAACCGTTTTCTCGTTAAAGTTTTATGTTTTTTAAATTTATAACCATTAAGTATAGAACAGAAATTAATACTTTTTATGCATCCATTTAAATTTATCTTCATTAGTACATGTTTTATATATCGTTCAAAAGAAAATCATACAAAAAAAATTAATTATGAATCAATATAAACACAAATAACTGCTATGCTTACATGGTAAATTCTGTACGAATTGTAAAATTATAAATATGAAAAGCAGCACTCAAATTTTTACTACAGACATCATTCTAAAGGAACAATAAGTTAGAATTAAATTATTTTAAATATAACTATGGATGATTAATTTAACACAACTATTATTATATATCACTAAAATGAATTCTATTATTATGACTATTGCAACATACGAGTACTATATAACAAATATGAGTATAATACAGTTTATTTCTAAAATGTATTCATAAAGAAATTAAATAACACAATTCAAAACCTTCGTTCGAAAATTGACATTTCATGATTATTACATAAATTTATGATATCTTAATGCAATTTATGATTATCAAAATAATTTATTGAACGACTGGGCAATAAAATTTATTTACTGAAGTCGATTCAATTAAAATAGAAGCCTAATAAGATTATAGTAATTCAAACACGACAGAATTGCCTTAAGTCACACGTTTTTACGACGCAGCTTAGTGCTATTAATTACTTACTACATATTAGATAAAGAAAAAAAATTGGTTTCTTTTTCGATAATTTGATAGGACAGTATATGTTAACAATCCAACCACTGAATTTCATTGTAATCACTTATCTGATACGAGTGGGTCGATTAAAGGTTTACTACACTAACTTGCAGCATAAGATCAAAGGAACATGTATTAAATGGCCGATATTTCATCGTCAGGGGTAGTGCTTTTAAATAAAAGTAATTACATTAAAACTAAAGAAGAAAAAATTGAGAAAAGGACAACATCAAAATATTTCCATGTCTTGATGATTTCTAAATACATTCCAAATCTTAAGCATAAAAATAAATATTGATGCTAAAAATTAAAAGTTTTTGATACGTTTACATTTTTAGTGTAGCTTAAAATGTTCCAATTTCAATAATGAATAATAAAAACACAACATTTTGTCTTATAATAATAATAATAATAATAATAATAATAATATCGCACCTCAAATTGGTAAAATATAAAATAAGGATAATAATAATTGCCGACGAGCTTGCGAATGACTGTGGTGCACACATCAATTATTTTTGCATAAACTAGAATTTTTATTTTCATTTTTCTATTTAAATTTATCGTTATAACATAAAACTAGAATTATAGAAATATCTGTTGGTGACTAACTACAGCAAAAACGAATTTGCGAGATTCCTGATAAGCCCGGTCACCTCCTTTAAATTTTCACAAACGAATGTTTTTCGTACACGAAATAATTTTCTTTCAGAAGATTTCACGGCCAAAATATAGTACACACCTGCTAGTTTTAGATCGAATTCGTCATATATTATGTCATTATGGTATACAAGCGTATACAAACCGAACGGCAAACGTATGCATTGGTTCGATAATAATGATAGATGATCAAACGAACACACGAATAATGTATACTTAAAATAGTATGATTCAGTTTTAAAACGGATATTGATCGCCTACTTTACTACTACTAATGCTACAACTACTACTATTGCTACTACCACTACTCCTACACGTTTGTAGCAGCGTAGTATAGTTTTCTCGGCTGACGTTACAGCGTATTTTAGTTGTTCCCCTATAATACTTTGCATCTGAAGTTCAAAAGTTTTAGCTACTGTCCTCACCATCAAAAGCAGACACGCCTAGATATTCTAAGCCACCGAGAATACACCCATACACAAACCAAACAATCAACAAACACATATATAAACATATGCATGTTCAGACATAGAGGTATTTGATGTAAGATTAAAAACTACCACAACAGCAGAATCAGGTTATCGCTGTGGTGACAGATTCTACCAAGCTGCACGATGAAAGACATTATAGCTACGGGAAAAATCACATGCAAAACGTAATTAATTAACTGTTTCATGTAGGAACATGATATTATACGTTGAAATATTTGATAATTCAAACTTTTGTTATGATTCCCATTTTCAAAGAGTGGTTAAATTATAATATTCACTAAAAAAGGCCAACAGAAAATATATAAAGTCTTGACACAAAAAAGAAATTATGAAAAAATAATTACGGGGATCAAAAAAAAAAAAAAAAGTAATAAAAAAAAACAATTATGACATGATAACTATGATATAAAACATCAATATTGTATTACGACTTGTTCACCTTGATAACAATATATTTAAATGCGGTTATAACTAATGGATATTAACATTTAATTTTAAGTATAGCTGGTAAAGGTACTATTATTCATTATGATATTATCTAATTAATTCAGCAGTTAAATTATAATTAACTCTGGTGGGTAGTAAATCTAAAAATAGAATTAAATTTAAATTTTATTTAATTAACGAACTTATCAAAGTGTAATTTTTGGAATTTTCCTGATAGTATTATTATTTCAATAAATATACCAATAATATGAGGCTATTTTCTTATAATTATAGGGTAAACAGTACTTATGGTCAGTTTATTAAGAAAAAACGTCATTTCATTCATCACAAATTATTATTATTGGAATCACGTATCTTGGTTAAGTTAGGTTAGGTTAGAACTAAAGAGTAAAATAAATATGGTACACGTGACACTATTAATATTATACTCGTTTTGATATTTAATTATTATCCAAAGCCTATAACTTGATTATAGTTATAAGATATATATTATCAATATTTACCTTGGTTTAAATTTCAACTTTTTCTAAAGTAAAATAATTACAATACATAAACATATTAGTAATATTATTAATTTCCATATTTCAAAATAAATCAAATAATTTAATAGAAATGTAAGAACTTATACCGATCGACAGTTAAATATTTAATTATATCTTAAGAATTATTTTACTGTATCAGTAAACCATAGTAGGTGTATTTAAAAGAACAAACATATAAAAATTAAAATTAGTCAATCAAAACATTAAAATTATTTTATAAAATATTACTGTGACATTAAAGAAAAGCATTCTGATACTACATTGTGGTCTTAGAGTGCGAAAAGTTACTGAGTGTTATTTTATACAATTGATAGACTAAACAGTTTTAATGGGTCAATTTTGACAAAATTTATATTTAAAAGGTTTTAAAAAAACTACTGTTTTCTTTTCGGCTTGTCTTAGACTATATTTAGACAGTCATACGGCTCGATGAAAAACATTACTAACTTCTAGAAATTAAAAGTTACTTCAGATGTCATTCTGAGATAATTAAAAACAATAAAACATATATAATTATTAATGTTTATTTTAAATATGTCTATTTAGATTTAATGATTCAATCTATGAAGTAAATATTTACATAATTCTTCGTGACAGATAACTGGACTAAAGTTATTGTATGATGTACATATATAAAAATATTCTTGATATTATTTGAAATAACTGTATAAATCAAATAAATTTAAGTGATTCATAGTTATAAAAATCATTTTTTTTTTTTTTTTGTATTCATGATATTGTTTGTTGGAATTATTTCAACTTTAAAATTTAATTTAATTTTATTGTTTCCATCAAAACTATCGAATATTGTATAAATATTTTTTGTTGATTTACCTAAATATTCATAATTTAACTTCATAGTTGAATTAGTAGTAATAAGGTATATGATGGCACCACGTCAATTTACTGTGAAGTATCAATGAAAATTTGTAAACCGCACTACTATGATAAATGAACGACCACTGAATAAAACAAATATTTTTTTACATATTATTAAATAGTTGTTCACCAGTAACGACTCACCGGGTGAGTCAAGTTAGGCACAACCTCACCTGAAATTTACCATTCTGATAATTTATTATAAGCCTATTATCAGTACCTATTCATAAATTATTAGTTATAATCTAATTATCTTTCACAATATTTAATTAACATAACTTATAATTTTGTTTTAAATCATAAAAGAAAAAAGTTAATGGTAAAAAAACTGATAACGTACAATTTCGGCGCGAAAGTGCGAATTACTGCACCAATACGGGCGTACGGCACTACATACTCCACGCCCCGCAGTCACCACCATAGACAAGTATACTACCACAGAAAAGGTTAAATTTAATCTATTCTGTAATACTACTGTCTACTACCACTAGAGTGGAAATGCGAAGTGACGAAATATTATGTGAAAATGTGCCGAGTGGTGTTTACGAAGCGAACCGATGAGGTCCGGGAGGCAAAAATGTATATGCTTCAGTTACTATATTAAAATAATAATCTTATTATTAAGAGGGTAAGTTGAAAATATACAGTAGAATGAGGCTGATATAAATTAGCTTCAGTGGTATTAATCATTCCGTGCAATCTATACGACAAAACTACACATAAATAATAGGAATCGATAATACGTCCTTATATTCCATAAGTCATTACTAAACACACTATTATTAGAGATAAAGTAAACATCTATCACTTATCAGTTATCAGATACTATTTTTATCGTAAATAGCTTAATATGAAAATTAAAAAATTAAATAAAGGTTTAATTTGTTTTCAAATATTTTTCGTTACGTTAAAAATATAGGCATATTTTAGCAAGGAAGTGAATATGACAAAATTATAAGTATTACTAATGTAAGTTTTTGCTTTAATTATTATCTGTCGTAAGATAATATAATATGTACGTCACTATACAAATATATTGATCATAAGTATTTGATACTGTGTTGCAAAAAAGTACTTAGCTAAAGTTTTACAATTGTTAGAACAGTAACAATAATTTGAAATACCTATACCGATCCTAATACCTTGAAAAAATGTATATTGTATGTTGCGTTTACTAAATATCTGCCTGACCACTTACGAGACCCACGAGCCGCCACTGCTATTCGCATGCACGAAAATACAATTGTGTAAAAACGGTGGTATTTCCTACAGATCAACAATATAAGCAATATGACTTGAGCTGACTTACTTGTGAACCGGAAAGAAGAAGAAAAATAAATCAATCAAAATAAACTATTTTCGCTTTGCGTTTACAGAGATATTTATGCGTACAGTAGAAACCAATATTTTCATAACTCATTGGGTTTGGGATAAATAACGTTTAATTTTATTCGTTAAGTTTCACTTCACATTATTCACGGGACTCGAAGTGTTCCGGCGAAAAATGGTTTCCACTTTGAATACAAACATTGTCTTGAATCGTTTGCTCGCAACGTCATCGAAACGTTTCACTCTTTGTGCGCGTTACTTTACTCGTAGGATTTCGCTCGACGCAAAACCTTAAAACGCCTCGCTCACACGTGTAAAATGCATACAAATATTCCGCTCCTACACTTCTCTACATTACTATTGCCAACGATAATTTACTACTGTTATGTGCGTCCAGCAGACGCACTAAAGTGTTTAAACACCCGTGTAACTATAGGTGTCCGAAATAATTTCGTAAATGCACGATGCCGAAGAACTATCGCAAAGGTTTATTTCATATATGCGCTTAGAATCAAATCAACGTTGTGTATGCGAATTCCGCAGGTGAGCAAATAGTGTACCTAATTGACATCGCTCCTCAAAATTTTTACAGCACTAAAGTAGTAACCATTATGGTAAGTTTGACGAGAAACAATACGATGGCGGTACAATTGTATAAGTGCAATTTAGTATAAAAATAATAAAATAGTCGTAATTTCATAATTACACGATTTATATACCGCAACGATGAAATAATCCCGTTAAAAATCCAATGATGTGAATTCCTTAAAAACTGTAGGTAATTTCGTCTTGGATTTCTTTTATTATTTTTTTTAGTTATGACAATAATAATAATAAAAATCGATGAAATATCACTTACAAAATGTTGTATGATTTTCATTACTAAACAAGTATGTCGTAATTTTTTATGAAAAATATACATGAACCATTAAAGAAACTGTATTATTCAAAAAAATATTTTATTATTAAGTGGTTTTGAATACAATTTATTTTTTCATAATTATTTTGTAGAAATAACCGATGTCGGTTGTTAATTAATTATATAAATAATTAACTAATGTTGTATATGAAAACAAATTATATGATAGGTAAAACATTAAACAGATTTTTTACTAAGAAAAAATTTACATTAACAATTTGTATTACACCATCACTAATAAATTTATAGAGTGTATGGATTTATACATCTGTTTATGCAAATACATTTTAAAGGATTTATTTAATCCTCTCAATCACTCCATATTAATTTATTTCACTTAATAATAGTTTGATATGACTAAATTATATTTAATGGCATCTGAAAATGACCTCTTGGCTTCACTATTCTCAGATTACTATGTCTACATAAAATACAGTGTTTACCAATTGACCACCTATAAGTATAACATAACAAATATACTATTGCCCCGACGGTACTGATTATTGTATCAAGCATAAAAGTATCAAGTAAATTTTATAGAAAACAAAATTTAACTTTAAACACTTTAAAAAATAAAAAGATGCACTGTTATAAAAAAGTTTTGACACGTTTCGCGAAGCACTTCACGAATGGCCTGTAAAAAATACAACTGATTTTCAAATACATTGACGTCCATTAAAATTGATGAAATTAAAAATGTTAACATCAGCTCATCAATATGGAAGACACTGGCAATGGTGGTGAATAGAAAAACTACCATACGATATTTGCAGTATAAAGTATTGCGGTGGACGTTTTAAGTATACCTTCTTAAAAAAAGAAATAAAAATAGTTGAAAAAAGTTCAAACAAATATTTAAATCATCATCATTAATGTTATTTTTGAATTTCAATAATAAGTTTTGTCCTCACCTCGAGTTTCAAAAAACAATAATGGCATTGTTTAAAAACAAAACGTTGTATTTAAATATTTGACACTGACCCCGTCTAATATAATACATTTTCAATTAAAATAGAGTATAAGTAATGGAGTGTTAGTCCACAGACTTTTTCTCATAACTTTATTTTTATCCGTAGTTTATTTATTTTTTCAGTAAAACGTTAAAAGAATAATTTGACAAAGTTTTTTCTGGTTGAATCTAAACAAAATAATGACAGACTTTGCATACACGCAACATTAATAACGCCCACAACATGAAACCCATTTCTAATGCATCAATTGAATTAATAAATATATCTATACACAAATTAATTCTCGCTCTTTGTTTTCTCTCTCTTTCTCTCTTTAACAGACTTTCCATTTTCCAACTAGCACACACACACACACGCGCGCGCGCACGCTCTGTATAGGTTGCAAAACATTTCTCGACGTTCATATTAAAAACCTTCATGAACTTCCCCAGAAAATCCGTCATGGCTGAAAACTTTTTGTATACTAGGTATACTAGCCTCATTTTCTCAGTGAATAAAACACATTACAATTAAAACTTTTGAGAAACTATACTTTATTGTGCAAATAGACATTTATTGGATGTAAAAAAATATTGATTAAATTCAATACATTGACTAATGTTGACTAATGACAATTTACTAAAAAGATTTTCATACAAATAGTATTGTAATCAATTCTTATCAATTTGTTTTAATATATTTAAAATGTTGCCGAACAAAACGATTTCTATCTTATAACATTACTTACGCAATATGAGTTTATTAACTATGCAGCTTTTTAGTCTCTGATCTAGGTGTATAAAATATCTTAAATTTCCATAATGTACGAAGAATTCGATTTTCATTGCCATTGACTTAAGTGTTAATATTTATTTTATAAAAATTCCATGTAAAAACATATTAATTGTCAAAACTCTTTAAAATATAATCGACTTAAATTCATTCTTCATTAAGCATCAGATTAATTAACAAAGGCACAATTCGGCTTAAATTTATGAGGGCGCTAGATTTGAGTTGGCCAAAGTGCCCCGTGGGGGCGTTTCCCCCACACCCCCCAACCACACCATCATTCATACATCCATCATACTAATTAATAAATAGTTTATAATAAAATAACACTAAAAAAAATGAAACACATATTAATTACATGTATATTAACGGGTACGCTATTATTTATAACATTTATATTTTTCCATGTGGCCCGTTACAGACCAAACTGCACCGGTCTAAAAATATTGTTCAGCTTTCTATAATGAGACGCGAATATTCGATACTTCGATAGATGTTTTGGCGTAATCGTTGTCTTCTATTGTTCAGCCTTCTATACAATATTCTTGTATTTTAAATACATATTAATTTATTAATCATAATATTAACAATAAATTACCTATATTCATTATATTATTATTATGAAAGTTGTAAGTCTTAAAAATAAATTTATCCTAAGCCTATGACAAAATATCAATACCTAGGATTAAATAATTTAGTTATAACCAATAAAAATTCGATGATGCTATCAAAAAATTTGGGTTGCTCAGCATCCCCAATCACCCCTCAAATTGCGCCTATGCTAATTAAATCTTGTACTATTTATCCATTATTTTCTATACGTAAAGTCAATTTAAACTTATTGCATTTTATAAGGTAATATAACGTTAATTATTGATTATATTTTATTTTACACTCGTAAATAATGCACAGAAACCATGGAACACATATAAAGTACTCGTAAATTATGCTTTTCGTTGTCTATTTGTTTTAAATTTCGTACATAAAATTAACATCATGCTAGAATTTATCATTTTTTTAATATTATTTACTATAAACAAACGTTAAATAAGTGCTATAAAACTAAATTTCCATGTTCATTCACTTAAACACTAGATGGTTGTAATAAAAACAAACAATTCCGTAAAATTCATAATATGTCCTAAACACATAATACAGTTAAAGTTGACGCAATGATAACATATATTATTAGGAGTATAAATACTTTGTTCGCATAACTTAGCATTATGAAAACTGACGTATTTGATAGGAGTTTAGCTCCTCTGCTTATTCATTACATAAGACTTTTAGTTGAAAATAACAAATCGAACTTTTTTCATGTAAAGTCGGTTTACAACAAAATTCGATATTTATAATTCCTTCTCCCTCCATTTAATAGTTATCGTGTAGTCAGAATCCTATAAAAGTCCAAAGCAAATCAATTATTATTTATTTTACGTAAGTGAGTTTGTGTGTTGATTCTATTTAAATACAGCGCAATAGACTCGGTCACATTAATACGTTAACGGTATGTTATGCACATATTTTAAATAATATATGCATGACATAACTCTGATCTTAAAGCGCTTTGGGGCAATGATTGTTCTATACCATATCAGTCCTATTCATAGATGATGGTAATATTGCAATACAAATCAATAACACTACGGTCTCCTCCACCTCCGTGTCCTTAATCCTGGAGTAGAGCTACCAAAGAAAAAGTTAGGAAATTACCGTGTATAATCACGCACATAAACAAAAATCTACACACACACACATAAATATATAAACATATACACCCCACTCTTTCACAAAATTAAGCAATATATATTAATCATCCATTGGCGTACTGACACCTGTACGCAGCGAAATCATTCGAGAACTTTTAGCTTTTCAGCTACCACAACGTGAGTTTCATACGTAAACATACTAATGATTTATACATCTATAAAATAATTGAAGAAGTTTTTTTTTTTTTGCAGACCTTACTCAACAGTATAAAACTATACGTCAGCGAACGTTTTGTAAAATCAATATAAATCAAAGTAATGTAACACATATTACTTATTGATACCAAATGGTTATAATTACAGTCAATTTTTATATAAGATTTTGATTTTTCAATAGCATACATAGATATATACACAGAGCCACCGTAAGGATTTTTAAGACTTGGGGAAAATTAATTAGGAGGTCCTTCGATCATCATAATATACATGTATGGTTAAAAAATATGCACAAAGTTTGAAAAATATTGGTAAATATAGCTTTCCAAATTTCAAACAATCTAGGTCGTTTAAATGCATCATTACAGTGAACATAATTTTTAATAACTTTTCAACAATGTATTAACAGTTACCAAATTTAATTTATTCTTAAATAATTTATAAACAGCTATAGGAAATAAGAACTTTTTTCGTCGATACTTGCAATAACGAATTTATACGTAAATTTAGATACAATTATGTCATTCTTCACATTCCGGCAATAAATTTAAATAAATTACAATATTAACCATTTAGAAATTAGAAAACTGAAAAAAATTCATGTTTAATAGAGCTTAAATATAAATTTAAATTAATTGTATTTAATTAAATCTATTAATATTTAATATATAAAATACTATAGAAATAATATATTTATATCAATAATCTCTAACAGGTAACGCCGAATATTTCTAATCAATCTGGATTTTAAGAGGGCCCTATTTAAATTTTCACAAGACTGAGACCTGGGTCAAAATGGTCCCGTTGCCTTTGTCTGACAGTAGCCCTGTGTATACGAACATCATAATGGCATAAAGTATTTTATTTCTACTATCCGTATGATCAATCTAACCCAAATATATATTAATTATAATATTAACTTCACACAATAAATGATTAATATTGCAGTCTTAAAAATATTGTTTTACGCTTGTTAAAAAAAAATAATAATAATTATAGGTCTTAAAATAGTGAAAATGATAAAGTCTACCGTTATTAATTTGAGAAAAAGCTGATCTTAGACTGTGTTAATCCTATTGACAGCTGAATCAGTATGTTAAAACATATTAATGGAGGTGTATTTAGGTAGGTAGTTAAAGATAAACTATAATTATTATTCTTGAGTTTTTGTTAATGATGCTAAAATTTACTGCATTGCAATTATCTACACATTTCTAATAAATTGCTTATTTACATTCTAGGTAAGCGTATAGAAATTATCAAATGTTGGCAGGTACTGCCAGTATCGAGTTTCACATTTGTAATTAACTAGATTTTGACAAAAAACATGCAAAACTTTGAGACGTATACAATTTGTGAATTATAAAATGCCATGTATTAATAATATAATAACGACTAAAGTAAAAAAATTTCAAACTATTTTATTGATAATTGAGTGTGTTGAATAAGAAATCGAAAAAAAAAATGTAATATGTAAAATATGCATAATATATCGTTTAACTAAAAGCATATAGAAAACGATTATTAATTTTTTAAATAAAATATATACACTGAGCGTAATATAATATTTTACACAGACAAAATTGTCGAACAAAACATATAGAAGTTGACAATTCCGTCACAATATAATTGAAAAGTTACATTGATAATACCGAAGTTTTCACTGTGATAACTTTCGAACATGACTGCCGAAGGGTTTTGACGTATAGAACTCTGCTGTTTGAAATCTGATGAACAGTTCTGATTGAGAACTTGGCGGCACGACAAGACGCGTTTATAATGTTGGTCGAATATGAGTTATCGTCGCATAAATGTTGAAACGACGGGGGTTTTAGCCCAGAAGCTATTTCGAAAGCATAGTGTGTTGTTTGCTCTCCCACATAGCACTTAGACGACAGTACAACAGAATCACGATTTTTTTGATTTTTTCATTTTGTTTTCGTTAATAAAATGAATACAGTTTTTTTTCACACTACCGTACGGAGGAAAATTCAATCCGTTCTAATCGCATCTCGGAAACAACGTTCCCGTCGTGACGACGCCCTTGGTCGGCGTAAAAGTGGCACTGAAGTCAGGCAATCGCATCTCATGTTACTTGTAAATATTTAATTCGTATTTTTACGCGCGCGCGCAAGTGTTTAATTTTCCTCGTATATTTAATAGCAATTTGAGTGCCGAGGTTTTAAGCGCATTAGGGAATTGCATTAATTACCACTGACGATAATAAAAATAAATTTAAAATAGACCTTCTGCCGAGTCATTAGAGCGTTAAGTGTTAATAAACTTTCGGTTGTGATGTTAGATCGACTAGTAACAACTTTTCAATCTCTGGGGACCAATAGTATATACATGTTTTATCCCGTTCTCCCGAATCATACATGAATTATATCTTCTATTGCATGTTTAATGCGATTTACTCGTCGTATAACGTTTTAATTTTTCGACTGTTCCCGATTGCCTTGATTTCCCTGGAGATCGTTTGTCCTTCATGTCTTCGAGTTACAACAGATAAGTTACGGCACGTCATCGTAGCATTAATTTCTGTATCCAAGATTTCAATGTCTCCCATTTTAGTTTTTTCTCCACACACGCGCTGCGACGTTGATCTAATCAAATTTAATACATTTATATTGAAAATCATTACTTCGTTTAATGCAAATACCATTTTGTTGAAAAAACATAACTTTTAAATGTAAATTATGGTTAATTACATTGGTCTAAAAAGTTTTTTTTCTGCATGAGACCTGTGCAATCAAATTATGTATTTTATAATTGAAATTTCAACAGGTTAGTAAGGATTTAAATTGTTCTGAAAACTTAATGATTGTATACAATATATAACACTGCAAGAATTTGAAATACCCACATATAGGTTGATAAATGTTTAATATTTTTTTTAGACCAAATTTAATGTTTTCAAAACAAAAAAAATTCACATAATAAAATGTTAGACCATTCTATGATAAATATTATCACAAAATAAAGCACTTAACACACATTTTTCTACATAATTATTGTTGTATTTTAAACCATGGTTTAGAAGAATTGGTTAAACGTGCTGTATATTATATACCAATATATGGTTTTCTTAAAAACAAATATAACATATAAATAAATTTATCATCAGAAAAAAAACTAATGACATCCTAAATGTCCGTTTGAAAAAAAAAATAACACAAGACTTCTCATTTATAAATAATATACATTTATCTTAGTCTCGTGAATTCAACTATTCAAGCTAAAATATTATTTTTTCGACCGTAAATTCCAAAGTAAAAACATATTAAAGGCTAAAATTAGATAAACTTCTACGAAATAAAGAATGCAAATTCAGTGAAGTAAAAAAGAATTTCACACTTGAATTATGTAGAAAAGTTCAAGAACTTAAACTTACACATGCGTATGAATATACAATTTTTTCAGGATTTATAAATATTTGAATATACGTTTGCCTTGTTTGTACCAATGGCTAAACTCGTTACCTTGTGTGCATTTCGTTTTTACTTTCTCTTCTTATTTTATATTTATTTATATATTTTTTCTAAATGATTTTTTTTTTTATTATTAATCCATCAATTATACTTTTTTATTCTTTTTCCCAAACATAATTTCTAATGAACTTTTAAAGTTCTATATTCACCTAATAAAATAGAAATAATGTGGTAGAACGAGAAAGACATGAAATTGTGCAAGTATTTAATAAAATAAAATTGCTTACATAAATCAATAATATAATTTTTAAACACATGTTTTCACCGATAATATTCATATTTATATATTTATATCCAGAGCTGCAATCATATAAATATAATTTAATAGGTCCTAATAGCTACTTTTCTTATTTAAAAGTATATCAAACATTATTATTATTATTATTATTATTATTATTATTATTATTATATGTTAAAGTACTCATAAATTCATAATTTCGTATCGAAATTCGCGTTCAATAATATTATTGTTATTCAATTTTTTTCAACGTCGAATTTAAACATTTATAACTATATCTGCCATAGTTTTATTTCTATATACGAGTAAATTTAGTACATGTGCAGTAAGTATATTAGTACCTACACTTTTATACCAATAAAAAATTTATTATATTTTTTTTTTTTGTACTTTATGATACTGTGGTAATGCAAATAATAAAATATATATTTCGGTAGGTTTCAGTCAGTAAAATTGATAAATTTTTTTTGAAATGTTGACTTCAGTAAAATAACTAAATTTTCAATAATAATACTTGTTTGTATTGAGAAATCATGTATGCTTTTTTATTTGGTCGAAGAAATTTAAAAGTTATCAAAAAAAAAAAAAAAAATAACACTTGTACGTATGCACATTTAATACCTATAAATTATAGGCTATAATTAGTGTTATAAAACTAAAGTAACGTAATGCACACCCTGTTCAAATACAGTATATGTTTTCTGAGGATCTTGAAGCTATTAAAAAGTACACACAGGGCGAGTTTCGGGTAAGTGATTCACCATAAGATTAGAATGCACGCAAATGAAATAAATAATATCAAGCAGGAGTTACGTGTGGAACGGATATGAAATTCCGGGATGTCATATTATATACACTTGTGTTTTGTACACGCACATTTCACATACACTCATGTACGCGAAATATTCTCCTCAACATGAAATATTATGAATATCTATGAATATCTCTTTGAAAACCTTAAAACAAACACTGTTCGGCACACGTTCAAATACGGCAAAACTAAATGCCAGTAAAATACTTGATATTAAGAGCATCTATACAAATGTTTATTATACGACGATCGAATTTCAAGTAATCTTACTTTCCAAAACCATAGTCTAGCAAACGTCCAACGTTCGTGTTGTTAGATTCATTGTTGTGTCAATATTTCAAACGCATGCTATGATTTACGGAGTATGTCCAAACCAGAAAAAAAAATAAAAGAGAAAAAAGGCGATCATCGTATGTTATATTATCATGTAAGCCAGCCTCTCAATAGGAAAAATTAGTTTTGATTTTAGGAAAGTAGACATTTTGGGAAATGAGATCTTTTTGTAACTATTTTGATTCATTTTTACATTAATTACTTTTGTTGTACAACATACAGCTGTTCGTCTTTTAAAGTTTCTAATTAAAATACTTGCAGATTTTAATATTTTCTATATCGCCTAAACATTCCTTTAAAACACGTGAAACTAAAAAATAATGGCTTACACTGTCTTTTATCCTTTTGAAATTATCAGCTTTTTTATTAAAACAACAACTCAAGGAACTACTCATTAAAAACAAAGGATTTTATATGTGCATGATGTAACTAAAAATCTCGTCTAAGAAAGTTTCTTTAACTTATGAAATATATTTGTTAATACAGTTTAAATTAAATTATGAATGTTATTGTTAATGGTTTTGTTTACTTCAGGTTACTTTTGCAAATTAATTCTCTAATGATATTTGACGTATTTATATATTTGATATATAAACTGCTTCAATGTGTCATACTAAAATAAAGGTTTTGGAGCAACAAGATAATGATAATTCTTTGATGTATATTTTAGTATTGCAAACATTTAAAAATAAATTATATACATATAATATAAGTTTAATTTAATAATTATACATACAAATATGTAAATATATACATATATATGTGTGTGTGTATCTGTGTGCATCATATATGTATATATAAATGTACTCGTAAAATTTCCACCATCACAAAACGCCAAATAGGATTACCCCCACATTGACATCATGGTAAATCATACTCGTATACTCAAATGTTGCGTTGAATACTAGGGGACAGTGCCTGCACTTAGTATTGGTATGTAGTAATCTGTGTATTGACGTTGGGTTCACGAGTAAATAAGGATACAATATTGACAATTTTGACAGACAAAAAAAAAGTGATTGTGTGACATTGCTGACACAAAGATGGTGTGAAGAAGAATAGACGTCGAACGAGGTATATGTATACGCGAAAACGAAATTTACTAATCGTCATATTATGACATCGTCTATTCCAGTATTTCTAAAATCTGAAGCCGCCACCTTTTAGAGGACCGAGAAATATTTATTTCTTCTAAATTATTTTCTTTAGGCCTTAATTTATATTTATTTATACATGTATGAAGTTTAATACTAAAATAAATGTTTTTAAAATTGTATTAAAAAATTTTAACTTTATATATATTCATATTTAATCTGTGTGGAATAGTACACATAATTTTAATAATTAATTAAGAAAAAAACTAACGATTTTGATTAAGGGACAGCCTTGCATTAAATTTAAGGGACCCCTAAACTGTTTGAGAAGCATTGATTTACTTTTCCGTATAATGCTACTACCTAAATCTTTGCCATCTCTGCCATCAGCATTTTATTATTATAATTTTGTTCTTGTGCTTTGTAGTTATTGCATATCTAAATATAATAAAAATCGTTAAACCACGCAAGGCGCATTGAGAGTATACAAATCGAATTTAGTTTTCATGACATAAACCATGCATAATATACATTGCATATACATGTGTGTATATGGTTTATCTACAAAAATTATATCATACTCATGTACATATTTAAAGAATAAAGAAATGTCACGTTTCAGAAAATATTATATACTCATACAAATAAGATCCCACCATATTCGAATATTAAAACAAATCAAAATTAATTTTTTGGGGTAAATTCCATAACTATAAATTATTATAATATTAAGTTCCTTAATTATAGAGTAAATTTTTTATTTATTTAAAACCGTGATTGACATCGATAAAAAAATAAAATTGTTTTTACTATCGAAAATCCATTAATTTCTTTCATAGTCAAAATTATTGGAAAGTAGGTTTACTTCTTTGCGCAATCTGTGATAATAATACGGTTAATCGTTGCCAATCAAGTATTGAAATTTTTATCGTACCGTATGCACAATAACATAAAACAAGTATTTGATTAAAACGGAAACAACACATGATATCTTTTTACATATTAGCCTTGAACGTTTTTAATACTGCAATCTATAAAAGAATCCAAATTTGGCTTAGAACAGTAAGTTACAATCTTATACCATTCTAACTGATGACATGTACCTTATAAATTTATATTTGATATTATGTTCTCTACTTTATAAACAAGAGCACAACAAAACGTACTTATTACAAATCACTTCAATATATATATTATATAATATATGTATAATATAATTTTTGTGTACAATGCGTTTTAAATAGGCTGTATTTTCATTGTGCATTTCGATGTGTTAACAGTTTAAGTTAAAATAATTTTTACGGCCATATTTTTACATTTTATTTGATTAATTTTAATCTCATTCAATTTACTAAATAATAACTTTAACGAATTTTATGACAGATAAAAATGAACGATATAAGAAAATTATATTATTTTTTTAGAGCTGTTCTATTAAAAAGTATTCGCATAAGTATAAAGCATAAAGTTAAGATATAATACAAGAATCTTTCCTTAGACCAAATAGTTTATGGAGCTTCAATGCTTCTGTTCCTCTTTTACTATAATAGATATTAAGTTATAGCACTTACCTACTATAAAAAAATTATGGGCATTTTTACGTCACTTGGAAAATTTAAACCGAAACAGTATACGATCAAGTTAAATTTAAACGAGTATTTGCAATGCATTTGAACATGTCTCCATTTTTGCATTATTATTTATAATAATAATTTCAAAAAAATATATGATTTTAATATACATTCAATGTTCGTAATATGAAGAGTTTCGAATACACTAAATTCCATACAGTTTTATGGTTGAATTCCCATGACAGTACAAATTATTCACCAAACTTAATGAAATTTTTTAATGCATTTATAGAAATATTTATATGTTAAGAAAATATTTAAAAGATGTAAAAAGATAATTTTTATTATTGAGAATTTTTAAGTGGCCATATTTATCATGTATTTTGTACTTCACTCCATGTACCCCTTATAATCAAAAATATTACAGTGTGTTAGATCGTTAAGCTATACGCTTTCTTGTTAATTTTTCCATATTATCACACAAAATAACTATAAACGTGAATATCGGCATTCCATTAAATCAGATCGTCCTAACCTAACCGAGTTCCGTTATATTTTTAATTAATTTTTAAGGCTACCAAAACTTGGTCATAACCGTGACACATTTATTTATTTGAGAGTTTAAACATTTTAAACCCGTACTTGTTAAAATATAATTGTACATTTTAATAATTTTTTTTTTTTTTTTTAAATATATATGCTTTGAATAAATAAACTACATGAAATAATAAATAAAATAAATTCTTAACAAAAATATAATACCTACGACTTACTGGAAATGTACTACGTATACTGTATTGAATAATAGCGATTTATGGTTCACGTAGATATGTTATGTTATAGTTAGATTTCATTTAAATTTAAAATATATATTCTTATTATAAAAAATGAACATCTAAAATATTTACAAACCAAGTTTGTGACTCTGATCGGTTTTCGATCACTCGATTATTGTTAACTACTGGCTGTGATGATAATATATGCACGTTTTTTAAAGTTTCTGAGCATTTTGTATACATTTTTTTAAGGGAAAAATATTTTCTATTTATAGGAACACTTATTTGTGTAGCCTAACGGTTAATACCGACCATATTGTCAACCACAAACAATCTGAACTTTGATTTTTGATATTTCGTTTTTATTTTATACATGTATAATGATGATTTGGACTCACAAATTATTATCGTTATTGAAAATTCAAACACATAAGCCTAATTGTTATTTAAGAAATATAATTTTTAATTAATCTATATTAAAAAAAATTTTGATCATTCCTGCTGTATAATGTAAAATAGAAGAAAACTACACAACGAAAACAGATTTTCGATTATTACTGTGAGTACACGTGCATCAAAAACACGACCGAAAGCCATTGTCGGAAAGATTTTATGTATGAATACCGTCAGCGTAGAAATTTTAAAAATCCGGAAGGACATCGACGACGATGGTGAGACTCGATAGGATGGCAGGATCGATAAAAGAAAAAAAAGCACCGATACTACCGTTCATGTTGAAGACGGAGTACATATTATATTTTTCTCAAACCGGTGTCCTGGGACAAAAATGGAGTGGTAGATCAGTAGGACCAGGAAGTTTGTGGGGAAGAGAGCTTTAGGCCATAGATATATAAATGATTTGCGGACGATGACGAAACGGTTTGTTGGAACAAAGATAGCGCCGAGGGGCCGTAGCACCAACAGCCCGTTGGGAATCTGTCGGAAACTATAAAGAACCCTTTGTCAGCTGTAATTTCTTATCTTTCAATTTTGTTTAAATATAGATGTGAGCGTATGTGTGTGTTTTTTCCACGTTTTTTATTATAAATTTTAATTTTACTTTAAAACCATGACCTAAATTGTTCATAACGATCGTTATGAATTCAACGAAAAAATAAAGGCATAAGCAATAAAAATATAAACTACATAATCGACAACCTCTTCTTTCAACATTCAATAATAACGGATAAAATAGACATCGAGCATTTAAGTAATATATATATATATATATATATATATATATATATATATATATATATATAATTTTATTAATCAAAAAGTTATTAAATGTATACTCTTGTATTCGAAAAATCTTACGGTTTTTTTTTTTTTTTTTTTTTGAAACGCTGTAATTACTTTTGTTATCGACACAGTTATCGTATAGTAATATAATATTTCATTAAACTTCCGTAGATATTTTGTGCGTTCATGCGAATTAAATTCTAACTATTGTACAGTTTATGTTGTTTAATTTACATTAAATAATTTAATGAACCTCATCAAGAATGCTATATTGTAAACTTTAGAATCATTGAAGTCATGAAAAACTAAGAAAACTGTGTAACAATATGAAGTTCAAAATAAGAGCATACGTGTCTGTCCCAGATTTTGAAGAAAATGCAAACAGTGGCAATCACATCAAGTTCTTGTGTCATCTGAATTATTTTTGTCGAGAAAACTCCACTTTATCTCACTTGAATTATTATTCTAATGCCATAAAAATTAAAATTTCCCAACGTTTCCCATATTTTATAACATACATTTTATATAAATATATATATATATATATATATAGAATATTGGGCTTATATGATTATTAAACGTTATTTTATTTTTTTTTTTAAAAATTCAATATTTTACACAGAAATCATTTGAAATATTAAATTAAAATAAAACTAAATTACATTGATTATACAAAATGCCGGCTAAAATCAATAAATGTTATTATTTTAAAAAACTGTTTTCGACATTTGATTTTTTGTAGAAATTTGTGTAAATGATTTGATAAGATTTTGTTTTAGAATTTTCATATACTTAAATCATATGAATATTTAAAAAAAAAAATTTAAATTTATTTTAATTTATTAATTTAGAAATCAATTAAATACATTTTAATAACTGAATAAATACTAAGTTAATATAGTAATATAAATCAATTGTTTCAGATGAATTAAAAATATTAACTTATTGTTAAATTCCATTTTTGAAATTTTAGATCGATTGAAAAAAAAAATGCATTTATCGTTTCAAGTGTAAATCCGTTTCCGATTCCTACTGTCGAGAGTTTTAAGGATTTTGTGCCCTTGCATTATCTTTTTTTTTTTTTTTTCATAAAAAAATAAGTACATTTAACTCTAAAGGAAAACATTTTCCGTTGATGTGAACATTTGTATGGAGGCAACAATATAGTGAAAAGCACTCATTACAAACGTAAGCATTCGTATGAAAGAGAGTACTCTAACGTGTAATAGTCACTTAGCTAAGCACAACTTCCATAATATATATATATATATTAACCCTATCAATAGTCCGCATAATATATCGTGTAATGTGTACGTGTATATACCTTAGAATTTGTGTTAACAATTTTCCCCATTAATTATAAATTACAAAAATATAATTATATGTATATTAGTCACAACTTGCATTTATGATAATTGTTATCTTTTGGAAAACTCTGCCTACAAATACATCTCTGTAGCATTTTTAATAATAATATCAACAACGAAATATTTTTCGTTGGTGCTCACGATTAGACTTAATTGAAATTTCACACCAATGTTATTTATAGGAACTACCATTCGATTAAAAAACAAGTGGATTATTAATTAAATTAGTGAATTTGGTATGTAACGAATAACCGTATGTAGTATATAACTTGTGTACAACACGAATTTTCATGGATAATTACTTGGAGTCGTTTATTGGGAAAAAGCATTTAAAAAAAAAATGGGGAAGAGAGACCGACAAATTAAAAACAAATATTAATAAAAAATTAAAAAAGGAGATGAGTCGCTTCAAAAGTAGGTAAAAAAACTAACAACACCAATAGAATTTGAGTTTACATTCCATTTGCCTAATTACTTGAGTACAATTTTACCATTGATTAATTTACAACGGTTTTATTTTCATTTGATAAAAGTTTTTTTTTTATTATTTTATATTTGAGGAGGTGTTTTTTTTTTTTTTTTTTTAATTACATGATATTGAGTATATAACAAATACCCTTGTTTATATCACTGTGGTCAGCAAAACACTATAACGTGCATATGTTCTGGTATAAATATGTAGTGACCAGCCGCGGCTCGACAAGAACAGAAAGTTTCCAACGTTTATTTAAACGAAAAGTAAAACAACAATAAAATCTGGTCTGCCGATTAAAATCCCAAATTATGCGAATTAATGACGCAACGATATAAAACCATTTTACCGAAAGTCGCATTTAGTAGGACTTGGTTGAAGTGGGCCTTCGGAGAGAAAAACTTTTAAGTGTACAAAATGAACATTTCCGACTAATCCGATAATTGCCCGTGACCCTAAAAAATAGTAACGGGATGCTAAGCTCAAGTAGAGTACATATAACCAATTATAATATTTTCTTTAAATGAATAATCATATCCATATATACATATTTATTCTTACAGTAAGCTTATTTAATTTTTTTACGTCAAGAAGTAAAACGCGACTACTTAGTAAAGGAACATATTAGGGAAGAGGAACAAGAAGGGAATTGGTTTACAACCTTAAAAAATTAATATTGTTAAGTAAAAAAAAGTAATGATTAAATTCTACGAGTTAATAATGATTTAGTACTATCAAGTTTACTTATAGTATGAAGACATATGTATTCTTCAATAATTTCTGAATTTACTCGCAGTAAGAAAACGAAAACAACAATTTTATTTTCAAATATATTATAAGATTATTAAATATTTAATTCGATGTATAATTATATGTTTCAACCTCTTTAACTGAAACAATTGAGTGGTGTCCGATTCCTTTTGCTTCTCAGACCATTTAAACGCTAAATATAATGCCTTAAAAGATTCAGAATTGAACGGTCCATATTCACCTTCAGTCAAATCGTCAGTTTCGTTTTTCTCTCCTTCAGTATCATCTTCTTCAAATAAGGTACGAACTATTTTATCATCTGAAAGTATTTGATATTCAAGATAATTTATGTCCATAATTAACTAATTAACTATTCATGTATATTCTCTTCATCGCAATCCTCAAATATGTGAACTTGTCATACACACTCCTGTATTTCAGTTATTTCAACATTTAATCCCACGTTTTGAATATTCTCAGCTTGATTCAGTTGCTTATTTCTAAAGTGGAATGATAGAGAACGTTGGAAGGAAGTAGTTTTGGCGGCCAAGAGTCTAAATGACTTATAAAAGCATTTAAAAAAAAAAATTTTAATTTATTTTAATAATAATTAATGATAATACTAGCACTGATTTTCAACAACTTACTACACTGTCGCTATGGTTGTGAATTATGATCACGATTAAGGCTGATTAGTGATTGCTATATATAATCAGTAATCACGATTTTTGATAATACTGTTTGCTTACAAGTTGGAGAAATAAAAATTTTTCAACAAAAAATTGTATATACACAAGTTTTTCCAAAAAAAGCCCTTGATGCTCTTTAAGAATGCAATGATATGATTTTCCCATCAACTTTTAAATTTGAAAAAATGAAAGATCTTTTTCTAAATTGAAACGATTGAGGACTTATTTGCGGAACACGACTTCCGAAAATAGATTAAACGGTTTGGCATTTTTGAATATTTATAGAGAAATAATATTACAGCTGGAAGACGTTTTGAATAAATTAGCTATAAAAACAAGAAGAATACCTTTGTTGTAGATACATGGTTAATATTATAGTTATGTTCATAATATTATTTGGATTTGTTATGTATAATTCTATAAACAAATAAAAAAATTTATAATTTTATATTGAGGTGATTATAACATATAATTATAATATTGTATATTCATAACTGAACTTTGTTCATGAATAATTCAATTGAGCAACAAATCAATCGAAAACTAAAAAAAAAAACTAAGTTTAATTTACACTTATCCCCTCCCCCCATTGCAAACCTGGCTAAGCCACTGTACCTATTACATTGTAAAGATAAACAGTTATTATATTACTTATACACATTCACCGGTTTATCGGATAACGAGAAATGTATTAACTGTTTCATTTTAGTATTTTCAGCTCATATATATGTAGGTAAAACGTTTAAGTGCTCTTGATCGGATTCCCAATGTAAATGTTTCGTTGATACGAGAAACGATCTAAAACCTCGTTGTATTGTAGACTTTAAACAAATTAACATCCTATTGCTATAATGTACTTAAATCGTGAGATGCATTTCGTTGATAATGAACTCATCGCAAACAACGTTTTTACACGATTTTACGTGTTGTACACCATATTGGTCTTGATCTGATTAAATCATGGTGTTTGATAAGGAGCGAAAACGTGAGTTAGGTCCCGAGGTCCCTTAAAAAAAAACACAAGTTGGGTCCGCGGTATTATTTTAAAATACTCGAATTGAATTCGCGGTATTATTTTATAATATTCGAATTGGATCCGCGGTAATATATAAATTATTATTATATTATTTTAATAAAAAAGTAAGACGTGTAATATTACATAATATAATATTTGGGCCGAGTTTGCAGCAACCACAAATCGCACCACAAATAGTTGTGAAAGTTATTATGCAAAATTCAATGCTAGTATCTGAGCAGCTCACCCTAACATTTTTGTTTTAATAGAAATGTTACTTGGAATTCAGAGTGAAATCTATGTATCACTTCGGAGCTCAGCCACACAGCCAATCAAAAAATCCCTTAGAAAAAGAAAATTTTTTAAGAGAAAAGATGCTTTCTTTTACTAGTGGAGAATTGACGCGGTTAAATTTTGTAGAAGAAGTGCCATTTAAATTTATTCCCTAGCTTATATTTATTTTAGTACAAATATTTATAACTTATTTTTTATTTTCTAAAATTTATCTGATTACTTAATATAAAATATTTACTTAATTTTAATTATTATTAAGTAATTAGATTAATTTCCCTGTCTCCTGGGTAACGCAAATAGGCTAGTCCCAACTCATGTACTCTATAAAATATACCGGGACCCAACTCGTGTACTCTATAAAATATACCGGGACTCAACTCGTGTATTACATAAAGTATACCGGGATCCAACTCATGCTGTTTTTGAAATCTGGGACCCAACTCGAGTTTGTCCGATAAGTGTACAGCATCAATTTCGCCAATAGTTCAGACTTAATATATAGATATTGAGAAGGTGCAAAAGGATGGCAAACTGGGAACATTCCGAGAGCCTCGCACTATTTAAGGCGTTGTAAAGTAAAACATTAGATAAATGCTTATTTCATTTATTAGTAAGAAGTTATATAACTATATAATTTAATTATGATAATATTTAAGCATAGTTATTATTTAAACGGTATCTATTTATTCAAACTAAATTATTACAAAATCCACCAGAAAAATTACATAAAATTAAAATAAGTGAATGGAGGGATTAATAAATATTAAATTGTTTCGCTCGACAAATATGTAATTTGTCAAAAACTCCCGAAAACTTTTCCTTGGGACTCGCAAAATCTAACACCGCTCCAGGATAGCTATGTGAGTGAATTTTTGAATATAACCACTATCAAAAGACATGTTACTCTCCTCCCCCCATCAACTAGCATGGAATTACATAATAATTGTATAATATGGCATTAAAAAATGTACACGAATATCGTTGGAATATATTTATATTGAAGGTATTAAAAATAGAGTATATACTAAAACTAATACCGCGTTTTTATTTTTTATTTGCACATACGAGTACATTGAATTTATATTATTTAGTATAAATTTGGTAACTTTTTGGTAATTTTTGACGAAAACGAAAAATAATGGAGTCATTTATAACAGAATATTACCATAGTAATTGTATCAATGAACCTATATAAATATTACTTCAGGATGTTCATGTATTATATAATATAAATATATAATTATGTATTATATAAGTTTGATAATAAGCCATGAGGACGTAAAATAATTACACAGCTGATATTCAAAAATGTAAAAAGAGGGAAATCGGATTACCTACGTTAAGAAACTTACTTAGTAGACAGTTTGTATAAAGGTGCCACAGATATAGGATAATTGTAATTCGATTTTTTGTCAATGTTGCACTTTATAAGACTGCCATTAATCTGTAAATATAGTTGAACTTATCAACATGCATATGACAAAATATACTTACGTGTCATTGATGTAATTGAATAATATTAAAACTATATGCATAGGTATGTCCAAAACTTTATTGCAAATCATGCGCAAGACAAATATACAAACACAATGCTGAGTTCCCAAAACGAAAAGTAAATACAATCATCAAATTTTTAAAATTCATTATTTTTTTATAGTGCATATACAAATGATCTTTATTGCTAAAATAATTGTAAAAGTCATTTTGTTGAAATCATAACTTGAAACTAGTACATTAATTGACAATATTATTAAAGTAAAATTTTACTGGTAATGTCCATACGTAAGGACACAACCTATAGACACATTTGTTATTACTGTACTATTTTCACTGATCATTCACAGTTATCAATGCAAAAAATAAAAATAAATAAAACATTTATAAAAATTTAAAAAAATATATGATCGTAGTGTATTAATTAAATTAAATTAAATTTTAATTAAAATTAAATTCGATAATACTAAAAAAATTGAATTAAATTCCAGTTCGTTTGATCATAATACTATAATACATAATACTAATATAGCTTTTTAACGTTTTTCTTTTAAAATAAACGATGTATCAGGCATGTTTATTATACCAAGTTTATTTTTTTTTTATGAAAAAAAATTAAATTAAAAAGTTATTTCGTTTTTATATATATATATTATATTTTGTTCTGATTATATTAAAGAAAAATTATAATAAAGTCTGCACGTATCAAAAACGCGTTTAATCATTATAAAATTTCAATATTGTTGTTGTTTTTATTATTTACACATGGATTAACATAATAATATAAACGTTTAAAGATTTAAAAAAAGTATAAGAGATTTAATATTATGGAAAGTTGAAGGATATTGAATTCACAAATGGAGTTACTTGTTCACAACGCGGTTATACATAAACATAGAACATGACGTATATAATTCATTGTTGGCGTAATCAATAACGACGGGCAAAAAGCGGTTTTACATAATTATCATCGCAGACACGCATATAACTTGAAAACAAAAAGTTACTATGTATATATATAGGTATATTAATATACATATCACTCTGTGCATGTTATACACCGCTGAATACGTTTAAAATGGATGTTTCGACCCGAGTATATTGCACGTATAATTGAGCATTGGGCGCCGTCTCCGGAACCAGCAAACACAAGCAAAAGTGTGAAATAATAAGGTTTGAAATTTTTACGCTCGACCCCAAATGCCCAGCCCTCTCACCATTTCCCCACATATTTTTTCCGTGAGAGCTCATTTATATATTTCAAAAGGTTGCCGGCATTAAGTACGATGTAAAATCACGGGTGAGGGGTGATAAGTAAATGTTTTTAATGTTGTTGTTTTTGTTATTATTACTAATAAGTATTATTCTCTGGAAAACAGAGGAAATGTCGTCGTCGGATCGAGATGGGCCGGGAAAAAATTCGTTAGTCACACCGATTTCCGATAACCCCTTTCCTTCACCAGGCGTACCTATATACTGTTGGTAGCGCGTGATAATACTTGCGAGTACGAACACGCAATATCTCGGTCTCATTTGCGTGCAGCACGCCATAAAAATGGAACAACAACAACAACAATAATAATAAAACCTAGTTGTAATCGTTTGTAAGGTTTTTACAGGGAGTCCCTGCAATAGTGCCGAATATTTTGGTGAAACCTTGTTGCGGTTTTTCAAAGAGTAGGTGTATAATATTATAAGAGCAAGCAAATTACTACACTCAGGATTTTCCAGAAAACTATTTTTCAGGGCTCCAAAGGAGTCTCGTGTTTTCTAATTTTTTTTTTTTCATACATATTGCACAGGTTGTATTTACCTTTTCAATCTCTTTCCCACAAGCTTCACTCGTCTTCACGCAATGACCTTATCCTCATCCCTCACCATTTCGTTGCCCCAGGGAGCTTGGGTATGTCTATGTGCTTGTTTGTGTGTGTTAAGGTATGAACTCGCGCATAGATGTGTAGGTGTACGCACATAGACACTCACCGGTGGCTACAAATCAACCACAACGGAACGAATATATTATTCTGTAATAATACGGAAAAAGAGAATTAAGTTTACGTGATTCCCTGGGAGACCCTTTTGCGCCCCATTTGTCGGGCGTTCAACGAGCACACACCTTACTCGCCGACATATGTATTGCGCTTCCAGAGCAATTGGAAATTGAAATATTTATTAAGGTCGTGTGGAAACGTAAGACATTGTAATGCATACCGCCCATACGCTCAAGGCCGACGAGCGGACAACGAATAAACAACGGGATTGATACATATGTAATATACAAATGTGTTCATTTATTATACGTGTTATTAAACATTTCGATATCGATGGAATTGTTTTACCGTTGGCATGTGCACAGTAACTATTCATCGAGGGTTCGTCAAACCCAAAAGCACCATCAGATCCGGTATTGAAAACGTGACTGTGACGGGTAATTGACCGCACGAAAATGTACGAATTTCTTTCGTTCCGTCCTCTTTTTATTTATTTTTTTCGTCCGCGCTTTGAACAACCGTCGTCGCGATAAGTTTTCCTAGTCATTCCTTTAGCTGGTCACGTAGTGCAATCGGATTTCAACCGTTCTCCGCCACAATCGCCTGAGAAACTCTTAATAGAAGTAGTGGTCATGTAACAGTTGTAGACCAACGAGGAATTCTGAAAAATTCAGACCACATATATGGGGACGCATAGAACTTTGCGGTGATCCGCTAGCGCATTTCTAATGAAACAACCGTAATGACCACCACAAGAACTAATGGAGAATGACGGGCAATTATATTAGCGCTCCGAACATTCATTAGTGTCCGACATACATTTTGGAATGTAGAAAAATTAACAATTTCGTCTACTGTTTATGTGCGCGTTGTTTACGTTTAAGTTAGGTAAAGTAACGTAAAGTCGACTGATCCATACGTACAAAATATACACGCAATGACTGAAAACTTGGCAGTAAAGGAGGAGTGTGATTTCCGAAACTTTGATAAAATACAATTATTATGATTACATACTCGTACATGAAATCGTATACTGCAGTTATAACGAGGACAACCACATACCATTATCCTAGCGCATCGAGTAGATAATTATTTAATGTGAACCACTGAACTATAAACAATCAATAGCGAACGCATTTAAATTTACCATTGTAATATGTTTTCTTTACATCATTTATGATACGTGAATAGGTTAAAAACGATATTGTATGTTTAAAAAAAAAAAATGATTATATACAACTGGTAGAATATTTTTTAATTCGTAAATCAATAAAGAGTTATTTCGTTTAAAAAATAAATAACTTCTTCTTCTCCTTCACCTTTCCTCAACTATTTGAGATCGGCCACCCTTGTCCTATAACTCCACTCGTCTTGATTTTTTACATCACCTACGTACACACCAATTGCCCTCGTATCATTCTCATCGTATTCAACTATCTATTTTTTGATCTTTCTCTTCCTTTTTCCCCCTTTGACGATCGTTTTCATAACTGATTCTTACTGATTTTGTTTCCTAACGCTTCATCACATGCCTAAACCATCTCAGTGTACTTGCTCCTATATTGTCCACTATCAACACTACACCAATACTACCTCTCAAATATTCGTATCTTATTCTGTAATTACTTGTCATTCTACTAATCTATCTAAGCATTCTCATTTCCTCAATACTCATATTATGTTCTATTCTCCTGTCAATCGCCCAACACTGCGAACCATATAGCATAGTTGGTTTCACTATATTCCTATAAGATATACCCCTCAACGTTATTGGAATTCTCTTATCACATAAAACGTCCGATGCTCCTCTTAATTTCGTCCAATATCACTAAATCCTATGTTTTACAACCATACTAAAGCCGCTTTTTATATATTTTCTATAAATAATCCTAAATATTTAGAGTTCTCGACTTCATCTATCAAATCACCGCTTATTATTATATCTACCAAATAACTTGATATGATAATAAGTGGTGATTATATCTATCATATAACTTGATAACTGATTTTGCAATAATAATTTGTTTTGTAATATTATTCATATAAAAACAGCAAGTTCAAAATCGAACTTTAAAAACTTATAGCATAGATCGAAGAAGTTATACGAAACAGTAGTGGCACCATGAATAGATAAGGTCAGTTTATTTTAATTATAAAATTATGTACAAAGTATCACTATAATATAGGTTAACAAATGTAATATATATTTTTCGCTTTAACATATCAAAATATATAACTGTATTATATACGTATAAACAATAATCAAATTTAAATGAACAACGACAATTATGTTTCGAAAAAACTGACGCTTTACTTGGATTCTTAAAATGTCATTTTAGATGCTCTACGGAAGGACTTCATTAATTCGTTATATTATATAGATTTTAATTACACAATTGAAATACAAAATATACAATACAAAATTACAAGTTTACTTCTATATTAAAACAAGTATTAAACAATATCTATTATAATTTTAACAATAATTTTTTTGAACAAAAATATATAAAAAAAAAATATCTTACATAAATAAACGGCAGTATTCATGTTATTTGTACACATTAAATTGGGAAAATAATTGTTTAAATAAAATACATTTAAGTATATAATAACTAATCATCCATTTTAAAGATGGATTCAAAAAGTACACTAAAGGAGCTAATTAAGATATGTTATACAAAATATTTACAAATAATACGATAACATACTTTATAAATGAAATTGAAGTTATAAACTACAATTTTGATTAATCATACAACTCAAAATCTCAACAACTATTTTTCACATTATTTCTCTAGTACAGTTTGTTCTTACTTAACTGTAGTAAAAGCCTGACCGGTATTTATTTTTTACAAAAGCATTTCATATTCAGCTGTACATAATTTTATTAATTTATGTGAGATATCAAATAACCTAAGTCGGTGAGTTTTTTAATCTTATTATTTGGCAAATAGTAAATATATATATATATATATATATATATATATATATATATATATATATATTAGTTTACATAACACTTAAATTCTGTCTCGTGGGATGAAGTTTCGAAGGCACGTAATTTACGATGAAATGTCATTGTCTATGTCTCTTTCTCTCTTTCACATATATATATATATATATATATATAAAAGATAAGGATATACTTTCTATACTATAAAACGATTTTAACCACAAATGCGGTAGTAATATCACACATTAAATTGAATGTACATATATATGTATATCAGTAGATGTAACAAGGTACCCGTGGGACCAGGTTACTTATGCAATGTTAACAGCCAAATTCAGCAGAAACGAACCTTTAAAAACCATCATCTGAGTTGAAACGATAATCGCGCAGAATAAAACAAGTACTTCTGAACAACGTGCCGTGAAATTGCAGCATTAAAGGCTAACGTCGTAAAATTATTTGCTTGTTTATTATTTCGATATAAAACAATATTTAACGATGATTAATCGTCGTACGTTCCTATAGTGCGCAGTTTTCGACACAACGATATCAATTCAGTGAAATATAATAAAATTATTATGTTCCGGTGGCCTTTAAAACAATAATTACCTGCACAAGTATAATTAATTTTATTTATTTCTATGAAGAGAAAGATAGATATATCCTACCCACACTCGTGGCCTTCGCGGTGGGATGGTTTTTTAGTGCATCTACTATTTTAAATACTGTTTCCATCAATTAATTATTATTTTTTTTTTTTTTACAAGTGCATGCACGATTATTATATAAATATACATGATACACACATTATACGTCATATAAACATATAATACAGAACGTTGTTCTGACATGGACCTATTATCGTATATTTCAAAGTTATTTCTAATATGCAGTTAAATTAAAATCATTGAAAAAAATTAGTTCAGTACAAAACTCATAGCTGCGAGCCATCGAGAATCAGATAATAATCCATGCAGGATATAGACAAACCACTGCAATAGATCAAAGATAAATGATACCACAGGCTGTCACTTATATTTTCGTAAACATAACATAACATAACATCACGTAAGTAAGTATGTTAATCGAATTATGCATTCGATTTCTAAATATCTGCAATTAACTCGTCCGATCGAATGACTACGCAATATATAAACAATCTGTCTACGTTTTAAATTAATATACAGGGTGTCCCGTGATAGTTAAATAATTGCGAATGGTCTCACATTGTTAAATAGGTATGTGCATGCACACATCATGTATTTCTATAAGAACAATAGTATGGCTTACTCACACGGTGAAGTGGTAGACAAAGCATTTCCATCCGGACGGCCTTTCTAAAAAATTGTACACCTTTCCCTGAAACGTCGCGCCGGCCCGACGGTGTTCTTTGCTCAAGTAGCGGTTTTCCCATGACGATCCCGTCCTCTCGGCGGCCACCACAGTTCTCGGATCCGCGACACCTTCGAACAGAAAAGCACGTTTAGCACCAACGGTTTTAGGATATACGCGTCCGCATATTATTATATTTCTCTAGATCTCACTAAGATCGTCAGGCAATAAATTATTGCAATGTATTTAGATTACCTAAGCACAGCACAGCGTGGTCTACTGCAGATATTGGCACTACATAACATTATATTGATAAGGCGTGCACGCAATATAGTTAAATATCATAATGGCGATACTGTGAACTTGATAGGTAAACAAGTTACACTTAAAATAGTTATAACGAATCAAGCGTGGGATTTGATTTGCATGCCATGTTTAAATGGTTATTTGTTTGGAGTCGTATTGCAGGATATGATTTATGGTACTATGTGACTTAATGGGTAAGATAATCGCTATAAAACGCAACAGTTATTAATATTTTAATTTTATATCAATTGTATTAATATATTTTCATCTCATAACTCATGACTATTATATTATATGAAATAAAAAATTTTAGTAGGAGTTCTTAGTGCTAATTTATAATAGAAATATAATCATAATAATCAACATTGGCTGAAGAAAAAATACCTGATTCGGTGGACCGCTATAATTTCAAGCGGAATTCGTAAATCCATCCAATAAACGGATTGTTTGTCCCAGTTAAGTTATTAAATTTGTTATGTTTCATTTTTATTTAGATTGATTTGTTAGTATTTACAATACAATATGATAATAATTACTACATGCGGTTATTATAATGTGTTAAAAATATACCTAATTCTCACGTTGAGTGTATGTATATAATGGTACATAATGATACATTAACGGGCATTAAGCAAAATATATGATGTACTCGTAAGCATTACTATTTATAATATTAATTCAGCAGAACTATTTGTACATAATTGTATTATAACAAAGCAGTAATATAAATACATTAACATAGATACTTATATATATTTATATACATTAACGTATTATAAGTTAGCTTACATAATCGTACGAGCAGATCTATAGTCGCTGCGCATAATATTACAGTCAGGAGAATGTCTATGAAAGTTTGTATGTTCAACCCCCTCTATCGAATTTATAAAAAAAGTTAAATTTTATAAGTTAATTAATTTAAGTTTAGTATTATAAGCATTTGTCAGGATTATTTATAAAGTTCATTATCGATCTGTCTAATACAATAAAATGAATTATAACAACAATTATTATCACGTAGAACAAATGTATTTGAAACAAGTGGTAATAAAAATATCGAACCCTCCCCAACCCGAAAAAAATTTCTAGGCACGTCCCTGATTACAGTAAATTTTACGCAGCAGTATCACGTATACAATTTCGTTGATTTAAATGCATATTTGTAGGCTTGGCGACGAAGATGAGTCTAAACTTGTACGTGTGCATTGTAAATTCAGCTGTTATTTAAAATAAAATAAAAGAAGCGATACAAGCGAACCAAGCATTCGATACTTAAAATAGCATCTGTGAACATTTAACGCGATAGAATTTTACAGATGTTCGCAGTATTATTACGAAAGGCGTACACATGATTGTATTGGATAGAATAAAGGACCGGGGGTAGAGTGTCGGACATTCGAAGCAGACGACGTAAACTGCGACCCAGTGGTTACACACTCTAACGTTTCGCACCGAAGCACACATCTGACGCAGTCCGAAACACCAACGGCCGGCGCGCGATCGAAATATAACGTTGGTATTGGATTTCAAACAAAAACCGTACTAGACAAAATATTGAAGAAACGAAGAATTATAATGTTATGTAATAATAAATAAAAAAAAAAAAAAAATTAAATCTACGAATTGTTGCCACTCGTGTAAAATATGAATACGAATAATTATTGCGTGGCACCAATTGAACACATTATTATTATTATTATTATTCGTATAAACCTGTGTATATATTTTAATATAAGCAATATTATTATAACTATTATTGTTATTACCCAGAATTAACTATACGTATGACATAAAGGCGTGATCTTGTTTCAAGATAATATGCATAGATTTATAGAAAACAATGTATTGTGTACAGCTTATGGTAAAATATAATATATTGCCCCATGACTATGTAAATTGATTTTACCGCAATCGCATGTTCTCATATATTTATATATATGTGTGTGTATATATTACTGCAGTTATCGTGGTCGAATTTATATAGCGAAATTAATTAATTCCAAATTCAATTGATTAGATTTATATTTTGTTGAGTAATTAAAATTCGTGTGATGTGTGTGCGTGTGCGTTATAATTATAAATTATAATGCAGGTGAAATAAAACAGCATGTATCGTAAATTAATAAATACGAATCACGTATATTATATTAACACGATCTGTGCGAGTATTGACATTATTTTAATATTATCTGTACGATAAAATCATATCTTAAACATAAATATACGCACGCTTGTTTTTCGTTCGCAAAACAAATGAATTGCACCTTTCCTCGGGAAAAAACCATCTAATATATGCAAATGATGATAATACGAAATTCGAGTATTTTCCGCGGCTAAACAATATTATGTATTCATCTACAAGAACGCAAGTATAATTAGACGCGGTATGACGACACGGAAAATGTACAATATTGCCGGTAAAAAACAACCAGCGTTAATTAATTTGTCACAAAAATGATTATGAATATAAACTATTAGCATAAATAATATTTACATTAAAATTAATCAAGAAAAAAGGCTAATACATGTTATTTTAAGAATGTTAAATGATTAAAAGCTTGCGCGGTTTTAATAATAGTTTGCACGAGTCTTATAAATAACAATTCATACTACAGAGTATAGGCGCCACAGTAAAGAATAACATTAAACAAAATATTGCTATCAAGATTAAGGATAAAGCTTAATTTGATTTTTATTATTTTTATGTTGTCAACTCAAGATAAGAAAATAATGAAGAAAATCGGGACATTAATGAATCTCTTTTGTAATATGTTAATAATATAATATTAGTATAAATAAAACAGAAAAGGTGGAGATTAGTCACAGTTCAGTCGATATTTGAACAATGTATTTGTTGGACTACGTATTAGATGGCTGAATGCTTAAATACAATTATTTAAATTTAAAAATAATTCAAGATAGTCAAAATAAAAAAAATAAATCATATTATTCAAGACAAGATTATCATTAGTTATTGCTTTTCCAGGCAACACAATAATAAACAATCCACTGTCTTGTCTTGTCTTGCGGTACCATTAAATGTCGACTAAATAACAATGAACTACACGTTAAAATAATGTGCATGCACTTAATAATATTGGTCTGAAAAACGTATCAAAAAATAAAAATTTTTGTTACCTAAAATAACGCGGTTTAAAGTATAATTTCCGTACTTCAAAGGATGTAAACGTATAATGTTCAATAACGTTTTCCCGGGAATTCGACGAAAAACTGCATTGTAAACAAGCAATTGCGATCACCACGTGTGTGTGTGTATGTTTTTACATACTCGATGTATGTGCTGTGCGTTAGATTTCAAAAATTAAATAATACTGCGGTACCATGTTCATTACGACTCTACGTATCGAACACAATACGACTATTATTAACACTATTGTTATTATTATCCGATGTTGCAAAGACGACGGACAAATAATAGGCTATGGTCGGCACGCGACGAAAAATCGAAAGGTCTTTCTTCATAAGCGGGTCAACGTGGTCGTATTGGATTTGTAGCGGCGCGGCTAGTTCGCGGTACCCCGGTTCACCCCCGCAAAGTTTAAATCCGGTTTCAGTGCAAGAACCCTCTCCTTCTCCCATCGTATCCCATCACGTCGAAACCGCACCCACCCCGATGCCGTGTTACAGCGGTCGGCCGCGGCGCTCGGAAGTTGTGGCACGGCTGTCGGGGCTGTACGACGACGGCGACGTGGCGGTATCGGCTTAGGTGCGGCGCAGTATCGATGACTGAGACGAGGGTGGTGGTGAAACGAGGGTGCGCGCGTATGCCCGACGCCGACGACAGTATTCCCGGTCGTCTATTATTCAGTACTATACTGTATCGGGTAATACAGCCACCGCAATATGCATGCACACATCGCTGTATACGTACATTAATAAATTAAATAAACACACATATATGTATACATATATATTTATATATATATATATATATATACAATACACCGTCAGCTATACGATCGACGGCAGTGTGACAACCCGACGTCAATGTGCGTCATTAAATAAACAACACGCGTCGACATGAATAATTTGTCGCGACCGGGTGTACAAGAGCGAGTGTGTGCCTACGTGCGAGCGTACGTGCTAGCGCGGGTGGTGGTTATGGGGGGGGGGAGGGTGCATTACTATAATATAACGCCACCGGTCGAGGTAACTTTTTTTTTTTTTTGGATTTCGTGAAATGGAAAATGGAAAACCGATATTATCGTCACCACGCGAAAAACACACGGTCACAAATTTTCATTCGAAAGACGTTTGCTAGAACCATCGTGTCTGTTGGGTACACATCTGTTCGTACATATACGCCGCGCGTACCGATAAAGATGGTAGCACTGTTGTTACAGATCGTTTTTGCGAACATTTTTAACACCCCTTTAATGCTTCCGAGTTTTCCTGTACTGATGAAAAGTAATGAATTCAAAATGTTGCCAGCGGTGCGAGATCACAGTTGGGTTTTATAGAATCAAAGAGTACACTAAACGTTACAATAACGCTAAAGCGAAAGAATTTACGTGTAACCATTGCGAATAAAACGCTAAGTTAAAGGGATTAAATGCCCAACTGTTCGAAATAATAAACATTTCTGAATAGAAAAATCACAAGATTTTCGCCCCCACCAATGTGTGAGCAAAAACACCCAAGGTGTTTTAGACGTTATAGTAGTGTAATATTAAACTATTCACGCTCACAGATGAAATTTGTTACGCACAGAAACTAAAATCACAAATCACATGAATTAATAAATACGTCCTTTTAAAATCTGACGAGTCTGAACTTTGACACTTTATTCTATAATAGTATACCCGTAAACATTTGACCTGACCACCGAATAAATACGAACAACGGTAAATATCGAATAGTCATAATATATAATATTTCGTAACTATTGAATTAGCTCACAATAGCGTAGGTACATTGAAAATCAGCCCCACCCTGTGCGATTTGAATGCGAATTTACAACTCAACTAACAACAGCTTGAGTTTTATGTTGAATATGCTGCATCGGCTAAATAGTAATGTGTACTTAGAAAAATATACGGTTTGTTTTATCGATTGTTATGCAACGCATCGCCATCTGTTTTGCTTGTTTGGTACTTTTAACTTTATGTTTGTGTCTGTAGATCGCAGCACTCTATAAAGACTAGACTTGGAACAAATAAAAAAATAAAGAAATTCCTCTTTTTTTCCTTTGATAACCCCAAATCAAATGGTGGATTAAACGATGGTTTGATCAGAAAATACCTTGATGCCCATATAAAAGTATTATTCTGAGACCCACTAAAACTAATAATTTCATGGATAAATATTTACAACAATCTTCGAAAAAATGTATTTGTTTTATATGATAAACCAATAGTTGTTTACCTTTAGTGCTTATAACCAGAAGCGAATTTGTAAGGAGGGGAGTTGAAAAAGCTCCAATCTTCAAAATTTTCAGAAAAAAATTTTAATTCCGCTTTAATTCTATAAAATGTAAATTATAGAAGCTTATAAATTATTAATTTCAAATTGCTCATATTATATAGTGTTCCTGTTAAATTTATTTTATTATTTAGGTTTTTTATCTCATTAATTTTGTAAAAAAAAAAATTATGATTATACAATAAGAATTCAAAATTTTTACTAAAATTCTAATTTTTTTTTTTTTTTTTTAATTGGTTGAATTTTGAAATTTTGTCGAGAGCAAATTCCCTAGCCGCCTCAAAAATGCCCATGTTTACAAATCATTTGATTGAATGAGTGTTTCCATTGGTGTTACATAAGCTATGAAAATCACAAAATACAAAAAATTAGCTTATTTATAATAAAATTGTCAACAGGACCGTTATCTTTTGATTAATCAATACCATCTACACATTTAAAACTCAACTTATATTATTTTTCCAAATGGGTCAGTTCTTACTTACTCCGCTGTTATTCTAAAATAATGTACGTTATTCTAAAATAAGACATATAAAAATAAATAATTTATATACGAGAAAACATCTGTGTTTAAATATCATACCTGATATTATTGAAATCTAAAATAATAATTATCTGGTAAATTTTCACGAAAAATTAAATATATTTTTAAATCAAATTCAATAATTCATTACCGTCTTTCATCGCGCGTGGTAAGCTAGCTGACACTTTTATTGTTTATAATAAGAATCACTTTGGTCTGTTATCCGATCACATGTACATATCAAATACATATCGAATCATTCTTTCAAAAACAAAAAATTATCAGAACTACTTATAGCAATGAAGTAATTAAATACACTTATAATTATGATTTTACTAACTACAAAAACTGTACACTCATTGAAACATTGGACAAACGATACACAGTAATAACGAGTCATTAATAAAACCAATTAAAAATGTATGTATTGAAAAATCAACAATATCCTAGATTTAGGTCACAAATGAAAAAGCCAATTATTTAAAATTATTATCAGACAATAAACATGAAAACAAATTTGTAACAGGGTAGTACTAAAGTTTGCTTTGTTACGACATTTGTACATTTTTTTTTAATTTCATTTATTACATTATTCATTGATATTTTAATAAAAGCTAGCAAAAAAAAAAAAAAAAAAAAAACAGGTTCAACTAAACTATAACGTTAAAAATATTTCATTTATTCAACAGAGTTATAAAGTAAAATATATTTTTACTTTTCATCGTAGTTTGAATAAAATTAAGTCAACATATTTTTCATCAAAATCCATAATAATGAATGCTAATAAAATTCTATACTTAATAATAAATATAATTTAAATAAAAACAAAAATAAAAATAGAAATTGTAATCACGCATTCATTGATTTTTAAATTTTGAGCTGAGATTATATTTCTATTATATTAAAACTGTTATTATTTTTTTTATTTTTTTATATCTTTGGGCTCAAATTATGTGTATAATGTTTTAAAATTATTTTATACGATTTTCCGAACAGATTTTGGACATGATCAAAACCAGCACGATCTGGTCGAATAATTTTACAGTATAACATTTTAATGACTATTCATTAATAAAAATAGAAAAATGCTTTAAATGAGTAAATATTCGTCAATATAGTCGATTCAACATTTGATTAAATGTTGGAGACATCGTACCGAATACATTGAATAATATGCATATTGTGCAGCATGTATACCAAAACTGAAATATGTCTAGTTAAATGCATATGAGATACCAATATTTTGATATTGTGATATAAATATAATATAGCGTCAAAAAGTAGTGGTCGAATTAAAAACGCTACGATAGATACGATCAATAGATTTCATAACAATAGTGAACAATTAATAGGACACGATATTTATTTTTTTAGTTTTATTTGTATTAAATTATAACTGTACTAACGTTAAACGGAATGAACTGAAAAAAAAAAACATTCAGCAGTGTGTATTGTATTAAAAAAAAAGTAACATTTAGGTTGAGTTCATGAACTCATTTATGGTTCATGTTAACATAGTCAAATACATGAACCATAATTACGTTCCCGATATCTCCAGGATTGAATCTGAGGTCTATACGTATGTCTATGTAAGAAAATGTAAGAAAAGCCAGATGTACGAAGTAATCAACATACATCATCCATAGAAGAGTAGGCATTTCCAATTTATTAATTAGAATTTAATTAGTTTTCCGTTAAAGTCTGATTATTATCGTTATTTAGTTATTAATCTCATTGCACAACAATTGACCAGATTATCCAAAAAACCGACGTCTTTTCAAAAGTACTTTGTTTTATAAATCTCGGCATCATTGTTCATTTCATATTTCAGAACTTTACATTAGTACATATCCCAACATATTTCAACCAAACTTGAAAATTATGCAGCGATTATTATTGTAGAAGTACATAACATCATCTTCAAAGGGTTACAAAAAGAAGTTGGGAAACACTGTCGCACACTTCTTATTGTTATTTACCAATTGACCTGAATCCTATAAATATAGGCGTATGTAAGTTTAATGGTTTTTCCGTTGAGTGAAATCCACAAATAGGCAAATACGCAATGCAATGTGAACGAGTCATTAACAGGTGTGTTGCACATTCCCATACGTTTCCATAAGCTTATACCAAACGGAAGGCGGTATTAGTTTTATCACGCCGCACAGTGGAAGGAATTATACTTTTACGGCGACAAAAATAAAATTTTAATTATCAACATTTTCATAAAAATAAAGTACAAACGTCTTCATTATAAGTTGTCAATCTTAGATTGAATGCTTATTTTATCTTTTTTATATTTCACCAATAGAATTAGAAGCATGAGAAACGCGATATTGATTAAATAATCATTACGAAGCGGTTTTCTTGACAGTACGCACTTTAATAATAAATATTTCTTATTTGTATTATTGAACGTTTTATTATTTATTTATTTTTTAATTATTTACTTTTTACCATGGAAAATACTGAACGAGGTTTATAATAATTTTTAATAGTTTAATTAATTTTTCAATCAACAATAAATTGTTAAAACTTTAATAATAAAATAATTTAAATATATCATAATTAACAAATTAAAGAGATCAGAGAAAAAACATATATTAGAGTTCCAAATTTTATTAAAAAATTTTAGTACACATATTTTTTAGTAATTTCTTAATTTCTAAAATATGATCTGCCCAAAGTTGTCCATTTTATTTATATGATTATTTTTAAAAGATAATATTACACACCGTGATTTATTTGATGCGCTCAGACATTTTCAACGACAATTAAAACCTTACTCTATAGATACCCGTTTATTTTTATATAATTCTATTGCACAAAAAATAAATAATTATATTGAAGAGAAATATGAAGCTGCATTGAATTGTATAATTTTGAGATTTGTAACCACGTTAAATCGCAAATGGTCAGCCGTAAATCGTTCTGAAACTACATTTATTTATAAAAACCAGAGGTGGTTATATACCGAATTTATTTGACGTAAAATGAAAATAAAACAGTTGATAAACGCGGTCGTCCATCAAAGTTGTTTTTTGTATTTGAAAGATCTAAAATATGAATAGTAAAATCATTAGTGAATACAACGATAGAAAGATTACTATGGGTGACAAGAATATCACTTTTTAAAGAAGGTAAAAACATGTAGCAGCTGATACATTAAAAAACAGTCTACAGAGTATTCTCCCAGTAGTCCTGTAAAAATTAGAAAAACTTTTCGTGAAACGTTGAAGGGGATAAATATAACGTCATGTACTGTAGATGGGGCTTTGACTCATATAGTAAATTTTCACACGACAAAAACCGTTTAGTATCAAACTCCATTAAGTTTAAAATAACATGAAGTCAATGGGTACATTTCATATGATTGTATACGAGAAGCAAAGAAACTGTGTTATCCTGAAAGTTTAAAATATTTAAATCAGGTGTGTTCATTCCTTTCCAAAATGTATTGGATCACACGGTTAGGTTAATCGAATAAAATTATATTATATAAATTATTATATAAATATTATAAATCGAATAAAATAAACATCGAATTAATTACGGTAGGTATGTATTACTTTCCGGGGCCGTCGTCGGTTCAAACACGGAAAAAAAAAAAAAAAAGGTATGTATTACTTGTATTATCTAAAAAAAAAAATAAAAAAAAATCATATAAATAAAATGGGCAACTTTGGGCAGATCATATTCAATAAATACTAAATAATATGTTAACTAAAATATTTTAATAAAAATTGAAACTCTAATGTTTGCTTTTTTCCTCAGATCACTCTAATTGTAAAATTATAATATATTTTTATTAGTTTGTTACTAAAGTTTTAACAATTTATTGAAGAGTTAATTAAAATATTACAAAATATGATAAATAATATCATTCAATACATATTATATTAAAAAGTAAATTATTAAAAAAAAACTAAATAATATCACTTTCTATAATATCAGTATTAAATATTTATTATTAACGTGCGTACCATCAAAAAAGTCGCTGGATAATGATTATTTATTTATTCTCTAATATCACGCTGCATGCATACTCATGAGCTTCTAACTCTATTGATGGAACGTAATAAAGATAAAATAAGCATTTCGTATAAGATTGATAACTTATAACGAAGAAGTTGGATTTCCATCAAAATTTTATTTGTGTCAAAATAAAAGTATAATCCCTCCCATTGTACATCGGATAATATACAAAACAACATATTATCGAGTTTTATTAAACCGGTCGTCTCATAATTGGAAAATATTCAGCAGACGCCTCAAGCAAACGGGTTCTTCCTTATTGCTCAGATGGTTCAACCGGAGGTTTTCAAATAAAGCATAGACGTCGGTTTTTTCCGATAACATTAACCAAACCTTTCATCCGTTTAACCGACGAAAATGTACACACACACACCATGCAATTCTATTATTATTGTTATTTTATTTTTTTATCGTTTGCCGACGGTGAAACCTCATGAATTTACAGATGTTATGTGAGTGGGATTTTAATTAATCGCTAGGGTATTATAGTTTAAAAAGTTTAAATATCGATTACAATAATGAACATATTATTTTGCTAATTAGAAGTATAATACAGCACATATGGTAATAGGTAAATAACAACTAAATATCGGCTGTGACGGTGCAACTATATGATATGTAAGCAGTAACAAGGAAATACATATACTCGTTTATATATATTTAACTTTTGCCACGAATATTTGCACACACTCATACACACACACACACACACACACACAGCATATTCACAATATGATTGACAATTTATATTAGTGTATGTATGTGTGTACCTTCTAAAAATCTAGAGACAAAAAGGCTTTCAAAAGGGCAATGAACTCAGTTGGTTGACATTTGTAATCCACTAAACCGATTTTTATTTGTATATCCATTTTGCTAATTGTATTACACCCAATTATATGGTAGTAGTGATTGGCGGTCATTGTTGCGAGACCGATGGTACATGACATACGTGTAGAATCGGATATTGATAATGACGGAAGAAAATAATATACATCCAGTATATAGATCCACATAAATCTATATGTATTGATACATAGGTACTGAAAATATATACGACTGCTGTGTGTAAATATTGGAATAATCATATATGTGAACTATTATTAAGCACGAGGAGAGGGGAAGATCAAAAAATAAGGAAACTAAATGGCAATTTCATATAAAAGCCACTCATGATCCGTCATGAGTCCTATATACCTTTTGTGTTCGAATATAATATGTTAAAACTTTCGAAAACAAATTTGAGTATATTTATAATTTAATAAGATTTATGTTGAGCAAACTCATGATATATCAATCAGATACCATGTACCCGAGATGACTCAATCACTTTCTAACAACAATTAAAATTGCTTCTAATTATTATGTTACCTACTTTGACTTAGGTATATATTTTTAAAACACCACGAATCATAGTATTGGCCTTTATGTAAGAATACATTTTAATTTAAACATTAAGGAAAATTGTATTTACAATTAACAAGACAAATAAAACACAAATAACCAACTACTATACATCGCCAAATCTCTTTCATATAAAACCGCAAAAAATCTAGCTCATAGCTATGCCTGAAATCATATTAAAATAGGTATATTACGTCCATAATCATGTTTGAAATATTTGAATTCATTCTATGATGATATTTATACGTTAAATGAAACCACGATTTACTAATTTTTAACATTTTTACAACTTTAATCCAAATATAACTTTTTTTTCAGAATATACACTTTATCTCGTAAACATGAGTAAATCGTGAGAGATGAGAGATTTTTACACGTTTTTGTCATAACTGCCATGAATAGTTACTCATCCTACTCATCCGGATACAAGTCCAGTGGGTGATGCATCTTAGAAAGGACAACAAAATAGGTAATTATATTTTTATCATTTGTCAAACTACACCAGTTCCTTAAAACCTTGAAAAAATAATGAAATAAATATTTCAAAAACCAATTTAGTACCATACACTATCATCACAAATAAAATATGAACATGTTTATGCGTGTATGTATGTGTGTGTGTGTGTGTGTGTGTGTGTGTGTGTGTGTGTGTGTGTGTGTGTGTGTGTGTGTGTGTGTGTGTGTGTGTGTGTGTGTGTGTGTGTGTGTGTGTGAATAAAAAATAAAACAATAAACAAAAGTTATCAAGAATTTCTCATTTCTGAATTCCAAACTAAAATTACCACTATCTACATGTAATATGTACTAAACTCAATTTTCTTCTTATTTTTTTATAAAATATACATATGAATAAGGACATAAAGCTAATAAAGCAACAGTCATATAGCTAAAACCAAACACATGAATGAATTTCAACCACAAAATAGAATCTTCATAAGATAGTTCACAAATTAATGAATCATTCTTAGTTCAGTACTATGGTTTCCAATATCATAAGTTATAAATCAATTAGGAAAATCAAATACAGCAGAATACTAGATTCATATAGATTGATAACGAACAAGTCAATAGAATATAAATTATTATCTAAATAGTATACAAAATCATTAAATGTATTGTGTAATGAAGTATTTTTGAATGTTAATATATAAATATATTTCGTAACAAATTCAATATTTGATAAATTATATAATGTCAAACCCATATAATAAATACATTTAGCGCAGAATATTAATAACCATTATTTGTTTTACAACGAAATTCGTTTATTAAGAACGTTAAAGGGTTTTAGTTATATTTAGTTATAATGATTTATAAATTCTTAACGAGATGACTTAATTTATTTTTATTTAAAATTAAAAGTTATTGCGATAATTTTTTTTATATATATATAATAAGCATTGTTTTTTGGAATGCTATGAATTCCGATTTGATAAAAATTAGAAAAATAGAAATCTATAACGATGAAGGTGTCTATAAATCAGTGACTGTATATATTTATTGATTTCTCAAATTTATGAATCAATTTCAATATACTGAACTTTACAATACACTGATATCAACAAAATTATATTATTAAGAAGTAAATCTGTTGAAAAATGGTGAAATGTTTTATTACAAATTGTGTATATTATGTAAATAAGTATCATATAATTTCTATTTTACATAAACATATTTCTGTTTATACACATCCTAGATATATGCAAGTGCACAGTATGAAAAATCTGGTTAGAATATAAAAATGTAAATAATTCAAAACGTAAAATACACGTGTATTATAAATTAATATATTTCCGGGAAATTCGACAAATAAAAAATGTTTACCTTGAATACCGCAACTGATCAATCTGTGGGTCAACGTCGTTTTACTCTAGTTTTGTTTTTGTTTAACATTCTGCGAACGTGTTCGGCAACACCGTTCAGCTGGCGGTCAAGGTGGTAATTGATACGGTGAAATAACGCTATGGACGAGATTAACATTTTATTGTGCACGTGGGGGTTAAGGTTAATGTAATATGGCGGAATATCGTTGATAATGCAATTGTACACTTAGTTTTATTCGCCTCCTCAAAGGAATTAAATAAGCGAAAAACCCTCGAGAAATGAAATCTAAACACCGTAAATAAAACAATAATAATACAATAAAAAATAAAAAAAAACAGCCGCCACTACACGTTTAAATTCCTTCGGGTATGGGAAACACTTTATTTTTTATTATTTGCGGGTGAGCAATTTAAAAAACTGAGCTCCTGGTTTTATGATTGCGCCACGGCAGCAGTATATTTCCCGGAGATCAAGCAACCCCCAGCATTACTCCACACACACACACACACACACACACACACGCATAGAGGTGTACTTAAACGTTTGTCGCTTATAGACCTGTGAAAATGCACCACTATAAATTACCAATTTTAAAATTTGCCGTTTCTCAAAATATGCGCTCATGTCGGCACATGTCCATACTGCTTGCGTATAAATACGAGTACGCCATTGCACTCACGTCCAATGGCAGTTTTGACGGTGAATCTGGGTGTCCGTTCGAATATCTATACTTGATTTCTAATAACATAAATTTAATATAATTTAATGGTGACAGGAGGTAGTAACTAAATCGCATTTCAATGTGAGGTAATACGATTGATCATGATATCTTTTTTTTACCGGATTTTTATGTCACTATTGAGTACGCTCAATGTCTTAAAATGTTTAAACCGTCATCACACTTCTTTCGTATTATTGAAAACTGTCAATTTCTGGTTATTATTAATATATTAATTTTATTTTTCAATATTTATATACTTAAGTATCATAATAAATAACTTATCAGAAAATGAAATGTTCTTACAAGTAATGTGATAGTTTTTAAAAATCATAATATTCGGGTTTTTAATTATTTATATTATTATTTTTTAATCAGGCTTATGAATCGTAATATTCCCATATTTGAATGTCTCTCATTTTCGCTTTTTTTTTTTTTGATAGTTAAAATAGATATTGAACATTGCACAACCGATTTAGTACAGATAAATTGAGTGAAATATATAGGATATGATAATTTAGATTAACGGAAAATAAATGTATAAGGATAAACACATATATTTATATACAGGAATTTGTTTTCAATTGTAATAATAATTTAAAATGTAATATATTTATATTAAATATTTATATATATATTTTTTTCATTTCATAATCAATAAGCGATCAATGTTAAGTTCCTAAATTCCTTAAACTTTGGAAAATGAAAACATTGAACGAGAAATTACGCTCAATTGATACTGTTTTTTCGACTGCAGGTCGTTTGTATTGTTATTTCTTCATTGACCACTGAATTATTGTGACCAAGAATTCAAATTAACGTAAATATGAATTTGTTTGATATACATCCCACATCCACAAAAAGAAATAATATGGTAACGGAAACAGTTTCCGCGACCATATATATTTTTATATTATTATTATTTACGAGTATATATTTTCTGGGAAATTAATTATAATAAAACAAATTATCAACAAAATATGAATACACATATACATCACATAAACTAAAATTGAAATTCACCATCTATAATATAAACACATTTAGAAATCTTAGGGGGATTAAAATAAAGCACGTAATTGGACTGTTCAACAAAGTGAATAATGAACAGAGTTTATAGTACACTATACGAATGTTTAGTAAATAGTGCATAAATTATTACATTATAAGTATAAATTTAAAATATTTTCGCCCCTTATCATATTACTGCAAACAAAAGTAATTGAAAGTAATACAAATATTGTATCGTACATATTAGATATTATTAATTCGATGTACTAGCTAAATCTTAAAAAATTACAAGTGACTGCTAGTTTCTTTAGAATGATTGAATTTAAAAAATAACCATAGCATATTTAACTATTAAATGCAGCAAATACTTTAAATAATATTATACGTACAAATAATTTAGTTAATTTTTTTTTTTTTTTTTATTGTTGAAAAGGAGGGATAATCATAAAGAATAAGCCAGAATATCTTTCGAAAATCAAATAACAATCTAAATACTTTTAAACAATAACTAATATTATGGGGTACAATTTAGAAGAAAAACACAATCGAAATCTGATATGTACATATTTTTCTTTTTCATTTTAGCAAGTGCATCATCATAATAAAAAATGTATCTATGACTGTAGTTGGTTTTCTTATTTCACCTGAACCGATTTCGTGTATACAGGAATGAAGAGTTTCAACTACAATATGTATTCGAGTATTACGAACTATCATATTCACATTCTATTGATACTCGGCGCATTTTGATTAGGCCGATATTCAAGGGCTAAGCAACTGCAAGGTTATACACGTGGCGAGTGCTTTCTTAACTTTCATTTAAAAAAAATGTATTCGAATCGACAACACCCAGACATTTTTTATTGTTGAACTGATAATGGTTTTGAATAGGAAAATTTAAAATGCAGTTAACTATCAATTAGAACACATTGCATTTCATTACGTTTCGATATCATTATTATATGATCGGTATGTTGCAAATGCATTTTATACCATTAATATTTTGCAAAATTGACTTATAATATAACCATGTTTTTTATCACAAAGCGTCTTTATAACATATTCATTAATTTTAAATATTTTATTATAATAATAATCTTATAATAACTAATATACATTATTGCATATAATGTACAATCAATAAATAGTATAATGATAAATTCTTTTTCAAATCTGTAATTAATTTTTTTCATTCATCTCCATATTTAAATTTATTATTCAAATAAACAATTTGTAGCAGTTACTCATTTTAATTTTAATTTTGATGTGTATTGTTTTTTCATAAAATAAAATATTTGCACGTACATTTTATTACTCTCTACCTAGCTTAACTTTTTAATTTATACCTTCATCGAATATATGACAAAAAAAATATGTATATTAATTATTGTATGTTTTTCATTTAATTCTGTACGATAAACATTTGCGAGCGCGAGTGTGTGTGTGTATGTGTGTGACAAATTAACTCTTCAACGATAATACAACTCGTAATATTTTTTCATAATCAACCGAACCACAATAAAATTATTATCAACGAAGAATATCAGATGAACACGACTACAATTTTATATATATATATATATATATATATATATATATATATATATATATATATATATATATATATATATATATATTAATTTAAATTTAAACAATAATGGTACCGTAAATAAACAAATAAGATTGTTCTATTTGTGTTCTCTATTAAAACATATTCAAATGATCAACCTCTTTTTTTTCAATTAATAAATTAATTTTTGGTATTTAATATTAAATTCCGTAATTTAATTTTAGTTTGAAAACTATTCGTACAGTTACAATATTTGTATTAATTGAAATTATAACATAAAATAAATAATCTAATAAATTATGATAAAAAAATATTATATATTTTACACTGAATATTTTTTGTAATCAATCAAAGTTTAACGGCATTTCAATTTATGAAAATTCTTTATTCTTATTTTCTTTCGAGGTATTCATAAGTACCTGATATAAGTGTAATAAACGAATGCATGTCCAAATTACCTATTTCTGCTTAACCAAACCATAAGCCAAAATACTGGTCAATGTTAATCTCACCAAATTTCAATTGATTTATTGTTAAATTCTAATGAGTAAAGATTTTGTAGCTCTATAAACTCTTAATAAAAGCTCTCAAATCAAAACAAAACATAACTAAAATATAAAAAAAAAAAACACAAAAGCTAAGTATAAAAGAAGACCAAAATAATCTGTTAAAACTTCACAAAAAACATGGGAAAAAAAACAGGAGTTTTGAGTGAGATATAAGAACAGGTGAATGACAATGTCATAATGCCATATGGTTTTTAAGGCTCATGATTTGGTGTTGTACCACACATGACAAGCTTAGCATATTGCGAAACTGACCCAGTGCCATGATTTGCGTAAAAAAAGAAAAAAATTTGCACATAGAAAAGCAGTTTGGATAACGAAAAAACAACAACAATTGACATTATACCAACAAGTTATTTCAAAATATATTTTAGTTTTATTATAGTATATAATAAGTATTTAATTTGTTTAAGAATCAGTAATTAGATACTCATATATTTATTAAATAAACTATAGGTTGGAATAAATAATAATTATAAATAATAGAACTTTGGGTAGAAAATTAAAAATATTCAAATGAAAATTTGGAATGTTCAATTACATCATCAAAAATAGGAACCCAGAAAATTTTTAAATAACTACTGACAACCATAATATTTTTAATGTTGGATTTGATGCATTTTTACATGAGAAAGATTAAAATTAGAAAAGAGAAACAAATCAGTATAGAAAATATAACAAAAATGTTGGATTAGAATGCGTTTCCAATAATTATTTTAATTTATTATAAAAATAATTGTAAAAGCAAAATGTAATACTAAAATCGATAAAATCGATAAAGAATTGCGTGAAAACTATTTTAATTCAAATGTTTACCTAATACATATAGTAAAAAGTTACTCATAGCAATTAAAAAAAAAATAGATCTCTTGTCGTTATTGCTACTGATAGTAACTGAAACTGTTTCACTAATACTATTGTAATTTAAAAACAAAGAAAAGTATTATTGATGTCATAATTTCAAATTATGACAGTACATGAGCAATGCAATTTTTAATATAAAAAAAAAAGTGCCGGATGGGCCTCGCTCTGTTGTACAGTTGGGGTTGGAGTGCAACTCGTTTATAGGATAGGTAATTTTTACAATGGATTTGTTAAATTTGAATGCAATGATATATAATCATTGTATACGAATAACGTTTCTGAACGGAGTTAATATATTTGTCTAGGATATAATACATTGTTATTTATATATATTGTAAAAAGTATATTTTATTTTGAAACGATAAATATATTTTTCAATTAGGATGGGTTGGCAGTTGCATACAGCGACATAGTTTGTCAGTCTAGAATATTATACATTATATTATATTTAACATGTAATTGTATGTCAATATTCGCTGTTCAAACGCTTATAAAAAAAAATTGTGCCTCTATTTTTGCAATTTCGTAAATATTTAAATTTCAAACAGTCATAAAATGTTTTCCTGTAAGTCCGGTAGAAATTTTTTTAAGATTTTTGAAGAGTAGCTTATAGATTACCTAGTGTTAAAATTTTGAACCTAAAGTATGAACAGAAAAAATTTTATGAATTTTTATCTACAAAATAACTTGCAAATTATCGTGATTTTTACACATTTTATACAAATTTGAGCTTTAAGGGCTTATAAAAAAAATTTGAATTACCCGATCACCGATATTTTTTAGTTACGATAAGTTTAACTTATGATGAACCTTGTATTAATTTTTCAAGAGTTTATGGTCTGCCAATTAAATTTGATAGATGTTTAAAAACAAAAATTTTACAAAAATCGAAAATTTAAATTGTCTATAAATAAGTCAAAATATGTCAAAATACTAATAATTGAAAACTTAACCATGTATAAAGAACGTCAATATAAAGATTTGGTGAAAATTTCAAGTTTTTGCGATTTTTTGTTTTTGAGTTAGAGCATTTTTTTCGTAATTTTTTTATCGTTTTCTTCGATTTTTTTAAAAAGTATTGAAAATTTGGATTTTAGACTAGCCAAAGTACCATCTACATTCACTTTCCTTTAAGAAAAGTTGCTACTTAAGCAAATCGAAGCATTTTTACTGCCAAAAAAGGTGTCGTCAGCACAAAAAAAACTAAAAAAAAAAAAGAACCGGATGGGCCTCGCTCTGCTGTACAGTTAGGGGTGGAGTGCACCTCGCTTATAGGATAGGTCATTATTATAATGGATTTGTTAAATTTGAATGCAATGATAGATATCATTGTATACGAATAACGATTCTGAACGGAGTTCATATGTTAGTCTAGAATATAATACAATGTTATTTATAAATATTATATAAGTATATTTTATTTTTAAACGAAAAATTTAGAAAAACCGAAAATTTAAATTGTCTATAAATAAGTCAAAATATGTCAAAATACTTTGAAATTTTAACCATGTATAGAAAACGTCAATATAAAGATTTAATGATAATTTCAAGTTGTTGCGGTTTTTCGTTTTTGAGTTAGGGCATTTTAAAAAAACCGATATCATTTGTCAGTCTAGAACATTCTACATTATATTATATTTTACATGTAATTTTATGTCAATATTCGATGTTCAAACGCTTATAAAAAAAATTGTGCCTATGGATTTTAATAATTTTTGAATGACATTATGAACTACTTCTGTGGAATCTTCGATTAAATTTTCAAGTATTTTGTAGAAGCCAAATTTTTTTTATCACCGATTATAAAAATAAAATGTAAAAAAATCGAATATTTTAAATAACTATAAGTGGCTTAAAAATCAATATAATATTTTGAAAAAAAATATTGCATAAAAGAAATACCAATCTTAACAGCTGGTAGAAATTTCAAAAATCTGCGACTTATACTTTTTGAATTATAACAAATATTTAAAATCGTCTGAGAATAAATCGCTATTTTATGCAATTTCGTAAATATTTAAATTTCAAACAGTCATACAATTTTTTCCTCTTAGTCCGGTAGAAATTTTTTTAAAGATTTTTGAAGAGTAGCTCATAGATAACCTAGTGTTAAAATTTTGAACCTTAAGTATGAACAAAAAAAATTTTATGAATTTTTATCTACAAAATAACATGCAAATTATCGTGATTTTTACACATTTTATACAAATTTGAGCATTAAGGGCTTATAAAAAAATATTGAGTTAACCGATCACCGATATTTTTTAGTTACGATAAGTTTAACTTATTATAAACCTAGTATAAAATTTTCAAGAGTTTTCGCTCAACCAATTAAATTTTATAGATGTTTAAAAACAAAAATTTAACAAAAATCGAAAATTTAAATTGTCTATAAATAAGTCAAAATATGTCAAAATACTTTGAAATCTTTTCCATGTATAGAGAACGTCAATATAAAGATTTGGTGAAAATTTCAAGTTGTTGCGGTTTTTCATTTTTGAGTTAGAGCATTTTTAAAAAAACCGATATCTTTGTCAGTCTAGAATATTATACAGTATATTATATTTTTCATGTAATTTTTTGTCAATATTCGCTCTTCAAACGCTTATAAAAAAAATTGTGCCTATGGATTTTAATAATTTTTGAATGACTTTTAAAACTACTTCTGTGGAATCTTCTATTAAATTTTCAAGTATTTTGTACGAGCCAAATTTTTTTTATCACCGATTATAAAAAAAAAATGTAAAAAAATCGAATATTTTAAATGCCTATAAGTGGCTTAAAAATCAATATAATATTTTGAAAAAAATATGACATAAAGGAAATACCAATCTTAACAGCTGGTAGAAATTTCAAAAATCTGCGACTTATACTTTTTGAATTATAAAAAATATTTAAAATCGTTTGAGAATAAATCGCTATTTTATGCAATTTCGTAAATATTTAAATTTCAAACAGTCATAAAATTTTTTCCTCTAATTCCGGTAGAAATTTTTTTAAAGATTTTTGAAGAGTAGCTTATAGATAACCTAGTGTTAAAATTTTGAACCTTAAGTATGAACAGAAAAAATTTTATGAATTTTTATCTACAAAATAACTTGCAAATTATCGTGATTTTTACATATTTCGTATAAATTGGAACTTTGAGCACTTATAAAAAAAAATTGTGACTTACGATTTTAGATTTTTTTTTGTCAGTTAAGGAACAACTTATAAGAAACCTTGTATTAAATTTTCAAGATTTTCTGGGCAGCCAAAAAAATTTAATCGTTATTTTAAAAAAAAATACTTAAAAAAATTGAAAATTTCAATTGTCTATAAATAGCTCAATAAAAGTCAAAATACTTTGAAAATTTAATGGTGTATAGAAAACGCTAATCTAAACATTTGGTGAAAATTTCAAGTATTTACATTGATTAGTTTTTGAGTTATAGCAAAATAAAAAATTTGATTATGTCGAAAACTGGTTTTGCGTAAAAACTCCCGTTTTTCCCAAATTTTTTTATGGTTTTTCCCGGCGCATTTAAAAAATATTGGAAATTTTTAACTTTTGACCCCCCAAAGTACCAAATAGATTCACTTTCCTTTCAGAAAAGTTGCTACATAAGGCAATCGAAGCATTTTTACTGCCCCAAAACGTGTCGACAGACACAAAAAAAAAAAAAACACACATCATTGTAAAATCAATACATTCTTCACTCCGTTCAGAATCTAAAACACACATGATTGTAAAACCAATAAATTCCATCACTCCGTTCAGAATCTAAAATAATTAATTTTTTTTTAATCTTTATTAATATTTATAATGTTTTGACTATTAAATAGAAAAACTCCTTTTTTATTTTTACTTTGCTAGCCTTAGATATTAAGACTCAAGTTTACTTTTTGATTTTTATAGTTGATATAAATATATCATGGCTAACTAGACAAAGCCTTTAGAACATGAAGATGATAAATATATTTAAATTGGTTAAAACCATATGGATTTTCTTTATTTTATAATATATTTTTTAAAATTGTTCAAAAATATATTTTTGATGTTATTCGCAACAACTACGTTTTCATTATTTTCTTTTTCTTTTTTTTACATAGAAAATCATTATAGGTACTTAAAAAAGAAATAAAAGAAAACAATTAATTCGCCCACAAAATTATAATTAATTTATATCAGAAGATAAATTCAGTTTTCGTAAGTTATAAAGAGGATAAAAAAAAAGACAATATTACCATAACAATAATATTGAATGAAACAAATATAATAATATGGTCAAAAAACAAAATAAGATAAAAGGGTATAAGTCATATTAGTGGTTGTATTGAATAGTGAATGGTCACTAGTCAACACAAAAAAAATGGCATAAGTCATTTTTGTGATGCTGGTATTCACAAGCCTTCAAACTTACTATAAAAAAAAAGTTTCAATCAGTTTAAATATTTAAAAAAAAAAATCTATAAAAGAAAAGAAATGTGAACAAACAATAAAAAAAGTTTAAAATATTTAATTTTATTAAATGTCTAGCTTCTGCTGTAAAATTCTTTTTTTTTTTTTAACTAGTACCCTGCAAACCATCCGATTGTTCACTATTTTGCTACCATCGATCATAATGTGCCACGATTGCCCGACGACCGGCGAAATCGGTGTGCAAATCTTTTTGTACTCGTCTCTACCGTTCGGCTTTGAACACAAAAAAAAAAAAAAGACACTTTTGAGCAAAAGTGATTCGTGACCGAACATGGATCGTCCTCATTGCTTTTACTTTCGTTATTTTTACGTGGCGGTCACCCAACGGGTCCCGTCCCTTTCCGGATCCAGACCGCTGTGCAGTGTTCCTCAATCCGCTCGGCGTCCGGCCCCACGGGGCTCGTCGCGTTAATGAACATAAATTGTCGTCGTCGTCGACACGCTCCGAGTTTGTTACGATGTCAAACACACGCCCTCGTCGTCTCGCCGACGCCCCGTCGTTCTTCGGAGCTTTTGATTTTGCGTCGCACTGCAGCAAAAAACCGACCGTGATTGCCGTTCCGACGACCAACACACCCGACGTTACTATTATTTCTCGTTCGACGTGCGTCGTGTTTCGAAATGACCACCGAACTTTTCGACTGTCGAATAAATTAACTTCGATTCGCCGACCATTTAAACGAAACAATAACTGTAATCAACCGTTTGACGATTGGAAAATAAATTAATCAATTAATAAATAATGACAGTTGGTTTTTTTCTATTTTTCCCATTTTTAACACGTTGTCCGGTGGTGCGATTTTTCATATCGAAATGAGATCGGTTACCAAATCGGTATACGATTATTGGAGCCTAAACGTTTAGTTTGTTGCAAAAAAATAAAAAATAAACATCTCGTGAAGTACATTGACATTTAATTTACGATTCGATGGTTTACTTGATGATTAAAATTTCGTCTTTGATATTCACTGCAAAATTCCAAATTGACGAACTTTCACCTAATAATTGCACATCGCAGCTGTTAGATTTTCAGTTTTAAGGTCCCAGCGCAAACACTAAAAGTGTATAAGTCAATTAGCACAGCATGCACTTGCCGAAATCATGGGCTTACGGTAATGCACATGCAACGATAATTTTCTAGTTCTCTAACCAAGAAATGTAGCTCCGTCAGCTCATTCATGACTATCTGCAATATCTGCAATATTTATCGGGAAAAAATAACAATTGTTTGAGCACTTAATGTGTGTATATGTAAATTATTGATGCAAGTTCTTATCTGGAGTGTTATTGATTTATTGTATTTAACAACGGATTTCATCTGGTACAAAAATAATAAATAATAAAAAAATTAAATAAAATAAAAAAATTGAGAATCATTTACATTATTGCAAAAATTTTAATAAATGAACAGTATTATTTTTTAGATATGTCATTACATTTGTATTCTAACTAGTTGAACTCAAGGTCTTGCCCAGGAGATATTTCACTGATTTATACTAAAGAAATTTTGGTTTCTTAAAAAAATTATTAAGATAAAAGAAAACAATCATTGCTTTATTTTAATTGATAAAATAAAATATTTCATTTTTTTACATTTGTATTCTTCATTCATAATCGTATTTATTGCATGCATAAATAATTATCGAAGAAACGATGTTAAAAGAAAACAATTAAACAATGATTATTTTTACATGTATTCAAAATTAATATTTGAAAACCTAAACATAAATTCGTGAAAAGTTGTAATATTTTTAAGTAATTTTTTATCTTTTGGCCATTTTTATATTATTTTTAAGTTATTTTAAGGTCATTATAATTCTAGCCCCTGTTCTAATTTTAAAAAATATATTTTTTTTATTTCTGCAATATTTCTTACCAAAATGCTTTCATCAATAAGGTATATTGTGATTTTTTTTTTTTTATTAAAAATTATTTGGAATGACTATTTATCTCATCCCGTGCAAATACATATGGTTTCTACTTCAATGAATTTTTTCAATTCCTATTCATTCTATACAAACTATACTATATAGTGAATGATATTATTATTATTTTTGTTGTTCATTTTCAGTCAATACTATCGCAAAGTTTACTTTAAACAGATACAAGAAAAAATATTTATTCTATTCTAACAGTTTAAGTTTAAATAAATTATGTAAATACACATAGATGAGCCAAGTATGATTATAATATAATGTCTCATATTTTTGCTTCCAATTAAATATTATACTATAATTATTCATATCTAGATTCATCTCTATATTTACATTAATCTTTTTTGTCGGTACAGATATAAAAATAAATATTATACATCATAATTAAATTCCAACATTGCTTAGTAAGACTATAAATCATATAAACTATATATTTTTTTAAATTTTAACTTGAGTTTTTAATGTTTTGATTAAGATTATAACAAATCCCAAATAAATAATTTTACCGTGGGATTTTAACTATGGTTATAAAATACAATCATAGATTTGTACAAAAATGTTTAGAGACATAGTAAATTCTATGTGGATTTGTTTGTTCGAAGTTGATATTTATAAAGTTGAACCATGAAAGAAGAAAAAATTAAAAAACCTTACTCAAACATATGTAACCCAAAAAATGTAATAAAACAATTGTCACTGTGAAATTTTCAATATGAAGATATACATAAATATTAAATGATAAAGAAATATAAAAAAGGATCTACAAAAAATAATGATATTTGTTCACTAAATATGCTAAAAGTTCACAGAGTAATCTTTAAACCATAAAATATAAGTTCCCGTTTCTTCGATTTTATTGTAATGGTTATATGCATTCATGTTTATTGACTGATAAATTATTCAGATATTTATATTGTATTATTAACCCTTTATATGTTATTTTTTAAATTTTCAAACCATGTAAAACAAATGACATCATTTTTATTTCATTCGTTTTTTATTGTTTTTATATTTTCAAGAACGACTTTATATTTATTTAATATGGTTTAAAATAAATAACGCAATATATGGATTTACAAAGGAATTAATACCATATTATGATTTAATTCACAGAAAAAACTTTAAAAAAAAACTGAAAAAAAAAATGTCTACCTTAGTGAAAATACGATTACATTAAATGCCATTATAAATATTCACACGTAAAAAAGCTTCAAAAGCTAGTAAATTAACTATGAAAATATACAACATTCCAATGATTGAATTTAAAATAATCAATAGGAAATAAACATTAAATAAATTACCACTACAAAAATAATTAGTATGAATTAGGTACAAGAAATTTACCTTAGTATTTATTACTAAGTTTTTTACTACCACTTTTATAATTAAAATTTTTATATATATATATATCAATTTATTTAGATCAAAAATCAATCATTCCCAAAATTATGAAGAATATAATAATGCATTAATTATTACGAAAAATGATTGTTCGTCCACATTGACTATTCTATAAGGTATTAAAATTATAATATGATTTATATTTTATGAAACAAATATTTTAAAATTAAAATTAATGAAACTCCTAGATCGGAAGTTTCCACGATCGGTAATATTTTATTGATATTTTAAATTTGTAACTAATGTGCCGATTTTTTTGAAACGACGAATCTGAATAAAATAAGAAAGTTGATCGGTTTATATTTCTAAAAATAATGAGGTAAGACTAGGAATTCTACGAACTCGCAATTCATTCATACATATGTCAGAATTAATATATAATAATTGGTTAATGATACATTAATACAAAAATATATTTTCCGTTTTAATGATAATAAGAATAAATAATAGCAATATCAAGAAAAGCAACTTCCTGTGAATTTCACAATCAAAATGATACTAAAAAGGATGTATGGTATTTTTTTATAATAAACTTAAAATAAATGTATGATAACTATTGAAAAATAAATGATTATAATGTTAAATGGATTAGTTTATATTTCTTATACTCTTATATTTCTATAACATTCACCATCAAAGAACGTCAAATTGTTCGATGAACAATCAAAAAAATTTGATTTTCATATTATGTATACTCCAATAATATAATAATTAAAATAGACAATAATCATAATAATAGTAACAATCTGATAATAATTATAATAGAAAAACTGAATTTTTTATGCAATAGGTTAATATTTTAACGTTTTAACTTCTACAAAAAAATAAAAAAAATAAATCTAAATTATGAAAAGTCCAAAAATGTAAGTGTCGATAAATAGCATAAACTTCATTGGAATAATTTGTAACTATTAAATGTTTTTAACTCAATAACTAAATCGTTAAAACATCCAATTTCATCAATTTTTCATCTTGTAACGTTTATAAATCATTAAATTAAAAATTTTAAGTTTTATACATTTTTTGACAACAAAAATATAGCTGAATTTCTTGAGATTATAATATAAAATAATATTTTAATATATTATGATATAAATATATGATATTATAAAAGCAGTGAATACTGATGTTTCTACTGATTATCATATCTTGTATGCACCAATGGTGTTAAATAGCCTATACAATGCGCCGTTACAAATGTAAAATAAAAACATAAAATAATATAAAAAAAAAAAAGGAATGATAATTTTTAATTATAAAAATGGTTTACATTATTTATTCTGCTATTTCATTGTTTAAATAGGTCTGACCATAATCATTTAAAATCAATTTATATAGAAGTGCACTACAAATTAAAAATGTAATCTTTATGGGTATTTGTAAAAAAAAAAAAAAACATTAAACATAAAAAATAAAATTATATGTCTAGTTCAAATTTTTTAGCATTGCTATAAAGAATTTAGTTTAAAATATATTTATAGAAATGGAACGGAAAAATGTTATTAAAATACTATACTATAATCGATAACTTCTCAAACTGTAAATTGATAGCAATTTTTTTATAAATCACTAATTTTCAAAAATTATAACTTTTATGAATTTGAAAAATTACTAATCAAAAGTTATTAAAATATGATATTCATCTAAAAACGTAATTTACTTAAAAATAATCATTCATCTTTCTTTGGAGCTTTTAAATGCTTAAACATTCAAAATCCTTAACTTTTTAGTTGTAAAATTGTATTAAATTATAATAATTTTAATTATTTATTCAGATTTAATGTTTTGAACGTGTCATAATATATTTTTCTATATTAACTTATTGAAAAATCAATTAGAATATGTACGGTATATTATTTTATAATCAGTGGTCGGAAATTAAGTATGCATTAATTTTAATATAGTTAAATTTGGACAAGATTGAATTTGTAGCGATCAACATAATGTGACTACTTGCTTCAGAACACGAAATAAAACGTGCGAAAAATGTACAATTATCATACCGATAATTGACAATAAGTACTTGGAAATAAATTAATTTGGAACGTTAATTTTTAATAAAATACACTTTTAAATAATAATTCTTAATTTTTACTGTCTCAAAATAAGCGTTGGCACACGATAAAAAAATATTAGCTTTCCTACTATCGCTTATTAAAGTATCAAATAAATAATAATAATTTTATTACAGGTAAGTCCTCTATAAGGCATGATAAAATGTTTATATAGTATTCATTATTATTTTAAAAACAGTATTCTAATAAATTATTAATAGTTGCGAGAACAACAATGCATATGAGAATGATATGATTAACTGTCAATTATATATTAATTTGTATTAATATGCAATGTTATTTTTAACAGATGTATCAACAAATATAAAGAATGAAATAGTCGAAAATATTAATAAAAAAAAAAATTTAATTTCCATAAATATAAAAGAAACTTTTATTCGAATAAAAATACAGTGTACATTAGTCATTATAAATTAATCTATATGAAACATACTCAAATACAAACATTAAACCTCTTAAACAAACTGCTTTAGAAACATTTTCATTAATTAATCAAGAACCAACTGGATAGATATTAAACTTTTCCGTGCGCATAGTTTTATGTGTAAAGAAAATATTTCACTATTATATTCGTATAAGATGTATTTCACGAAACAATAAGTCGAATGAATAATTATCGTTGGAAAAATCAAACAATAGGACTAAGTATTATATGCCGAGAAAATAACGACCGAAGTAAATATCTAAATGAAAAGAATACATTCATATTTCTATACTAGAAAATAGGAACAATAAACCACTGCAGTTGTTTACCATGTTTAACTAATTGATAGAAATGACGTATTTAAGGATACTGCAATATATCATCGATCACTACATTTTAAATTACCGACGTAACCATTTATCATTAATTTCTCTTACGCGTAGTCACATTTTATGTGATGACCAAAGGCTTTTTCTAAAAAAAAAAAAAAAAAATATTCGGAATGATTTTTATTCCTGATTTTATTCAGACATTGGAAAAATGTTCATTTATGTATGTATATTTACGCCCCCATAGGCAATGCGGTCTGCCGTGAGAGTATTCACAGATGTGATCAAATGCTAAATGTTCGAGTGCGATGCCACTGATTTTTATGAGAAATGAGGAGTTGGAGGGATGAGATGTGAGTATATGATATTATTTGCATATATAGCACATACATATTAAATTAAAATATCGTAAAAACAGTGCGCGAGATCATGTCCAAAACTCGTACATACACGTCGATGACATTTCATTCCACAGACATCTAGGTTTATAATTGATAATAATATAAATAATAATAATAATGATAATAATAATAATAATAATAATAATAATTATAATAATTTTAATAACAATAACAATAGCAATATTAATTATAATAATGAGACGATAATCGACCGAGGTAACGGTCGGGTTGACGAGACGTCTCACATGACGCGTATCGTACGGTCGGTCAATTAATACAATATCATAAATAATGTTTACGGTTAACGCAAGCGGCAGCTCACTACAAGGACCTATAGTCGGGTGGATCGATGACTCACTGCAGGACGCGGATTGCAACGCGTCATTTACACCGCTACTGGTACTGCTCTCTCTCCTTCGGCAGTGATCGACGACCACGTCATCGCGATCCACGACCGGGTTCAGTTCCAGTATGGTGACATTGTAACGTTTCTTGGTATTCTTAGGACATACATCCCCTGTAAAACCAACACGTCACAACACAATCGCATATAACACGACCGCATGAATCACACGGCGGACTACACAACAAGTCTAATTACAACAAAGGTACCGGTACAACATTATGGGCTTATAGGTACGTGATTTGTAGGTTCCAGCGAATCAGTAGTGAGGGTAGGCGGACGTAGACGATGAACACTCGTAGGTAAGTTTTAAGCTGAATGGGACAATAAATATCGCGATATTTATAAAATTGCAGGTTTATGGTATTTTTCGAGGGGATGAGTGAATTTCCTTCTTGCTTGTCGTACCCAATGGACACTCATGAGTATAAAACAATGCATAGGGGACAGAATGGCGTTGGGGTGTTCGTGTTTGTGATATTTATGCGCTACGCGAAGCGACCAAAATGTCGAATTATACAGCGTAACCACACGTCACGATAAAAAAAAAAAAACCTCTTTGCATGACAGTTGCAACTTTACAAGTGACTAATATTTTTTATTATTCCCTTCGGAGGTTATGCTACATAAATACATACGGGATACACTTAATGAGATGTAATAGAAAAAAATGTTTTTATTGAATTAATAAAACCATGCACTTAACAAACACGAGTATAATTAAAATTTTCCTATTGCGCTATAAAATAGTTTTTTACTGTAATAATACCACTCGGCTTGATTATTACACCGGTTTTTTGATGAGACAGTATTAATATGAACCTTTGGCAATAAAAGTCTATTTGAAAAGACTATAAATACTATTGTTAATCTAAATCAGGAGATTGAAAAATTTTCGAAAAATATTTCGACACCAAGAATTGTTGGTGAAATAATTAAACATCGTTATAAAATTTAATTTTTCCTTAACAAATAATATAATCATTCCGATAACTGCCGATTACTCTGCGGGGTGTTTGCAATATAACCAGTATCGTAGCTGTAAATATTAGGTAGTTTAATGCATGTAGATCCTAACGATGTAGTAGTATGCTATGCAAAACGAACAACATATAATTATAGCCAAAATCTGTTCATAATTTTTGAATATTCATATTTCACCGAATTCAGTCGATCAAATTACAAAAGACACTGTTAATCTTTATGTTAAATATGAATATATTGTTTATTCAACAGGGTAATGATTCCGTGACAAATTAGTTTCTATATTATGTATTTTATTATATTTCACGAACAAAAATTGTGTTTTTGTTTTAATTAGCATTCAAAATTATTTTATGTACACTGAGAGGGTCGACAAAAGTTCGTCACTTTAATCCTAATTTTCGAGATGATGATTTTTAAGTATTTAAATATAATTTTTAACCCCTCTCCCCCAAAAGTTGTTTTTTTTTTTCATTACACACGTCCATATGAATATGTACGATTAAGTCTTGCTTTTTTTATGAAAGTAATATTAAAAGTAAAATTATATACACCTACTCGTATTATGTAAATATAGTTTATAAGATAAATGTATTTATATTTATGTATTTTACGTATTTTTTCATTGAAACAAAATTATCATAAATAAAATAAATGAAATAAATATTATTTGATAACTATTAAATAATATATAATATATATTATATAATTGACGATTTTCATATTAATAGAAATCATAGACTATAGTTTAATTAAGGCAGGTTGTTAAAAACCGAAACTTTTGTATTTTTCTACATTAAATATGAAATTAAAATTGAATTTTGAACATTAAGCATGTCTGGTAAACCATTGTGCACAAAGGTTAAAATAATAATTAAAATATAAAAGGTAAATACGCATAAATACACATATAATATACATTATACCTATAACATATTTTTGCTGCGAATACAATTATTTTAGGATAACAAAAACGATATAGTACGTTTGCAACGAAAAGAATAAAAGCTTTGTTCCCATTATAATTATTATTACTACTTTTTTATTTTTTTTATGCGAACAAAAACTGTTTAAAAAAGAATATGTCATTCTATCTTGTTTCAATGACCCAAACTACTTGGTGCATTGCAGTATACATATATATATATATATATATATATATATATTTGTTTGTATGTGTGTCTGTATGTGTGTGTGCGCGCAATCATTTATATTCTGTTTCTAAACGGAATCAAGACTAATAGCTAATGCATCGGATTTAATGAAAATTGTTCCATCCATGAACTAGTAAATGTAAACATGAAATGGAAACAAACGGTTAAGGAGTGAACTTGATTGTTGTATAATTTAAATCATTACGCGAACAAGAAAATTCCATTTAAATAAAACTTATCTCTGAATTATCTTACATTCAAACCCGTTGTAAAATAGATAATATGCGATTCGTTACAATCATAGTTTCACGTCTTACGGTAAACGGTGATTGAAGTGCAGTGGATGAATATGCGTGAATATATGTATATATGTGTATGTATTAGCGTTCAATTCACATTATGCACACTCTCGTTACCTCTAGTCCAAGAAGCCGGTGACAAGAGCTGCTGAGCCTCTTCCAAAACGACGGGATCCATAACGACTCCATCTTTCATCGTTGGCACAGCAGTCAAAGGTCAAATCATAATTTTCTAGCCGTTCGTTCTTTCCGCCTCCTGTTCATCTACAACAAATTTATTTCGTGGTCAGTACAATAACATTAACATAAACTTCATAAACTTAGACCGTTTAGTATCACGGTAATATATTTTCATACACTAGCATTAAATTATCGAAACAAAAAACTATGAACCATTTATCGCAGTCAATATGACTCCCAAACCTAGACAAATTTAGATACAGAAGTTAATTTAGTTACGAACAATCTATAATTTGATAAAGACTATCAAAAAACTCATTAAATATTTAGTTTTTAGTTCAGTAGGAAGTATTAAATATTTGTTATTTATTTACGTATTAATTACATGATAACCCATACAGTAATTTTTAATTTTTATTTTATTATTCACAAAGTATATTATAGTTTTATTATTTTTATAATTGTATGTAAACATTTTGTTCCAAATGTAAAATATTATTTTATTATGTATGAGCTTGTATTGTATTTTCTGGTTTTTCATAAAAAAGGTGTAACGAAATCACAGTATATTTGTAGTTCCAAATTCAATTACCTTAACAATTCGACATCCAATACTTTTTTGAAATACTTTTTAGGTAGTCAACTTAAATATATTAAGTAAAAACAAGAACTGGAAACTAATTCGATAGCTCTAATATCGTTTTAGTCTTAATAAATTAACGAACTATTTTCTAGCTGAACACAAGGCAAGATAACCAAACTTTTATCACATAGATACATTTCATTACACCCTTTGGACAGACGGTGTTCCGTGATCATCTAAAGTTTAATATACTCAACTAGGCATAAATCTGATACCTATTTATAAGGCCTAACATTTATATCTCGTATGCTGTATTTAATTTGTACAGTACAATAATTGTAACTTAATTATTAAGTGATGAACACAGTGTTATATCAATAAACTTTGAGATATTATCAAAACATCACAATACTTAAATCGTTTAATAATATTAATTGAAGTAATCATATAATGAAATTAATTAAGACTTACAATAAGAGTTGGGAATATAACTAACCTAATTAATTATCCTTCACAATAATATTTAGCTTATTAAAAGGAACGACTGACAATGTTAGTTTGATGAATTTTATAAGCTACTGCATTGGAAATTAAATAAATAATTTGATGTAATCATTCGGAACAAAGTGTATATTTTCAAACGAAAAGTCATGATATAAATAAGCCTTGCATTTAAAGATTAAAACTGCTTGATTAATGATGATTTTTGAGATCGCCTAAACATTGAACATAAGTAATAAAATAAGAATCAAATGAAATTGTATCTATAAATATTTATGCTTAACTAAAATATTTTAAAATAAAGACGTTTTACTATATAGGATGTGTAAAATGCACTTATTTGTTTGTTATTTAGCTGAATAAATTAATATTTTTATTAAATGAAAAATATTCAAACTAAGTACAGTTTACTTCCAATCTATTAAAAATAAAATATAAAAATACAAAATAATAAAATTAAATTTTTTTAATTTCAAAAATTTCAAATATTTAACTACAGTATTTATTATAATTTCATATTAAAATTAATTTAGATTAATTTTATTTTTATAGTTACTATTTTAAATTATTTTTAACTCAAATAAAATAAAAATAAAAAACGATTAAATGGCTAGACCACATCCTAAAGAGAGAAAAAGACAACTCTTTCAAATGGAAACGATCACGATGATGTCTCAAAAAGAGGTAAATCGAAAGTGTGGCAAAGGGCCTGAATTCAATAAGTATGAAAAATTTGTATGAATAACACAAGATACAGGAAATTGGCGAAATATTGAAGTGTGAACTAAAATTCTTAGAAAATAGTATGACCAAAAAAAATAAGAAGAATTATTTTTAGATTATATTTTTTCACTTTTATAATTTTATTTCAATAATTTTTTAACCTTATGAATTCTAATATAAAAATGAATTTTTTCTTTCCAAATAATTCTTTAAAATGAGATAAATTAAATTACAAATATTTTTAGGAAATACTAAATACATGAACAGTTGTACAAAACGACACTATCTAGAGGTCTCAAAAGTAAAATCTGATAATTTTTTTAAAGTTCCTCTCTTCATTATTGTTTTTCTTATAAAATGTTCTTTTGCAAAACTATTGATTTTTTTCAATACGTGCAACTGTATTTGAAATTAAATACTACTCAAAGCGAGCCATTTCAACGAATAATATTTATATCACAAGACCCGCTAGAATTTGTAACTTTATATTTATTAAATAATTTAGAAATAAAAATTTCAAATTATAAATATTGTACAATTTAACATTTATATTAATCTAAAATAAATGTAAAATATAATACGCAAAAATGTGTAAGTTCACATTGAGAAAATTGTTGTAAGTATTTTTTTTAAATTTAGTATTCAATATTCTCTGTTTTTTTCAGTTGAATATTAAAATATTAAAAATAACATAATAATTTAGTAATTTTTTTCACCTTAAAACTAAATTAAAACATTATTAAACAATATTATCTTAAATTGAGGAATGTACCTGTATAACTGAATTTATTTTAAAAAATCACGAATTAAAAATAGTAATTGAATGCGATTTAAAAATACATTAGCACATACTTTTTCTATAAAAAACAGATCGAAATTAAATAACTTTATATTTATATTTACACATTTTATGAATTTATCGACAAAATTTCTGTAAATGATAAAATAATTTAATTTTTATAATTTTTTATATGCCTACTCGCTATGGAAGGAGATTAGAATAATTCTACGGTTCCTCGCTTAGTTATAAGAGGTGATTAATGTGTTTGCGTCAGGTTGTCATTTGGTGTAAACATTTTGTTAAAGAGTATGAGAAGTCCGAAATAAGACTTAGGCAGTTTGTCTCGTTTTGGATGTGTGTGGGGACGATCGGTGTGAGAAGAAATATCATAGTAAGAGGTTGAGAAAGCCTAGATGTTGAAGTGTGTGATACCATCCGGACAACCAGTGATGGTTGAATACTGAATGAGGAGTATCTAAAAGAAGCTTTGAAGAGTATTTCATGGACCAATGGATTGATTGGTTTAGTAAGTAAGGAGAAAATTAAAGGTCAAGGTGAAGGCAATGAAGTAGAAAAAAATCAGAAGGGCCCGATGGAATCCCTGTAGAGGTGTAGAAAATTCGATGAAAGAAAAGGGATTCAAGCGTTGGATAATTGAACGATTTTTTTAACTAGATGTAATTGGAGGGAAAAATGCCAGAACATTGGATAAAGAGTTTTGTTATACCATTAATTTAAAGGCAAAGGAAACATACAGGAATGTAGATCATTTTTAGTATGAAAATTTTGGAAAATATTAAAAAGAAGAGAATAAAAGGTGAAACATCAACATCAGAAAATAAGTTTGGTTTTATATCATAAAAATCAACAATGGAGCCACTACTTTGTATTGGACAATTAGTAGAGAAGTTTAAAGAAAATAAAATAAAATATGCATTATGTTTATACACTGTATGTATTTGGAAAAAGCGTATGGCAGAGTGTCAAAAAAAAATTTAAAATGAGCATAAATGAGAAAAAAATATCCCAAATATATATATTAATTTGATTCAGAATATGTATGAAGGTTCGAGGAATAGTGTCTAGAGTTTTTGCAGAGTGACAGAAGATTTTAGTGTAGGAGTTATTGTGCATCAGGGTTCGGATATAAGCCCTTGTTTGTTCTCTGTAGTAATGGATAAAGTTACGAATGAGATACAGGGCGGAATACCAGGGTGTATGATGTTGCTGATGATATACTTTTAATAGAAGAAAATCTGAAAGATGTTAATAATAGATTGGATGAGTGGAGATGAGCTTTCGAAAGAAAGGAATTGAGAATTAGTAGAAATAAAACAGTATATACTCTGTATGCCTTTGAAGAAGACACCAATAAGTTAAGGATTTGATTAGAACAATGACAATAAGCGGTGATGTAGTAAGTGATTGACAGGAGAATAGAACAGAGTATGAGTGTTGTGAAAATGAGAATGCTTAGATAGATGAGTGAAATGGCAAAAGAAGATAGAATAAGTAAATAATATATTAGAGATAGTATTGGTGTATCGTCGACAGTGGACAATATGAGAGAAAATAGATTGAAATGATTTGGACATGTGATGATGAGGTAACAGAAAACAAAATCAGTAAGAGTGATTATGAAAATGAACGTTAAAGGGAAAAGAGGAAGATGAAGATCAAAAAAGAAATGGGTGGGTATGATTGAGAATGATAAAAGGGATGTTGGGTGCGCGTAGAGGATGTGAAAAATCGTGGCGAACGATGGTTGAGGACAAGAGTGACCAACTCCAAATAGTTAGGAGAGAGAGAAATGAGAAACAAAAGAAGTTTATATGCCTAATGTATAGACTTTTATTTATTTTGATAATATTTATGAATATAAATAAATCAAATTAATAATAATTTCTCCTTGAACTAATATATACATACTTGTTTACTTAGTCAAATAATTAAGTGTACTAATTTTGCTTATTTAAATTAGTAATTTATTGATCTCTAAAAATATATATATATATATACAGTGTGTTCACGCTAAGGGGTACCACTAAATATCTCAATTGGATGACCTTGTATTTAAATGGGGTTTTCGGGAAATGAAAGGGAGTACCAAATACACAATTACAGGCTAATTTAAAATGTTTGACCCTATCGGTACGCGCATGTGCAAAACAACTTACTTTTTTTTAAATGGCAACAACATATTTTTTTTACGTTTTCGGGTAGAGTATTTTTTTAAAACAATATTTGTATCAACAATTTTTTATAACTTCAAAAGAACCAAAGTTTGTTGAAATTTAAATTTATCAATAAATCTGAGTTTATCCAACATTTACGAATCGGAGATTATGAACGTAGATTGCAATTTTTGTCATGGTTAAGCGTAAATTTTTTAGAAACGACAATTTATTTTACAATAATATTTTATGGACTGATGAATCTAAATTCACAAACAATGGTGTAATGAACAAACAAAACAATAGGTTTTGGGACGATACAAATCCACACTGGTCCCGAGAAACTAACTTTCAGACAGTTTGTGGTATAAATGTGTGGTGTGGGTTAATTGGTGGAATACTTTTAGGTCCTTATTTTTACGACGGAATACTGACAGGTAGAAGATATCTAAATTTTCTTGTCAATCAATTACCGTAACTGCTAGAAAATGTTTCATTAGCCACGCGGGAAAATATGTATTTTCAACAAGACGGTGCACCAGCACACAACACCATCATTGTTAAAAATTATTTAAATGAAATTTTTCCTAACCAATGGATTCGTACCCATGGAGTAATTCCATGGTCAGCAAGATCCCCAAACTTGAACCCACTGGATTTTTTTTATGGGGGCATTTAAAATATGTTGTATATGCAGACCCACCTATTAATCACTAAGATTTAAAAATAAAAATACGACTGTCTTATAGTAATTTAAGAAAAGAACAAATAAACTCTGCCACATCAACGAAATTATTAAAACGTTTGGAATCATGTTTAGAACATCGAGGTGGAAACTTCAAACAATTGATCAGATAGAACTGTAGAACTTAATTGCAAATAAATAAACCTTGATTTGAAATTCAAAATGTGTACAACTTTATAGTTTTCATTACCTTCAAATGAGAGTAAAATATACTCAGTAAATTACGATAAAAAATCGTTTATTAATATCTTATCTGTGTGCAAACAGGTATTCAACAATATTGAATACTAATAACTAGTAATAAGTAAAAATAAGTTGAATTTAGTTTTAAATTTCGTCAAAAACAGATTATTGATAAATTTAAATTTCAACATACTATATCTTTGGCACTTTTGAAGTTATAAAAAAAACCTTTGATACAAAAATTGTTTTAAAAAAATTCTCTACCCGAATATGTAAAAAAAATATGGTGTTGCCATTTAAAAAAAAGTAAGTTGAGTTGCGCATGCGCGTACCGATAGGGTCAAACATTTTAAATTAACCTGTAATTGTGTACTTTGGTAGTCTCTTTCATTTTCCGAAAACCCCATTTAAATAGAAGGTCATCCAATTGAGATATTTAGTGGTACCTCTTAGTGTGAACACACTATATATATATATAATATGTTGTTATACATTAATTACATAATACATTTTTTATTAATTCATCTTACATTCAAATAATAAAAATAATAAAATCATAATACTTTCATCAGTTAAGATAAAAAAAATTATAAGATACGGGTTATATTTATAATAAATTTAACTTTCCAACACAAAGTATAAAGTTTTTACGTAACAAATGTCCTGCACAAGGTCGTAAATATTTTACATTGCCACACTATACGAGTAGATAATTGCACAAACAAAAAAAAAATCACGCGAATACTCATATATCATTAACTGGTAAAATATATAAACACATATATAGTCACGCAAACAATGAAAAAAAAATACAGATTTCCTGACGAAAGGACTTTTCGAAAGTTTGCCATTTTGTTTCATCTAAATGGTCAACATAAATCATTTCTGGTTAAGCTTGAGTTTTGTGGTAAATGGCACATTTCATACCTAATAGTCGGTAGACCACACCAATAGTATGGAGAAAGATCACATTGATAAATTACTTAAAATCTTCTGAAAATTGGTCCCTGGAGGAGTTCTAATCAAGGTACATTTGTCTTGTTTTTGGTCCAAGTACGAATAGCGAAAATATAAATGTACACACCGCAGATAATAGTGCGGGAAATTATTAAAACACCATTTGAGAATAAGTTATTTTTATTATAATGATTATTGTTATTATTATTATTCTCATTATTATTATTAACGATATATTCTTAAAATAAGAACTCATTATGTTTCGTTGTCTTCATACGTAGAAGATATTATTGATACGGTTTTGAATAAAAACGATTATGTGTTCAATCCATATGTTCCGTAATAATTATTCATATCATCAAAAAATAAGATATTGACACCCATTTTCAGATTTTTTGAAGAAAAAAAAATTAGTTAATTAATACACAACAAACGTCAGTACACACACATAAATGTCACATACGGTATAGACACTATAGTTTGTTTGTTCCTATGCGATTTATGTTTTTTCTCGTTTAAATCGTACTATACAACTTCAACCAACGGTCGAATTAAACAAGTCCGTAACACACGTAACCGTGCCGGTAATTATTATTTTTTTTTCTATAGAAACAAAAAACAAAACATCGCTTGTACACCCACTAACGTTTAGTCGTACAAACGCTAACCGAAGAAACGAACAAAATGTTAAACGGTTATCATAGGTCAACGTAAATATTTAATTAATGTACACGAATGCTTTTATATATTAGTTATGTACATATTCTCATGTCACTGTTTTGCAGTGGCGAATTTAATTCGCTAATAAGGCACAATCATTTGTATTGTATGATCCACCGTCCACAAAAGAAAATTAATTAGCTTTTTTTGAATAAAATACGTTTATTTATTTTAAAATAAAAATGCTTTCTTAAACACGTTGGAAGATCTTTCAAGTTTCATTATTGCCTCTTCAAAATCAATTTTAAAATCCTATACGCAGTTCGACAACATTAAACTTTCCAAGCCCGAGACACTCACCACCCGTAAATTGACGCACGTGCCTCAAATAAAGTCCTTTGTCACGCCACTGCTGAATTGTACTAATTATAAACTCGATTAAATACAGCTGTGACGCGCGAGGGTTCGTTTTGTAATCATTTACATAAGACGGAAATACAATGTAATAGGCAATGCTTTGAATTTTCGCCACGATACCCTGCGTGCCGCTGGAAACGCGTATTACATATTCGTGTTGTTCCGTTTTCGTCTTTACATTTCATTTTTATCACCATCGCTATAATTGCACTAATGATATCCTCAACCGAACAACTAAATCATCGAGTTATCAATTGGACCCGACCGACGTGCGTGCAACGTATCCGTGTGATTACGCGCGTGAATGATACACAACAATCGTACTGCTTCTCAGTATTACGACGATGCTCGTAAATATTTACATTGTAATTATTCAATCAGTTGAATCGTGTTTAGTAAATTATTATATTTTTGATTGCCGCATCGCACGAACAGAACACCGACCGTGACGGTCGCACGGAGCTCACTGCTGGTGTACAATCAGTATTTAATAACAGTCACGTCGTGTAAATGAAGTGTTTACGTTCTACATCGAAAAGTAAAATATAACGGGTAACCCGTAAAAAATATAAAAAAAAACTACACTTGATGCGCAGCTGAAATAAAATTATTCGTTGTAATAATTGTCGATTTATTTGCATGTACGACTTACATTTTTTTTTTCACTACACATACGTACATTGTTACACAGAAAAAAATAAAAATACGTTCCGAATAAATAATTCACCGAAAATATTGGCACTAAACAAACGGTTTTTTATTGATTTATCGTTGAATAGAGGGAAAAAAAAAATTTTAATAAGCAGGTTCTGCAATAAAAATTTTAAAAATTTCATGAGCCAGCCGTTTCGACGTCAATGTTTCGGTAAATAATTAATACATTTTCTTCAGTGCTTTTTATATAGCGGTGTAGATACATACATGCATTCAAATTAATTTGACAAATACATGAAAATGTATGAAATAATTAATTTACAGTTAACTGATTCAACGTAATATTATGTAAATTATTGATAATAATCATTAAAAATAATTATAAACAGTGCATGTCGTTGTAAACAACACGACGGTAACGTTTTATACTTTAATTTGAATTTAGTACCGACTGTTTCTTGTTAATAACATAATTTGTTGTTTTCGATCGGCACGATTGACCGTCGCGTATAAATATCCACCGGACACATCCTTCGAAAAACCGAATGCAACCCGTTCCCGTGCGGAAACCGTACCCCGTCCACAAACATCCCGTACCAAGTAGGTACCGCTTTACGGTGACGAACACATCGCGTAGAGAACACGCATGGACGGCGTATTATTTTTCGACCTTCGAACTGACGCCGACGTTCGACGATAGGAACGAGGCCAGAGCCGCTGCTCGGGATACATCTCGTTTTCCGATTTTCCGATTCGGCTGGTTCCCCTGCCGTTGCGCCAAACTGTCAGGCAAATTTGTTACGGTCCGCTGTACAAGTTTATTGTTCTGTACACCTACGCCCCCGGCCCGCTTTCCCCTCCCAGCGTCATTCCCTCTAAATCTTCCTTCGGCGTAAACACCGGTGTTCGACCAGCGGCTATTCTTTACACGCGGCACGTGAGCGGCATCTCGGTACAAACAACCCGGAATGGTTCACGAACAATTTGCACGCTTGCAATTCACAGACCGCAATAACACTTCTTCTTCCCGCCGTCTTCCCGTCGCAACACTCGACCGTCCCCGAAGACTGCGCACGAACAACGCGTAAAACTAAACGTATTCGTGTTTGTAAATTACCCTCGCGTGGTATTTGTGTGTGTGTGTGTATACACCGTTATTGAATTCAAATAATAATTACGGTCTCTAAAGTAAAATATAACGATTGCATTTTCGTAGTTTATTCAAGCCATCGATTTCCGATGCCGAGAACACATTGCTTACGAATTCCGTGTTCAACGAATAACTCTTAAGGATGTACCGTGTCAAATATAATGCGTAAAGCTATACATTTCTAGAATGCTACAATAACGTTTCATTATTTAAAATATGTTTATTCGAAATTGATAACGGATGTAGGGTTGAATAAAATATTAGACGTTCCTACGGTTCAGCACAAAAAATTCGAGCATAGACGAAAAAAAGGTATTAGAAAATTGAGCGAGTGTATAAAAAAAACCTTTTTTTTAACTAATTTAATAAGTCGATCGGGTTTTTTCTTATATCTTATTTTATTTTTATTTTGCAATGCATAATAAAGTTATTTTTATTATATTTATATTTCCTAGGCATTATAATTAGTTATTGATTTGTTATTTATAATTTTATTTCGTTACAATGCCCAACAATCTCGCGCTTAATTATTTGTATGATAAACAATTTGTGATTCAAAAAATAATTCTATTTTTATACATTTTTTAATTAATATAAACCAAACTTTTCACACAGTGATAATTTACTACGGTATTTCGCTACAATCGACTTTATTTTGTTCACCCAAAAAAAAAAAAAAATGTACACATTTTAAAATCTAAAATATCAACACATATTTTCAACCTTTCCAAGTTAAAATTAAAAATTGGATTTAATGTTGTCTATGTTTAAATTGTCAAAAAAGTCTGGTGTGACAAAAAAAGCAGAAGCAGTTCACGGACTGGCAAGTTTTGGTAAAAACTTTCTCAGTGACTACTCACTAATATTCAGATGGGTCCAAATATTAAATTGGTTCTTGCCCCTGCATCAAAAAAATGAGATTAGGTTATGTTAGTCTTAAAATAAAATAATAATAGTAATAATAAAATCAAAAGTCGGTATTTAACGAACTCGTGTTAGTGAAATTTCTGGATAGAAAAAATATTATTCATAATTTATTCTAAACTATGATTTTAATTGAATTAGTCATACGACTTTTTTCAATGTACGATTCACTTTGAAGTTTTTCATGTAAAATTACATGAACAATCCTTTTTGATCACGTACACTACATATCTGAAATTCATTTTTGAATTATAACTATGAACAAGAAATAAATAGTATATAGTGCAAGGTCATATGAAAATTATGATAAATTGATTCCTTTTCATGTAGTTACTTACTAATCCGTTAAAATTTTCATCGTAATAATAAAAATTAATAGAAAATGTTTGATATTATTTCAACCTTGAAACCATTATGTGTATGTATGTGTAGAACCCATAAACTATAATATTAAATAAGGAATCGTACTCTTTATGAGTTATAGAAGCCCTTAAAGCCCTACAATATTGTCAACTTCAAAAGTAAAAGTTCTTTGAAATTAAATCCAATAGTACATTTTTTATTTCAACTATATTTTCTGTGCCAATAGTTCTATAAAAATAAATAAAATATTGATCTAAATAATTTAGATTAATATTAATGGTAAATTTTGCCATCGATTAACCAATGACCGCCAATTAAGATTGCACATACAAATATATAATGAGAGTTGATTTGTATGTACTTATTTAGTTATTTATACTACCACAGTACTGATTTATGTCTGAAAACATAATACATGATTGTTACATTGTTAGCAAAATACCTTATGACGTATACAAATTGAAAATTCAATACACTTTTAGAATATATAGTGGAAAATCAGTTAGATGTTAATTTGTTTATATTTATATAATTTCATATAAATTTAATGTATAGACATCCAAATATAAATTTATATTAAAACTCTGCAAAATTCGGACACCAGAAATTCTCTATCAGCTCTACCAAGCACGAACCATAGTTTATCCTAAAATTTCATAATACACCAAAAATGTCCATAAATCATCTCTGTAGGTTTTGCTATAGCATTACACTCTAAGATTTTTTAATACTTAGTTATCCATTACAATCATATTAGTAACATCAGTTTTAATTTTAAACTCCTATGACTAACAATAGAAGTATTTTCATGTAAAATAAATTGATTTTGTACACCTAACATTATCTATAATGTATATTAATATATTATTAAACACATAACTATTAAACTAAATAATATTTTATTTTCTGAATTTATTTATTTAAACTAATCTTTATTGAAATGAACTACGAGATAACAGACTGGTAATATTCTATAAGACTTCATTGTTTAATTTAAAATATAAGTTACATAAGTATAATTATATAAAGTAACTTCGCGCAAAAATAAAGATTATAATTCGTAAACATGAATGAGTACATAAATAATCGATAAATTTTCTTCGGCAAATAAATATACGTGATCTCAAACTAATAAAAAACGTTATTGTATAAGTTTTGATCATCATTATGTTAAATTAGACCATTGTTAATTGTGTTTGATAATTATGAAAATTGTTGTTAATTGACATCTCAGACTCGTAATATAATATTAAACAGTTAAATACTATTGAATAAGCCAATACTCCTTTCAAAAGACATACTTGTATAATAATAGACAGAATTAGTCTTCCAAAAAAAATTAAAATGATAAAAAATATCATGGCTATAATGCACAGCCTGCATTGTTGTTATTTATTTTGATTGAAATTGAAAAATATAATAATTGTCATACTAACTTATTGTCTTACTTGAATTATTAACTGGTGACTCAAATGTATTTGACGCAAAAGTTCAACTATTTCATTGTTTACACAATGTAAAATAAAATTTGATACTTGAAAATGGATTAATGTTAGAAAAATAACGGCACATAATTGACATTTTATGTCCGAAGAAAATCAAAATGGATAGTGAATGTTATTTTAAATGAACGATGACACGTGAACTCCTGGTATTAGTTACGGTAGAATATTTTAACTTACTCTTTTTGATACAGTTATACTAGCGATTAATATAATATTATATCACATACTTTTATATAAAACCCATATACTTTATTTATGTACTCAAAAAAAAAAAAAAGAAAGTTTTTTACCGAAAATAATAACCATAGATGGTGTACGTTGGTTATTATTTAATTGAATTTGGAATAATTGTTCAAAACTACGTAGGCAGTACATTCTTCTTATAGATCCTATGTACTACATTTTACTCAGCATTTAACTTTATTCTGATTACATAATTTAACGAGAAAATCTGAAAATTTCTCAATACTGTGATAATGTTTAATTATCGTAGTAGTAAGCAAAAACGTATATTGTTTATTTTTCAACAATTTGTTACTACACGTTACAGCCAATAGAAAAATTAAGAACACTTTATTATTTATATTTATCTGACCGTATTCACTTATACGTATACCTCGTATACTTCCAACCTGACTCACATGCAGTATATCTAGGTACAAATATAATTGTATGTAAAAAAAAAATATTTTCGATTTTAACAATTCTATATTTTAACTTATATTATTTAAATGCTAAGCATATAATTTTTGATTTTAGAAAAAAATCATCTAAATAACATTAAAAATTATCTAAATTATAATTAATCAGTGTTTAAAATAAAAATCTTCTTCGATCACTTTTGGGATAATACTAAATAAATCTTCACTTTCTTTCGATCGTCGACTCACATTCAATATTTAAGCTGCTTAAATTTTTTCATCTTTGTTGAACTGGACTAATCCATAGTTAACTGTTCAATCAATATGTCGATAAAAAAAAAGCATTACATTAGTTAAATAATGGTGTCATAATACCTTTAAGTGCTCCCTAGATTCACCGTTTTCCATTGTACATTAATGTATAATTCAGGTGTTTCTATTTTTAATTTAAAAAGTCAAGTAGCTAAAATTTGGTTGATATAATATTTCCGAAAAATATATCAAGACAATTTGTCAGTAAACAGACGAAAATCTTGATTAACTAGTGCTTAAAGAAATTGGCACTACTGCGAATGGATGCTGGCCAAAAACCTGCTACAATCAATTGCTCAGATTCCTACACAAATATATCGTGTCATAAGAAAGCTATACATGTTGCCAAGAGAAAAAATGTAATCTTACAGAACTTAAAAATTCATCGATTGTCCAGTAATTTATAGATTTCCATTGTAAAATCTCTGCGTACTAAAATACGTATACCCAAAGGTATTTATTTAGAAACGCATAGGGTAAAATAAAACAACTAAAACATGTTCTTTATGTATATGTTTATAATTAAATATTACTATAGCTACTGTTATAAATTTGCAAGTTTGTAAAGTTGAACATTATGAAGATATTCTGTAAAACAATTATTATTGATAAATTCCCTCTTCCGCAAAAAAAAAAAAAAAATCATTGTTACGATTCTACTGCAGACGTAAATAGGAATTGTTGTATTGTTGTATACACACTAGACAGATGTAAGAAATGTGTTGTTATAGCAATATGCCTCAGTCAAGAGTTTTGAAAAACCGTGTAACTTATGTACGATTAGTCGTTTCTCAAATCCATGTCGAATCACACGAGTAATCCGAGATATCTGTTAAGTAATCTAATCCATCTTAAACTATAGTCTAAAATACGCTCAGTTGTGGAACAATTAATCAAACAACGATCGGAACTTTGGCCGAATCACGATGTTCAATTCGACTTAAGAACCAATACAGACGTGCAGTCCGGTTAAGTGATTGAGGAATGTCCCGATTGAGAAAAATATCCGAGAAGTAATGCAGGTGTCGCGTCGTGGCGGGCAGTCATCAATTTCACGTGAAATGCTATCTATGGCCCACACACGCGCACGCGCGCCCGCCAAACTAACCAGCACAACTATATACGACCTTTACTTGTGTGTTATTACTTATTAAACAAGAACCGTTTGCATAAGTTCAAAACTACCCAATACAAACGGCATACGACCCGTCTCGCCGCCGCTGTAGAGTAAAACAATAATCGTTGCCCGGTGATTAATGCGTTGTGTGTGCTCGACTGGCCGTCGGCGGCGGTAGTAACGGCTCTCCGGTCACGGCAGCGAAACGTCACTCACATTATTATTTTAACGAGCCATTCATCACGCCGAAAAAGGACCTCTTCGTCTCGTCCTACATCCAGCTCATTCGTTATCTGTGTCCCCGTCGCCACCCGTTACCCGTTACTCCGCACCTTTACCGACGGTATTGCTGTTCGGCCCCCGACGGATTTCATCGTGCCGACCCGCGCACAAAGGCAGACCAAAGGTGATTGGAACTTTAGCTATACGTCTGCCTATAGATTACCGTGTTGTTTATCATATAGAATTACCACTTTAATGCCATACGCGCTATAGGTACGATGCCATTGCCATCATTACTTTCATTGCGTCAGATCTCTGGCATCACGTTTCTTATTTTTGCGGTACTGCCGACGAGATAAACGTTGCATAAATACAACTAGATGGGAAACCCACTATTAGGTCCACAAAGTTTTGTCCGCACAATGTTGCACGTGCACACACTCACACATTCGACAGTCAAATAACAGTAGGATATAAACATCAACATTGTAATACGTGTCATTTGAATTGGTTAGTTAAATGGTTGAGAACATAAGAATGTGATTAAATCTTATTCGTATAAAAAATCACGTGACATTGGAAAGGATTTTTTCAAATTAAAATATTTTAAGACTGAAAATGTACTGGACCATCAAATAACAATTCGGTTCTGAATAAATTAAACGCATCTCTTTACGAGAACATCACTGCACATTTTTAAAAATTCTTAATAGAAAACTTAAGATTATTTGTTTGTAAAATATTTATATAAAAATTATGAAAACAATTATGTAATTATATATACGAATATGTATAGTATAGGTACATATAACATTAGTAATTCATAAGGCTAGGATCTAAATCACATAAGTACTTGGATTTTTTGTCAATTTTCAGTGGTCAAACACAGTAAAAATATGAAAAATTAGTATAATCGTTTTTGACAATTCAACTTATAAGATAATAGGTTTGATTTTTAATAATTCTTAACGTGTTTAACTAACCATCACACTATTTTTAAGTGAAATATAATAAAAATTGTCATGTTTAATTTTATAATGCAATAGAAACCTTAAAATAAATAGTATGCCAATTAAAATCTTCCAAGTTTAAAATAAACTAATTAATTAAGGCATAATTATTTGAATATCATGGTCAATGTATCCAGATATATTTAAAAAAAAAATTAAAGTTTGAAAAAAAAAATCTATAACTTCTTTTTCAGTTTAAATATTAAAAATACAGAATACAAAAAAATTGAAAAAAAAATTTAACATAATTTAAACAGCTATAGCAAAATATGACTAAACCAACGTTGATTGTTAACTATTATAATAAATTAAAAAGTTGAACTTCGGAAAAAATTATTACACATTACATTATTGTACTATAATTGTATTATATTCTATATATTATTTTTAAAAGAGACTTCACATTTTTTTTCACTTTAAAAAATTGATTTGTATTTAATTCAAATAATATAATAAATTAAAGTTATAAAGAAAATTATTGATAAAATATTACTTTATCAAAACATATTTTATTTGTTTGGCAATTTCGTTTAGCCTTTTTTTTATAAAGTCGTCAATTTTCATAAAATATTTCTATGTCGTAGATGTTTTTTGAATTGATTTTCAGTTTTAATGTTTTTAGTATATTGATAAATCCCGTAGTGTGGCCTTCACGTTGATTACAAGATAATGGAATCGTTATGTGTGAATGTATCCATTAAACTCGTAGACTGCCTCAGGGGGCATTGCTAGATTTAAAAAGCCATTTAGGCACTTTTAAGATAGATATGATAAACACGGATGAAAATATACTTATTGAGTTTTTTTATTTTTTTCATTTGTATTATATTTTTATACAAAAATGTCTGTGTGGATATTAAAGTTTATAAATATAGATTAAGTACAAAATAACATACGTAGTACATAAAATTGCCATTTAAAATTATAAACGACCGAAAAAATAATATTCAACAACCTTCTTCAGCTAGGTAAAAATGTACAACAGTTTTATATATTTTTATTTTCAATTCTCAGCAAAAGCCTATGAAAATTGAATAAACTTGCTTGAATGAGGGATATTGATCTGATCGTGTATTGAAAGTTGTTACTCTACTTCTTCGGAAATATTAATAAATTGCAAAATTCTGTAAGCTTTTTGTGCATTTACGAAAACAAATCCAAGACCTAAATCAAATTACAGATTAAGACGTTTTTCAATATTAAAATTGAACACAAGAAAATGCAAACTACAGTGATAATCTCTTTCAAACTCAAAAGCAATAAGCTTCTAAGGAGACCCACCGGAAAACTAAACGCTATTTCCACGAATCAAAAATTTTGATAACCGAAGGCATAATATACCAAAGAAATTAAAATTCACGTTTATTCTATAAGTATATATAAACAAATTCCAATATAATTCAAATTTTTTCCCGAAAAGATTATCCATATTTAAATAAATATTTCCTTATTTTTTTCCAAATACATAAATTGTATGGTAAAAACTTTCATTATACAATACAGCTCAAATTTAATTCTACTATTAAAAATCGAAAAATAATGTTAACATTTAATAATAAATAAAATAATTTTCCATTGATTTAATCGATTTTTCTGGAAAATTCTTAAATTGAAGGTTACAATTAACGACAAAATACTCAATTCAGATAGATCAAACGCAAAAAAAAATTAAATCTCAATCCTTAAACGAAAAATTATTCATTCATAATATAACAATTTACACGTAAACACTCTTTCTAATTAACAACTGTATTATTTTAAAATGTCCCGATAACATTCATACTTACTATTATTATAACGAAAATAATACTAAATATATCAAGACTGTAGTGTAGCACTACACAATATTACAGTTATAAATCGATTACACACAGATGATAGATGGTGTACGGTGTACACTGCACCTACGTAACTGCGTTTTACTTTGTGCAATAACAATGAATTTACTTACGGTGTTTGATCGATTTTTATGATTCTTTTTAGCGGTATATTATCTTTGAGCAGCAGTAAGAAAATCTGAAATCAGTAAAAGAGAACATGTTTCATAACGATAATAGCATACGTGGTCAAAAACAACTCGTAGACGTTTACCCTTTGATATTGGTAAATATTACATAATACTGTAACATTTTGTCGGAAACATAAACACAAATAGTCATTATATAGTGAATAATTCAAAAATCTATTTAAAAATATTTAAATTTTTTTTTTGAGTAATTCACAAAACTAAATGATAATTTCTGATAGATTTCCTCTCGAACTGTGATGGATATTGTCGTAAAGGCAAGTATAGATGTAACACAACAGATAAATAAAAATCGTAAAAATTCAAATGATATTGGAAAAAATAATTTGGTTCTTTTTAAAATTCGGTTAGTCACATTCAGTGTTGGGAAATATCTAGATAAATGTATCTAGATAAGTTATCTAGATAAAAATTATTTATATTTTATTTTATCTAGATAAATTTATACTCAGTTATCTTTATCTTCATCTAGATAAAAATCTTGTTATCTATGAGTACCAATCTAGATCATATATTTAAATGGAATAAAAATAAAATTTGAAAATTTAAAATGTTATTATATTTTCATTTTTAAATTTTTCTGCACATCATATACACATTACACAGATAATAACTTACAAGATGACAATCTTCTTATGAAGTTTATTTAAAAAAAAAACTCTTAATATTATATGTTTATTTTCAAAATGTTTGAAATTTGTTAAAAAAAAGACAGAAATGTATTGTTATTTTATTTTTCAAAACTAAGATTTTTTTATTATTAAGTTGGAGAATGATTTGTCATCTTCTTAAGAAGTTTATTTAAAAAAAAAAAATATTTTATATTTTATGTTTATTAATGTTTGAAATGTGTTTAAAAAATGATATTTATTTCAAATTTTTTTTAATTATGAATTTTTTACCTAATATCTGTAGGCTGTAGTATCCTGAATATTTTCAAAATCAAACATGAAATTATCTCATATTTATCTAGATAAAAATGGACTTATTTTTATCTTTATCTAGATGAAATTAAGAATAACTATTTTTATCTGTATCTAGATAAGAATTAGTGTAGTCATCTTTATCTTTATCTAGATAAATTATTAGTTATCTATTCCCAACACTGGTCACATTGCAGTACTATTATCGGATTCCGTCGTATTTTCGTGCAACACTACGCGATCATACATAATAATTTTTTACTTATTTATGGTAACAGGAAATGTTTTAACGCCGTAACAAATACCTAGTCTCTGAAATATAAATGACTATACATCATATTCTACGAAAAACATTTTAAGTATGTAAATTATATTTATTATTTATATTAAAAACTTATCTAAAAAAATTAAAATTAAATTTGTTAACAATTTAATTTTACACGTTTTCCAATTGTTAGTTCTATTTATAACCTTTATTTAATTGATTTCAAGTGCATACCAATGCGTTTAAAAATTACCTTTTTTAGTGCTATAACTTCCGAGCATTGTTTTTAATATTATGTTTAATATTTGTTTGACTGAGCAACGGAAAAAATAACCCAATGCAATTATTAATTATTTTAAACTATAATAAGCGAACTCTAACATATTTTATAAATATATGAGTTAATTTATTCTGTCATATTCATCATTTAGGGTGATGCTTAAAGGAAAGTATGTGTTTATATTATGCATTTATGAGTTGAGTGTGTTACCATTGATTTTAATAATAACAGAAATTATATAACATTTGCCAACCCAGAGAGAGAAGCCGTCCGAGTACGGTTTTATACCGTAAACGGCGCATGTCAGCACTGCCACGTTATTCCGCTCGGTCAATGTCCCAAATATATTTGTCAAAATACATTTGTTATTAATTTTTCTATTCATATTTATTCATTTATTCATTTTTTTGTGATAAATACTTCAAATAAATGTTGTTTTCATATGTTTTAATACACAATAACTATCGTGATTTAAAAAAAAAAAAAAAAAACGCTTGGTACCACCTATATGTTAAGAAGAAAAATTAAGCCACAAAACCGATAGATTGGATTCTTTTATAATATTAGAATATTTATATTTACTGTACACTAGAAAAGTATGAATATTTACGGTTTCACAATTATGAATTAATAGAACTTTAAATATGCAATTTTATTTCTTACTACATGTAATTATGAATGTAACATGTTTTTTTTTTTTTACTTCTAGTATCTATAAGTTATATTATTTATACATTAATTACTGGCAGTGATTAACCACATATAAGATACTATGGAATCTAAAAATAACCAAACCAAGTTTATGCATTAACTGGGAACTACTGTAACCAAACTTACTTGTATTCGATGAAAAAATAAAAAATCATGTTCTGACCGTCTAATTTATTGACCCTCTAACTTTCGAGAGAATTTAACATTCGAAAAAATGTATACGGAGTATGATGAGTGAAAATTCTACAATAAACGTATGTTTGAATAATTTTAAATATAAATAAGTTGACATTATTTCGCTAGCACTAATACTAATGCAAATATGTACAAACAAATTTCAAAACAGCAGTTAAAATAAACCAAATCAGTTAAAACAAATTGAATTATAAAGTAAATATAGTTTCAGAAAACATCAGAGACAACTTATTACGAAATGTTTTTGTTTCTCGCGTCATACTTTTTTAAAAACAATCTATTAATAAAATGAACAATAGAAGTATTACTATATTATATCAAAATAAATCTAAATGCATGTCATATTATGTATCATTATGCGTGCTTAAATTAAAATATTTGAAAAAGATACTGGTATAAATTTAAAACTCCGAGATTTTTGTTTAATATTTATTTATTGTTAGAGAGGAAATGAAAAAACTACTTATTTTAATAAATAAGTTTTAAGAATGGATTAATGTAAGATATAAATTCCCACTGGGTCTTAAACATTGGGAAGGATTACGAAAAATTCAGATATTTTTTTAAGTTGAACAATGAACACAAGAAGATTTTGATGGTTGAAATATTATTTTTGTTAAATTTCGGTCAAGTTACTTTTTACTTTTCTAAAAACATTTCACTCTTATATTATTCAATTCGGTTTACGTACAATACATTCACTCGTATTGGCCGTACATTTGGCCCATAAACAAAATTGGTTCGGTCGGATAGTTTGGAAATGTGTTAACAAACTAGAGTATTATTTAAAATCGTGTCAATTATGATTATCTTTATGCCAAGGCTTAGTTTATTCGTTAATCAAGGATGCACATGAGAACTTTAATATCTGTTGCTTGTAGAGAACGTTTCCATTCTAATTTACTATAGAGACATCATATTAATCACCTATCAATATGAATTCAAAAGATAATATACTATGATGCTTATGTATGTAGATGTGCTTCATTTGAGAAGATTGAGACTATTGAGTGGTTTATCGTTTAAAGTTGTATAGCTAAGAGTAAACTTTGTTTACAGAGATATTTGTTTCGTTAACTTTATAAATTCTCCAAGAGCTACACCTAAGAGCAACGAGTTAATACGTATTCTCAAAGATAAGGATTTATGGTTGAAGGATTTTCAACATATAGGACACTTTCTATGGTAGTATCATCTACAAAATCTACTTGAATAATTTTATCCTTGAATCAATCTGTAAAGTTTAACATGAGTTTATTGAAACGGCGATAAATACAAATTTAATTTATTTAATATTGTGAATAAATTAACATTTTACCACTATTGGTTGAGAAAGAGTATTTTAAACTTATTTACAATCGTAAAATGCTCCAGAAAAGAAAAAAAATCAGAGAATCGAGGTGAATTATTCCCTTCAATTTTTGTTATATGATTTACTTTATGATTAAATTGGTTCGAGTCAAAACGATTTACTATAATAAAGATTAATAAGATTAGGTATTTATAACTATCCAATATGTACTTTTATCAATACACCAAATAGATTAATATTATATCTATAGAAATCTAAATGAAATAATAAACAATATCTTTTTTTCTTCAAATAAAAATTTAAAATGTTAGTCTTTTGTTCTTATATTATTATATTATTTACTCATTGTTACCATAGTAGATATTGTTTTATTTATTAATTATTCATGTAACTTGTGCTTAAAAATGACAATTATTAATTACATTCTTTACTAAAATAACTTATTTCGATGCCATATGCTAATGTAATATAAATATTATCAAATTATGAACAAATTTTGAAAGCCGTGTTCACGCATGCATTTATATATTACATTAGTACACAGGAAAAGGTACCTTTGGAACGTGATTTTTACAATGTGTGTATAATAATTTACACATTTTAAGAATCATAACCAATTATGTATTACTTTTTATAAAAAAAAAAAAAAAAAGAGAAAAAGAAACATAACAGTGCATATTATTTTACAAAAGATTTTTACGTGGTCCGTCAATGATCACGACTATTCTAAAATGTTTTACTGCCAAATCAAACTTGTTAAGTTATAAAATATATTACATCGGTCTTTCTATTGTCTCTAAAAAGTGATGACCTATCCAAGCTTACAATTGTTAATCTAGCTGGCAAAATACTGCAACTGATGCGTATATAGGATTCTATCTCAGCCTGACAGCAAGTTGATGTAACATGCATGCATTATGCCACCATAATAGAGGCTATAATGGTGTAATGGTGCATATTATGTAGGTTATAATCTATTGAAAAGTATATGTCGCTAAAAAAAATTTAAAAATTAATACTAGTCACTCAATTCATTTCTGTTAAATTTTCTGTTGCGGTGTATTATAAATGAAAATTTATATCTTAAAATTGTTTTAAATTATTTATAAATTAAATCCGTCTTCATTTCAATACATTTTAATAAAAACACATTATTGGACTTTGCACAATGCATACGAGTATATGTTGTAATAGCATAGATCTGCCGACGGAGTTTACAACCTAGCTCAAAGTCTACTGTTGACAGTTTATTTTCAACAGTTAGATTTAAGTATATTTATTTTTAATATTTTCCAGATCTTAATAATTCGTGACACATGACAATAGGAAATACGGGTAACAAGTTGGTCGAACGGTATTAAAATGTTGTATCACCACCATACGGGTGCGCATAAAAGGAACGTGTAATTTAATCTGTACAACCAATGCATAAAGCCAACGCTTTGACGTCACACAATATGAAAAATTAAAAGACATATATGATATATAGATTTCATCATCAGGATTATTTTTTTTTAAAAATATGAATCTGACAGTCGTTTGGGATGAAGTTATTTTCTGTGGTATTGGATATAGTCGTTTTTTTTAGTGTTTTTTTTTATTTTCTATTTTATGATTTTACTGGAAAATATTATAAATTTTGTAGACAAAACTAAAATAAAACCTTTAGCCAATTTTTAATCGAATGCATATGCTACATAAAACTTTTGAAACACTTTCGCCATCCTAATATGTATTTTTTAAAAAAAAAAAATAATAAAAATTCGAAAAATTCGAATAGCAAAAAAATGTACAATTCTTCTCAATATTTAAAATGAAAATTTAATTCCTTACATGAGAAAATGTATTTTATAATATTATCTAGAAACTTCATTACTGAATCTCAGCAATATACCTAAAATGTATTAACATTTTTAAATATGTATAAGATTTTCAAACTTGCATATATATTTCAAGTTATAAATACTTTTACAAAAATAAAAAATTACTATTTACAATTTTCGATTAATTAAACCTTTATGAAACCACCCAGATATGTTTGCGAATTATATATTAACTAGATAGAAATATTAAAATAATTCTCCAATTTGTATTTAATTAAATTAACTAAATCAATAAATATAATTCCTCTGCACTCATTCGTTATGTGTTATGTTTTCGCTAAAATTCCAAATAAAATACGTTTTATTTATTTTTTTATTTATACTCATGATTTTATCGATTTTTTACGTAGTGTATACACTGTATAGTCTATATCTGATGTAGAATTCGTAAATTATAAACTATTTACTAACGAATACTAACGAATATTTTAACAATTTTCATTTTATTTTTTAATAATTATTTTATTGATATAACTGTATTAATTCGAAAGACTAGGACTTTAAAATTTCAAAGGTTTTTAAATAGTGGTGGTACAAGTAAGAAACTATTATCCCAGTGGCGGCTAATATAGATTACCAATTAATTATTGTTGTTATTTTAGTGCCATAATCAGAACTTACCTAAACCCTAGGGAAATCCGTGAAGAACACCCATAGAGATAATTGCAAAATAAAATATGTTTGTCCTAGACTTAGCTTGTCCGAATCTTTCATACAGTACATTGTTATATTAATGTGCAAGGTATACCGCTGACAGGGTTTATACTGTATAATTATTAATTTATACACCATTCCCTTATTATTATTTTTTTTTTGTTTCTATGTAAATGATTTCGACAGAAGGCTTGCTTCGATTGCACTAATATATCACTATCTTAGGAAATTTATGATAGGAAATGTTGTTTAGTTGATAATTTAAATAGAGAAGTCTTACAAAATTCCCAACCATATTTTTTAATAATTGAAAAAACTGATGAAAAGTTATTGAAAGATAAAACAATAATGTCAACATTTATAGCATAACGGTTTTCGACAAAATCGAATTTTTGTTTAAAAAAATAATACCTATAGAATTAAAATAAAATCATAATCTAATTCAAAGACGATTAAACACAAATTTCAAAAGTTCTATGATTGGTCCAAAAATTAGCAACACAAATAGTATTTGAAAACAGCGATTCAATTTTAAATATTTCCAAAAAAATTATCCATAGTTACTAAAATTAATTTTGCAATAAGTATGGTAAATTTTGTAATTCTCAACAACAAAGATTTTCGAAAGCGTATAAAAGTATTTATCGATTTATCGATAGAAGAAATTCAAATGAAATAATTCATTTGGTAGGTTTGTAAATTATTTTTATTTGACTTCATAAATAAAATAAAAATAAAACACATCGTTTCAAAACCGAGACTTCCTTGCCTTTGGCAGTTCTTGAAACGTTAAACTCGTCAAACGAAAAGGTATGATAGATATATAAATTGTTGGGTAGTCGGATGGGCGGTATGCAGGTCCGGAGATGATGATGAAGATGATGATGATGATGACGATGATTATGATGATAATAATAACGTTAGACAGAAAATGTTCGTCCATAATCACACGGACCGAATGAAATGTATATACACAACGTTTGTATATAATATTGTAATCACAGTCGTCTTGAAAATGATAAAAGTAACGTCAATGTCTGTCACGACACACGAGCTTGCTTCTCTTTCATTCACCGAGCCAAAACTACGTAATCCATTTACATGTGGTTACAGTGTTCTCTATCGTTCACAATGACACGCAATATAATGCAGATTTCAGCTGTTGAAAAATGATAAAATGATAAAATGATAAATTCACACACATCGTGATTGTATATTATATGGCATTGTGAATTATTGTATACCGGCCCGTCTGGCTGGAGTGGTGATATTATTCACACTTAACCGAATATTAAAATGAATGTGTTAATATTTATATATATATATATATATATATATATATATATATATATATATATATATATATATGTATATTTATATGTGCTCAACTTTAGACAATAACTACCCATATTACAATGACAATAATCATTTAGTACAGCTACTTCGCTTTTGTTAATAAATCTACATCGTACAAACGTTATTATGTCGCAAACAAATATTATTTAACACTGAACACACTTCAAATTATCAACCATTAATACATGACATGTATAATAGTACCTATATTATATTGTAATATAGGTACTATTATAGGTGTTAATTGTGATTAAATTTAAAAATTATCATAGTTACAATATCAATTTTCTACTCGGCGAGTTTTCGTGTACTTAAACGTTTTCAAAAACATTCATTGTGACTAATATATTCCTAATTATGTTCAATATTAATATATTACATTCCATATTACATAATATGTAATACTTTATTATTATACATGCGATTGAACTTAATGAATTTTCAATGGTTCCATCCTTCGAGGTTGTAGGCAAAAAAATAAAAAAAATAAATGTAATTTTCTATAAATCTATAATACGTAACAAGTTTTGAGAATAGAACACATCGTTGTTGCGATGATATACATACACATTCTGAGCCCAATATTTGTCATTCAAATCTGATTTTTTACGTACTTACCATGCACCAAGATGTGCACTTTTGTTTCTGTTAATCTTGTTCTGTCAAATTTAATAACTGCGACATTTTCATGGACGAATTTAAAGTATTTTAAACAATGAATATTCGTAACTTAGTATACATGTCTTTCTTAAATTCCCACTATACAACCTTTCAAGTTTCAATCATAATTTTTATCTTATAATTTCATTTATTGGAAATAAGTATTTCTTTTATAAGTTTAATTAAATTAAATAAAAATAAATGAATAAAACTTATTGAAAAGTTATGAAAACTAAAATTGCTTTTTAAAAAAAAAGTTTCTAGGTTTTGTATTTAATATTGAACAATTTATCCGGTCAGTAATTCATGATAACGACAATTATCACATTCAAACAACGAGTCTCATAAATTTTTAATAAAACTATGAATACTGTTATTAAATATAACAATAATAATAACTATTATATACAAAATATCTAATTAATATTACATTCTTTAAAAATTTTAATCATGATAGTGGTTACGAAAATTAGTATCCATAATTATTACTCTTCGCTGAATCTAAAAAATAAATAATTGTGTGAAATATACATGATATAAATATAATTTGTGTTTTTCTTATAAAAAGTTCAACCAAAAAATTCGTTTTAAATAGTTCTTATTTGAAAACATTTTTTTATTCAATCACTTTTAAAAAGGTCCAATAAATTATAACGATTTGGATTACTCAATTAACATTCAATTCATTCAATATAAGCAAAATTCATCGTAGACAACATTCGTTATCTGTGGATATTACTTGCAAGTACGTAATTACGTCTATCGTCGTAGTTACAAATATGATTATAATACTTCATTTCGTAACGATTCAATTTAAAAACGGACACGAAATTCTATTCCTAAGAACCGCTGTGTTCTTTTTGTTGTGATATATAATAACAATTTACTACGTTTTAACATCACAACATTCTGACGAAATCAATTGCCTTGAATAAACGAATAAAATGAGAAAACTATTTCTCCCTTCGTCGATCAATTATAATGCTCACAAACTAAAAACTACAACTCCGCCAACGATATTTTAATATCTATATACAAAGAATGCTTTCGTGCGCTCGGTGCACATGCGGTAAAAACTTTTGAGGCAGATAATTAACAAAGTTATCGTTCTATCTTGTTGGCGTGTGACGAGGTAAAACGGGATTTATTCGGAACAAGGAACATCGACATCCATTCAGTCACCGATACGAGCAACACAATGGTAATTATTGTTTGAGACCTAACAAAAGATCTTACCGCTGAAATTTGAATCGTTTTAAAAGCGATATTTTTGGCGTTTTATAAAAAACGATGGAAAATAGGACTTATAAAAAATGTTCAAGAACAAAAAAATAACAACGTATGACGTATTAGTTTTTATGTTTTTGCGTACTGGTTTTTTAATCTTGGTACAGCATTACAACTAAAATTATTAGCTTACAAGGAACCGATATTTTTATATGCAAATACTATTATTGGTTTTATTAATTCGTTTATACTGAGATTAACATAAGATAACATAATACATCAAAATTATTTTCTTGTTTGGAATTGTAAATACAATTTATCGTGGATGGATCGTGAAAAAACAGGTTCATGTCGATTTTAATCGAAAACAACTTAAATTATTTTGTTTTAGTTCTAAAAATAATAAAGTAAATATTTTCATTTTTAATCATTTGTCATAATGAATAAAAATAAATAAAACCATAAACATTTTAAATATCTACAAATTAACTGAAAGAATCAAAATATTTTGATAGCTATACCATCTCTATAGAGAAAGGTAATAGTATTGAGTTTATTCAAAATTTTAAATTTCTACAATTATTATTTTGTAAGTTAAGGTGAAAAGAATGTAAGATTATATAGAAAACAAATGTATACATCAAATTTAATATTATCTCTATAATTTCAATGATTTACTATGTTATATTTCAAACTATGCGTTTTAAAATGTTTCTAATTCATATCCTTACAATGCAAAAGTAATATATAACTGAATACAATTGAAAACAAAGCTTATAATAAGTACATAAGTTGGTAATATAATAATATTTTATTTCGAAAAAAAAATCGATATCATCGACCGTTGCAATAGCGGAAGGAACTACATTTATATAAATCGATTGGAATTAATCAGTAGGAGATTCCTACTAGGAGTATAATAATATAATACGATGCAATCAAAATTTCAAACACGATGAAAGTTTTTTACATAAAATCGTTTGTACAAAAACATAAAACATTTTTACTAATATTAGTTAATGCATATTATGAAATATCATATACACTTTATTTTTTTTTTTTTGCAAGAATTTTAAAAAAGATTTTTTTATAGATAATTATTTAAAAAGAGTTTCCTAGAAAAGTTTCTTGAAAAGTATCGACAAAATATATAGTTTACGCGTGAAGGATCTTACAAAGCATTCGAATCTGATAAAAATTCTAAATATACCCCGGCTTTCAACCAAATATCCTTTTTTTTTTTTTTTTGATTTTTGATGGATTTAATATTTTAAATTAAGCCAACAATATGGGGTTTTCATTTTTTTCCAGCATAAATTACGTCATTTTAAAGAAATTATCCTGATGATTTTATTTTTTTGCATTTTCTTGACGTTTTCTCTTCCAAATAATAAATATATTAACAATACAATCACAAAAGATGATATATTATGTTGATATTAAGTATTCCGGTTGGTCTATATTTCAATTTATTTTCATATCACACGTGAAAGGGCATGTGGGTCATAATCGCAATATAGGTGCATTGTAGGCGGAGACAACCCGATTGACTGACTAACCTATCGATTCGTAACCTTTCGTTTACTAAAAATATATTTATTTATTTATTTATTTATTTTTTTTGAATGACATGTATTTGTTGTAACTAATTTATACTACGTCATTGTTATCGCACTTATATATGTCTGGAATCTAAAAAAGTAATATATTAAAGAAAATAATGAACTATCAGAACTTTATGTAAAAATATAAAATAATGAGATCCCAATTGTTATAAATCGAATCGTTCGATCAAAGTTATAAAAAGAGGAAGATACATTAAATAGGACACATGAAATGTCTTCAAAATTTAAAGAATTTAAATTTTTGAAAATAATTTAATGCTAAACCACGTTTTAGCATACCTATAGAGATCAACGCTGAACGGGAAAAGACAGGGATTAGTTTCGGATCAATTGGTTAACATTTTACATAATACAAACGTAAAAAATGTTAGTGTTTAATTTAATAAATATATCATACATATATAATAATTATAATCAATACATTTATAATTATATGGTTCGTCATAATATTTTGTTCCGAACATCTCCAAAATATATTTACAATAACGCACTTATTGTATTTATAAATCAGTTCTAAAATCTCATAGGTACGTCAAAATATGAATGTAAATCAATTGCATACTAATCCATAATTGGACATTTAAATATTTAAAGTATCTATCTATTGCCGTTTATGTTTAGCAATCAAAAAGTATTTCAGCATATTTAAATAATTTAACATATTATACACATCACCTAGGTGTCACTTATACATAATATATATATACTTTTTTTCGCCGAGAAAAGTCAATAAGTATATGAGACATCGATCAAATGTTTAAGTGATGTCAGCTTTGAAATATTTTAGCTAATCTTCCAATGAAAAATTTATTTTACCTGTTACATTTCAGGAGGCTTAAACCAAACAAAAAATAAATTCATAACTTTACCGATATAAACTTACAACACAATTGATAATTTGAGTACATCAAGATACAATTTATGAACTTGTTTAAAAAAAAAAAAAATAATCACTAGTTCATTGTATTTAAATTAAACTCTATCATTACGTCATTTTAACGCTGCAGAATTAATTTAAATGATACATGACTTTCAAGTGACATGCTGTTGGAATATTTTCAATAATACGATTAATATATACACATTAACTCGTGATGCTATTAACGGTTGAAAACCACACAGACCTATAATTGTATCAGCTAACTCTGAGCAATTGTTCACGCGTGACAGCGTACGTGAAAAAAATTTCAATTTTCAAATTGTATATGAATTTCAATCCAACCAACTCGAAAAATCAATAATTCAATTTCAATTGTACTAGATGAAAAGTTTCAAAATCAACAAGCAAGAATAAATTTAATAATTTTTTCCGTCAAAAATTACAATTGTAACGGTATTTTGAAATATATCCGTGAAAAAACTTTCAGAATCGAATTGATCCATTCCATCGGAGTGTAAAACATTTGACGGTTTAGAGCTTTGAACGCCGTGTCGATAAATGCTTCATCACAGCGGACACACTCGCATTGGTTTCCAAAGCACAATTCACCGCTGCTGTGTCATCACTGTATCTGTTCCGCTGTCTATACTAAACCGTTTCCGACCTAGTAACGTTCATCTCTCTTACATTCTCTATCTCTCTCTCTCTCTCTCTCTCTCTCTCTCTCTTTCTCTTTGTCTCTCACACACACACTCTCTCTGTACCGTAGATGTTATTATGATTATTAAAAGTATTTTTACCATAATAACTTACACCGACGAATTTAGAATTGAGACAATTTTATCCGTCATGAAAATAAAATAAAAATGAAATAAAATAAAAATAAAAAAATAATAAATAATAAAATAAAATAAAATAATAACATTATTTCAGCACATATATGACACGTAAGTAGATTGAACGTCTACTGAACGTAATAAAATTGTCCGGAAAACCGATTTGAACGATTTCAGGACTCCGATACAAATACGCGGCATGTTTGGTGACATAATACCCGCCGGGCGCGACTGTACGATATCCAATACCGATGCAACATATATAATATATAACGAACATAAATATATTCGAGAATAATCATCTTAGTTATTTACGAGGAATATATGGCTAATTATTTTTGTAATGCGAATGAATGTCTTCACCTCTTCTTGAACGAGGATTCATAATGTATACGATTATTTCTGTTCGAAAAAAATTTTCAAAAACTATACTATGGTAATTTTTAATAAACATTAATTTTTCAATTGCATCCATCAATTTCGGACACAAATTAATTTTCTACATTAAATTTAAAGATTATTAGTTTTCGTTTCTATTATCTTAAAATTAAAAACTTTCTTCTTCCCGTTGAAAATGTTAACTTCAAATAATTACAATTCTTTTCACACTTGCATCAGAAAGTTTGAAATATTTTTTTCAATCAGTGTAAATATCGTTCACACTCGATACGGCTAGAGAGCTATTGTACAAGTACTTCGATAATTACACAGGACATAAGACCAACCGTTTTTCGCGGCATAATGTATCCATTATCTGTCCATACTAATAAATGATGTACAAATTATTCAACTGTGCATTGAAAACGTTCGAAACAGTATTTTTATTTTATATTTTTGTGTCGCTCTAATCATTTCTGGTTCGCAAGTTCGACGACCAGAAGCATTTTATTATCATTTCCCAGCGGAACATAATGCGTTTTCAGCCTTTTCTCAACCGGTACTTATTTAAATAAATCCATTTGTATTCTAGGCGCAGGTGTGGTGTTTTTTTTCCTTCTACCGAATAAACCCCGTATAATATTATCGACCTAGGTATTACAGCACTAACAATTGTTACCTACATTAGGAAATATTATACATTTTATAATCAATATTTTTATGACCCAAAGTGTAATTTTCAAAGGTTACAGATATAGAAGTTTTAACTTTGAGAAAAAAAAAATAATAATGACTGCGGAAACTCCGACCTCAAAATAAGGTTATTTAACTGATATATTTTGGAATAAACAATGATCACATTAACCTAAAACGAAAATAAAAGAACATTAAATATGAAAGTACAATGTTACTTTAAAACACGCCAATTATTACGACAGGAATAATAAATAATATATCGGTGAAATTATGAAAATTACTGTAGTTTATTTGGGCATTGACCGTTGTGACATTTCGTTCAACGTTTTCTGGTGAACTTCCATGGTCCTACAAACAGCATTATTACCCGTGTGATGTTTTCAATTCCTCCGCTGTGTATCAATTATAAATTCTTACAGTACTGATAAGACGTTATTATTAACCATCAAAGAGCTATAATTACGGAATTACTTTTAAAACACAAATAACAACTTAATTTGATATACGTATATCGTTTAGAAATATTACTATACTCAAATAGGAAGCATATAGAAAAGAATACCATAATATAATAATATTATAATTCCCTGCATTTTATTGTAACGAATATTATATATATATATATATATATATATATATAAACATATTATTATATATATTATAGACCCCGAATCAGAGCATGCTCTATAGGTGTGCCGCGATTTTCCTAAAATTATGGTTAGAAACCAGATCCTTCTAGTGCATTTCTTAGTGAATCTATTGATTCACAACTAGCTGAAGAAGAAAATCTATTAGTTTTCTATTGAAACGTACACTATACGTGAAAATTATACTGTTTCGGTCTGTCTGACGTGATATGTAATATATTAAATAACGCTAAAAAAAAAAAATTTCGTGTTTGAGACGTGAACCGTGAACATTTTGTGAAGAGCACAGCAGTGCAATACGTTAAAAAAAAAAAAATTTGAAAACCACCACCCCGGTTGTTGCGTACATGATATCATCTAACCCAATCGTTTCAAATGAATTCACATGTGCGCACGTTTATTATTATTATTTATTTACTTTTTTATATAAGAGCTAACTATAGAGTCGCGCTGTACTAAACCCTAAGGATTATTCTCAACGCACATTTCTAACATCATTCGAGTAACACGCGATCCGACCGTGCACATTGTATTAAGTTATGTAATCACCGTACACGCTGCACTGCACCACGCGGACTCGGCCTATGAGAAAATCTTATACGTATCTGAGGGATCGTAGATATTCCCGTACGGGGTGGATGTAAACGGAACGGAGGTAGAGAGGAGGTTTCGACTAGTATATGTTTTTACCGAAATCGCGTTCCGTTGCCGTGGTTTCCGTACACATTTTTTGCATCCAATCCCTCGGCTTTTACATCTCGGAAGATTTACGTTCGCGTGCTAGGAACCTACACGTGGCGGGATGATAAATATATACGCGTATGGGAAGCACCGCCACGACGTGTGTGTCTGCGTGGCCTGCGGACCGGTGCTCTGTTGGATTATTCGCTACGTTCGGCAGGGCGGCGCTACCCCGCAGACGTGTTCCGCGCGCCATAAACCCAGATGAATGGTGACAATCGGTTTTCCGTACATTGGACCGGATCCAAGGACCGCTATAAAACATTATCGGCTTCCGTCGGCCGCACAGGTTCACCGACACATATTTCCACCCCTGCAGTCGTGTACACACAAAAAAAAAACATACGCATACACGCACAACGCGATGACTCTCGCGGCAAACACGTTATCGTGCACCAGCAGTCTCGACGCGTCAGAAAATAACCCTTCTCGTCCGCCGTATGATTTTAAAATTTTTTTCGTGATTACGTTCGGGTACATTAACATTTCAAAGGGTCCGCGCCACGTGTACCGTAATAACATAGAACGTTCTGTCGCCGTACGTTATTCGTTCCGTCGTCCATTCGTGATTCGGCACGCGGTTAATATACCGATCACAAGCGTTCGTCGACGATTCTTCCGTGTACGCGTGTGATCCGTAATAGCATTTCGACGGTTGTTTACACTCTCGGTTTGTTTCTGGGCGGACAACATCAGTGCTGATCGTTCCACTACGTTCTTTAAAAAGAAAAAATCATTAGAATTCGAGGTTTAAGTTTTATACATGTACCATGGTTTAAAATGTATTTAAGAACGTGATATAAGCCGAGTATAATGTAATGTTGAACGTAAGTCCATCTAATTTTTAAAATTACTACTCTCAACCTCGTTTTACCTGTCACCAATCATCGAATCAGCCCTCGCTTTTCTGAATCTTTTATTATTTTTAAATTTATATGATTTCAATATTCAGTTGAAACTTGTACCTACAGCCCCTTTAAAATCCCTGCGCTATTCGTAACACGGTATAATACCTGAATGTGTAACTGAAAACAAGTATAAATAATTACCACTTTCCTTGAACAGGTAGCATTCTTGTCGTACAAACTCGGTAGACGCAATACGGTTACTTCTAGCTGAAAACTTTTAGCCGCAAACGGAATGTCCCGTGTTCACACAATTGCAGTAGACTTTTAATATAACCGTTATAATTGAATTAACGTAATCACGCCGGCGAAAAATCAACATTTATCATATCATGCCATTATTTAAAATGTGTCTATTATTATCTTAACACGCCACCTATACTTATACGTATACTTATACACCTATATTTGTTTAATGCAGTCCACTGTCCGTTTAATAAGTTTTTAATTTAGTGTCACGCGTACAATACGTTAAATTCGATGATTACCCGTCAAGAGTAACTGCACCGGTATGGTATTGCTATGTTGAAACAGAGTTATCAATTTTCCAAACAGAACAGTTCCTATGTAATTGCGTTACCTATTAATTCATCGTGATACTTTAAATACACACGTTATGTTTAACGTAAGGATCACTGTACACATTAACCGATTAAAAATAAATTGTAAAATATGATTATTTTGTGTTACAATTTCGATAAATTACGGTTATGCTATAGAAGAAAGCAAAATAAACGAATTTTAATATTTTAACGAAGTTAACAACCCGCATCATAAAACACGACCGGTGAATACATATTTCCTAATTTCGTGAAATATTTAATTTGACGGTATGCCGCATCTCGTAAATCCAAATAATTGAGCAATTGAGTGTGATAAAAATCCGTACACTTCTCGTTACTTATCAAATACTCATATAAAGCCGTGCACCTGAAACTTTTCAAAGCTCCGATCAGCTACGGTGTTCGTCCAATAGATGTAGAAATATGAAAAATGAAATTCATCAAGCATACTTAGCTGGCGCATTTTGATGAGAACTAGCAACTATTTTTCACACATCAGTTAAAATAAGCTACACTAAAATATTAATCCTAGCTGTTTAAACATTATCCTGCATATTCCATTATACGACCGATACTTAAATTTGTATTGTATATACGCGTATACGCGTATACAGCATTTTTCTAATTGCTGTGTATACTGTATACTATATGGATCAATCTCGATATGGAATTATTTTCTACTCCCGTCTCGATCATCATAATGATACATTAAAAAGTTTCATTATTCCAAGTGGTTTCTATTTTATTCCATTCAAAAATTATGTTTTTTGTAATTATTGAAATGCAGATGAATGGGTCGCTTGGTAAACTGTAAACTACACTTTTCGACTGCATGTTCGCAGTAAACCGGGCGGGATAAGAACTGTCATGCTGCGATAAATTCATAAATCTTTTACAACTAAACTTGTTTAAGAACAACACTTATAGTACGACGTCGGCGTAATCGCTCACGCTCTTCGTAGTGTCATTAATATATTTCTATTGTAATTTAGTGTTCGTTTTTATTCAAATTTCGGTTACTAAAATTGAAATGCGATCCACACACATCACTTGACTGCTTTTACTGTAATACCGGTAAAACAAAGTAGACTGCATAGATTTATTAATAAATATATATATAAACAAACTCATGGTAAAATTGTGCAAACGAATGCAATATACTACCCGTCATACACTAACTGGCTCTAACTCATACCGTTGCATCCATCGCTGGTTCAGTAAGTTAGCAATTACAATTATGATTAATCTTTGGGAAAAAATTAATTATTCTTCAGTATCAATACCACGATGGCAATTATATATTAGTGACACAAAATTGGTTTTCTATGATGATAACGTAGAACCATCAAATCACGATGCTTTGCACTACAACAAATTAATGCAATTAGTAAGGGACAAAAACCGTTTACATACTAAAGTTATTTGCTGGGGAAAATTTTTCTTTAAAATCCTTATTTTATAGGTCGTATTAAGATCTAAAAGGTATAATCGTACACAAAATATTTGAAATGGTAGACATGGAAGAATAGTTGGTTGAAATATGGCTCGAAAGAAATGACTGTTTTAGTAAAAGTAAAGTATAAATGAAAGAAGCCATATTTATTAGGTACCTAATTAAAAATTTTTATCGTACATCACTCGTTACATCTAATAATATTTTATTTTAAGTGCTTATTAACAATTATAAGTTATACAATTTTATTTAATGTGATTGTTTTGAAAATACATGGCGTCTAACTTTTCAGAAAACTAAAAGTTATTCTTTGACCATATCAAAATAATCACTTATTTATCACTGGCAAATATTTTAAATCGATTAAATGGCAATAACGGTTATTACTTTCAAATTCTTGTACAAAAATATTTTTATAAATGTCTAAAATCTGAACAAATACAGTTTACTACCTAGCAATAATAGTTTAATGTTCAAAAAATCAAACCCCCGCAGAATGAATAATGTTCTAAAAGTAAACTTATGAGTATTACTAAATACCTACCGATTTGTTTCTCTGTAATGTTGAACTATTATATAAATGTTGAAATATGTTTTCAGGTATATACAAAGAGTATCTATCGTAACTTGAAATGCTTCAAAACTTACATCAGTAATTCTATATTTTAGAAATCCTCAATAAAAATAGCTGAACAAGTTATTTTCGTTTAAAAATAAAAATTGATTGCGTTACAGAGAAAAAAAAACTATAATGAATACGCTCATTCGTGTTGCAGTACTAGTTTCTTGTTTGACGTTGAAACGAACACCCTGTGTATATAATATCTCCAATGATACCTATGTACGCATTTTCCTTTTGTACACACACGAAATGTAAGTTTATACGGCTTCACCGTCTGCTTCTACAAAATACAAAATATCGTTCGATAATATTCAAAAATATATATACAAAAAACAAACTGTGTGTAATTTTTGTTATTCAAATCATAATCATTATAATTATGAATAAAATAATTGGATGGTTTTCAAATATTTCACATAGGTTTTCAAATTAAGGTTCGTAATCAATTTATGAAGTCTCGATTTGAACATTATTTATAAATCTTCAATGAAGATTCTTCATACATTTAGTTGAAATTGAGTTTGACGAACGACTTTCGATGTTATGTGAAGTCTAATTAGAATTTTTACTTATGGTGACAAAGTCAGGTAATGACACTAATATTTTTGGTAATTTTAACGCCAAGTAAATATTGCGGAAATTAATATCGCAATAAGTTATCATGATTAATTTAAATGTTATGTAAAAAAAGTATATTTCCTCAACGTGTTTGAATGAAAATTAATAACGCGATCGGATCAATATTAACAAAATCAAAATCATCATTACATTGATAACATTACCAGAGCCGCTTTTAGGGTATGTGAGGCCTCAGGGGTCTAATATATTTCAGGGATGTTTAAATGCATACATTCTGAAACATTTATTTTTTTAACACATCAATTATTGTTATTAACTATTAATAAACGTTTGAAAAATAAAAAATGTAAAATTATGATATTTTTTAAATACAATGTAATCATTATAAATTTAAGACCCTTCAAATTCCGAGGCCCCAGCCTGAGCCCTTCGGTACGGCTCTTCGTTTTAACTTAAACTTAATTTAGTAGTTCCAAATACTCATTGATTACAATAACCACATTTTTTTCTTTTGTCACAAACAAAACACAATCCTTCAGTCAATTTGTGAGCCTTTTGGAGGATTTAATGGTATTTTAATTCAAGTAAACGGTACTTGCGTTAATCATTATGGTTGCAACACAGTAAAATGTGAAATATTATGCGAGGGAGTGTGGTTAAGACTTATCTACAATTCTAATGAGAATGCCAGTTGTTATTTATTTATTTGTTTCTATTATTGTATATTATACGTGAATAATAAATAATAGCTTTGCTGAAGAGGCAAATCTCGATCGGTTGCTAAAAACAAATGACTTTAACGTTTAGTATTCAAAATAATAATAATAGTATGTAAATCACTATTCATCAACGTGAAGACAATGGGAAACGTAAACACGACATAAAAAAAATGGTGAATTCGTACGATTCCGATATTGGTCCTCCGTCCTGACAATTCTTATTGTAAAATACTTGCTTATTTTTTTTTAAGTTACTCCAATCCACACCTATTAACGATGATTTTAATTACTTACCGATCGTTTTGTGAGCTAATCTACATTAGAGTAAGTTATATAATGTTAAATAGATAAACTACTTTTGTCATTTTATTGAATTACATTATAATAGTGTCCCAGAGCTGTTTTTTCTTATATAATGTGCCCTTAATATCATTTTTCGCAATACTTTTAGTAACAAAATAATTATTATTTATCACGAACGTTTTTTCGATAATTTGGTGAAAACTTAATTTAATATTAGAAACTACCATAGTTTTGACTTAACGACCGAAAAAAAAGAAATGTTTCAAAAAAAAAAAAATATATTTATATATAAAAAACAAATTAACCGTCAACATTTGAACGGTGTAATATTTTTATTTTTACTCATTATCTTTTACATAATTTTATAAATATTTCTCCGAAATAAAAACGTTGTGTTTATGAACCCAACCATATGGATGAAATAAAACTAAACAGTTATTCTGAAGACTACTGGAAATATCCAGAAATGTAACACTTATAATACGTAAATAGTTACAGTGCATTTGATAAATTCCTATTTCGTGCAGTTTTAGCATTGCAATTCTAATTTTACAATAATATTTCGAACGGACAAAATCAAATGTCCGAGATAAAGCACTCGATATGATACAACAAATATTAGAGATGTATTGAGAAATTGTTTGCAATTTAAAATATTCGTCGCTGAACATGATAATTATCATAACGAAAACGGCAAAACGCTTTATAAATGTAGAGTAATATGATATGACTATAATTTACAATGGCCATCAGTTAGGACAATTTTGAAAACAATAATTTTTGTAAGTTGTTTATTATTCCTATGTAGATAATTACTAGCTAATGACGTTAAGTGTTCAAAGGCAACATGTACTGTTTGATTTTCAAATAAATATTGATGAAATCCAATAAAAATGCGTTGTAACTGTAGCTGTTTAACTCTCATTAAAACGTGTGATCACTTGTGAATGTATGTTTCTTACGCTGTACACTTTAACCGAATTCAATAGGTATCTCCTATCTGTACGCGTGCGCTTTTCTCCGATTCACGTACACGCAATGCACTTGATTTAAAATAAATCGTACACCGATGTCCGTTTTGTTTAAATAATCAATAATAACCCGACTGCAATGAAATATTTAACCGGGATCTTGTTATTGTATAATATAACATAGTGGCTTTGTATAATATAACATAGCCACTAACCTCGAATTCAACACGAAATGTTATTATGCCAATATCAATAAAAACCGAAAGGCTTTCACGGCAATATTCGTACAGGAAACATCGGAAATAAAATACGTGTTGGACTGCTTGATAAATTTACCACAATAATTCTAAAACTTCGGACACGTCGACATTTCATTATAACATTACTCCTTGATCGAAACATTTGTAATTTATTTGTCAGGCACTGCCCTTAAGTTTTTTCCTATCACTTGTGAACAACCTTAATTTATTTTCTGGACATGTCGCATTACGATAAAGATAAAAAAAAAAAAAATTAAAAAAAAAAAGTCCGCGTTACACACAACGCAATGTTATTTCAGCGCGGATTCGATGACGTCAGATTTTTTCAGCGAAAAGTCCCATACATAATTACACCATAAACCTCTTTAGAAAAACCCTGCGATCAACAACAAAAAATTCCATTAAAAGCTAAAGAGTTTTCATTAGCGTTTATCAATTTGATTACAGTACTTCATGACAAAAAAATAAATAAAAATTTAAATTTACTCCTTGAAAAACATTGACAGTTTTACTGAAAATATAAATTTTCAAACATTTCAAAATTGTACACTCAACATGAATGTAGACGGTAAAATCGGACTTAAACTTTTAACCGTTTAAACCGTAGTTAAGTCACGATCGATTTAACATGGCAGTTTCACACTCTACGTGACATTTTTATACACGCATTTTCTGCGGCCTGAACTCAAAAAATATTATAGAAACAATAAACTGTTCCGCTGTATGAATGGCTTTTAGCGAACATATTCGCGTATCCATTGAATGGAAAGGAAACTATTTCTTGAATTTTGTTTTCAACTTTTTTCTTTTTTTATAAACAAAAAAAATTGCTCAGGATACAATAAACGTATCTACAGCGTAATGTACTTTAATATTGTTGTCTTTCATGTTTTAGATACACCAAAGCTTATGCCCGACGCCCAGCGCTGTCCACAGCCCATTGAGCAAAGTCCCTTCTAACACTTGGCCAATAATCGTACCTATAAAAGTCCATAGCAACATCTGCATAGTACGATATTAACGTATGTTCTGCTTGAAAAACTTAACAAAGTCTTATTAAAGTTCATTTCATGACGGTGAAAATTAAATGTTTTGTAACTGTCGTTTCAATGCGTGTTACGTAACTACATAACTTCTCTACAGGTTGCCAGTTTACGTGATATAATAGTAGACCTCCATATAAAAACGTCAGTATTATGCACTATTACGGAAGAGTGTTTACCCGTTATTTTAACACTTCCGTATTTACGACGAGTTAAAGAGATAGTCAAAAAAAAATAAAAATAAAAAAAAATGTAAAATAAATGAGTGCACACGCTTTGAAAACCGATCACTAGGAAATTCTAAAAAATAATCATACAATTAAAGTATATCGTAGATCAGGCATGTCAAACTCCAAGTATCAAGCGCACATAAACATTTAACGAAAATAAATATATTTTTTACATTTTTTCAATTTTATCCTTTACTAACACAACAGGTATAAATACATATAAAAAACTTAAACAAAAATAAGCATTCAAAAAAATCATATTAATTATACATGAGATAGCTAGTATTTAAATTACAAAAATAAAACATATTAATAATTCTTTTTGGACGAAATTTGGCATCTCTTTTCCTCCACCAACTTCTCAATTTCAGAAGAAATTTTATTGGATGAAGCTTTTTAAACTGAATTTAGATGTGTGTCAGTTAATCTAGATCTAACGAGCGATTTATTGCTATTCATCAATGAGAATAATTGCTCACATAGATAAGTACTAATAAACATAGACTTAATTTTACACGAAAATCTGCGAGTTTCTACGTAACGTACAAGCAACAAATTGTAAAAATCTGGTACACCAACCTCATTGAATCTACATTTTAAATTTGAATCTCGATCAGTTCCATTTGTATATGTGCTGGAACTTTTACTGCGTCTATTGAAAAAGGAGACGTGAACAATTCAAAATCGTTTTCTAAATATTTGATAAAATATCCGACAAAGATCCGACAAAGTGCTGACGTCTTGTTCTTTAGGCTCTAAAAATATTGGCATTGCATCTTTTAACTTTCAGAATCGTTCTAATACAGTGGAGCATGATAACCATCGTACTTACTTCTGTAAATTATGGCAAATCTGAATACTCGCTTTCTAAATCGTTTAAAAAAATCGAAAATTGTCTTTGGTTTAAACCACAAGATCTTATAAAGTTGACCATTTGTTTTACAGATATTATTACATGTGCCATATTAATAACTTTTGTGCATAACACCTCTTGATATGATATATAATACAATGTGTCCTATGAAATGTATGCTCAAAATCTTCATTCGCTTTTTTTCGTCACCTTTCAATGAAACCTTTATTTTTCCCCGTCATAGAAGGAACTCCATCTGTAGCCACAGACGATAACTTCAACAAAGGTAAATCATATTTTTTCAAGAGTTCACCAACAGAAACGAATATACGATAATACGATATAAATTATTAATCTATATTCTTAAATCTATATATATATATATATATATATATATATATATTTATTATTTGTACATATGAAACCATCAATAACACTAATTGTTCGATTAGATTATAGTTTATCAGAAGATGAAGCATTAATAATAAATACCAAAATATATACCATTCTCAAAGAATCTAAGTTAGTTGGAACACAAGATTAATATTTTATAATTTTTTTTTCATTATTCATTTTTTATTTTGTCCATTAATATTACTAGCCGAGGGCCACCACAAAAAATAAGCCGTGACCGCGTGTTTGACATGCCTGCCGTAGATCAACCTTTATTGTTCCAAAATTTAAATCATTACAATTATATTTTTAATGCGTTGTACGGATTTTTTCTCCTTCAGACATTTTCAAATAATTATTTACGATCCGCATAAATAGCAATGTACCATAAACTCAAGTCCGAGAAAATAATACATTACCGATGAAATTTCAAACGCTTTCGATTTCGTGAATGGATAATAATGGTATTTACATGGAAAACGAAAATCGTTTTAGTGCGTTCAAGTGCCACTGTTACTAACTGTGATCAAACTCGATGTACATTCAATTTCAATTATGACAAATTTTTCAAATGGCATAAAATATTATAAGTACTCAGCATGTGAACACTGAACAATGAATACTCGAAAAAGTACTTCTTATAAATAATTTCTCTAATTTTAATTACGTTAGTAATAATGTCAATAATAATTAAATAAATCTAATAAAATAATTAAATACAAAATGTGTCTTAATTTTTTAAACATCCCTTAACTATGTGACTCGCTACGAATTAATTTAATACATTTGTGGCTCCCAAAGTTAAGGTAAGTGGCCACCCGTGTTATACATAGTCACAATATTACATATGATGAAACTAGCACAACGTTTCACGAATCGTATTGCATATATAAGGTTTTACTATTATTAATACGTCTAACGATGGTAAATATACAACTGTTTGTATTGGACAAGCTTCTCATGAGCAGCGTTTTTAGGCAGCAGGCCGATAATTTTTTAGAGATGAAAAAAAAAATCAGAGAAAACTATGATCAATAATTTTAAAAAAATTGTTGGTATAATCTGTGAATAAACTGTGAAGAATTGATGAAAACCATATAAACGTATCGTCTTTCGTTGGTTTACTTTCAAACATACAAGAAATTATTTATTTTAATTAATATTATACCTTTTGGATGTTTGTGTTCGGATTTTAGACAATTACTATTTTCCACATGTATTTGTTGTAGCACTTTTATTATAAAACTTTATATTTTCTAAAAAAATAACTACCTTTCGAAATTCAATCAAAGTCCAAATTTATGTTTTTGACGGTTGAATATTTGATATTTTACAACCAAGAACTTGAAAATGACATGAAATAATTATTTTGTTTTTTATTAATTATCATTATTATTAAAATTGTATTGAAATTTTAAAAGACAATTAAGTAAAAAATCGAGAAAAAGGATAAGGAAATATTACTAGGAATATATCCCCCCTATGTCATTTAATTTTTACACTCAGTTGCAATTGATTCATGAAAGCTTTATGCAAATGAGATTTTCTCGACATTTTATAACATTATAAACACATTTATACTGCAATATCACTGGCAACGCAGTTCTAAAATAAAAAAATCTTTCTTTCAGACGTTCAAATAACTACACGAAGCTCGCAATAAATCCAAAACATTTGAATAAGTTAGTATATAGTGTTAAAAATATATATTCCCTATAACAAATCACCGTCGACGTAGAGAGAAAATAATGTACGCCAGTTCAAATTATCGTAAATAAAAATTCTCAAATCTCAATGTTGATTGTTTAAATGATTTAGATTTACGCATTATTAACTTTTCATTTTATCCGGTATCAAATAAAAATAAAAATAAATACTTGATTATAATTAAATATAACAGTAAGTACATCAAAATGTATTAATTGTATTTAGCTTTTAAACACAAATATTATTAAATGGTATAAAAATTTAAAAATGATTTATCGTGTTTCGTGTTTAGACATTCTTTTTTTTTCTGGATTCACGTGTACAATTAATCAACGTTAAAAAAATGAGTACCATGCACGAGTAAAATAAATATCATAAGAATTAATATTTCTGCATTTATGGTTATAAATGTATTTAATGTTTATTGTATGCACATTAACCCGTTGCAAATAAAATAATATTACATTAGTCAGTAACATCTAATCATGAAAAACTATTAATTTAAAACATAACATTTTGTATGCTATCAAGTTATTTGGTTTACTGTACAATAATGAAAGAGAAAAAAATGTGAGTCGAAGATAGGAAATACAACAAAATCAAATATACGTTATCATGCTATAACCAACGGAACCAGTTGTAGGTATTATTTATTTGATTTCTACAAATAATGTTTGGACGAACTTCAAATCCAAACGCATTATTTAAAATTTTCGAAAAATTAATATCTAATTGAGTTGTTTAAAAACAGAAAAAAATTTCACGTGTCTAATACAATTAAAACGTGTATGAACAGCACTAAAACCACACATTGAAATTCAACCGACAACAGGAGAAATAGTTTTGACAATGAAAGAACAGTGAGTAGAGCTGGGGCGGTAAAGCACGACTGAGCATGAAACGATTGAGCATATACCTTTTTAACAACCCGATTGAGTATAGAATATTATACACGATGTTGCCACATTCACGTTGGCAACATTTTGTAATTTATTATTTTCATGCAGGTTCAGCTCAAGTGTTTAAACAAACATAGGCCAAATTTAGTTTTTGCCGCCCCATACGTGTAAATATTACATTTTTTTTTTTTATACATAAAAATTGTTCTGAAAAAATTCCACCCTAGGCGTGGGCCTATTTTCAGGTATTATTACACCAATTATTATGATATACGCGAGCCGTGAACCCAACCCAGCTTTATCGACAATGTTTAAACATTTAGCATTGGGGGAAAATATAAGATAATTAAGGTACAATTTCAAAATTATTGTAGAAATAATATTGGTGTTCCATCACCTATAATCGTATCACATAAAGTGCATTTCATATAAATGCGTATAGTTTCTATTTTTTTTAAAAAATGGATCTAGACAGTATAACTATAATTTTATCTGAAAAAAGCAAATAATTGGCCCTAGTGAATTTTTATAAATATCAATAAATTTTGTACAGTAAAATTCAAAGTTGAAAATGACGTTTCAAAGTTTTTTATGCTCAATCGTGTAAGTTTTCTTTTGTATTTTAATATCATTTTTGTTACACCGAAAATTTTGCTCAATCGTGTCGCAAAAATGGTGTTTTATGCTCAATCATATCCCAACTGGGGAAATAGTTGACAAATAATTTATATTAATACCTTCTAAAACATAAAGTGTAGTTTTTAAGAAGTGATATTATTTTATAATCCAGGCAACCTATTATTGATATAAATACTAAAAAACATCGATATTGATTTTGAAACTACGTACAAATGGATATTATACGCAATACGCACGCATCATATATAATGTTTAACATGCAAATGGTATATAAAATAAGTGTTAAGTTTTGAAAAAAAAAATAAAAATTATGATAAATTACAGTACATAGTGAACTCCATTCTTATACACCATTATTAGATGACAGACACTTAATGCGCTGATATAAATACCAACTGTTATATTGTTCAAGCACAAGGTCGTTTTTAAAATAATAAATATATTTAGTAATTTGAAAAAATAATAATAATAGTAAAATAATAAAAATAAAAAACTACGACAAATATAACTAAAGGGCTAAATTAAATATTTTAAGTACTATTTTTTTTACTAAATTTTGTAGTCCGTTCAGAATTGTTTCTGAATTGTATTCACTAATTTATTTTATTTTTTTTTCATCACATACAATATTATAATAATCATATATTTGTAACTATTTTCAGTTATTTACTATACTAATGGAAAATGATATAGGTAAATAGTGTACTGATAAAGTAAAAACCCTTTAAATAATAAACATTTTCCCCCTACGTTATAAATTAATTAATAGATTAAAACTTTTTATGTTTCCACATAACCAAAATTTGGACAATTTAAAACAATCTGATCTTTTTTTAGCTATTTATTTTCTACCCAAAATTGTATTTGCACGGACTTCAACAATTTTATTTACAACTATGTTAATTTTATAATTATTTTAACGCCAAATTCAAGGCACAAATAAAAGGGACAACTACGCTGTATTATTAAAATATTAAGATTAGAAATTCTTCGTTGCGTTCCGCGTGTATGCAAAATATTTACTGCAAATATTGCACGTTGATATAATATTTAACAAGTCTGGGATCCACTGAAGATGAGAATTTAATCTCCCGTTCCGTTGTTTTATTCAGTGATTGTCACTGGGCCGAGAAAATAATACATCGGATATTACCCAAAATCTAATATTTATAAACTAATGGGATTCCGTTAATATTTCGGTTGAAAAAAAAGATACGTATACGAAATAAGATCAACTATTTGCGCTTCATCTGCGTTTTTTAATACATTATATTTGATTTACATATTAATTTGCACTTTGTAGTTATCTTTAAAATAATTAGGAATATTTAATATGCAAGTTCTCTGAAGTGACTTGTCGAAACTAGTGTTTAAACAAACCTATAAATAATACTTACTTGTCTCACTTCACGGCGTGTGATTGATAGAATAATGCTACTCTGACGATTATGCATTTTAGATTATGAAACGAACATTAACTATGAAACAAATAATCGTTAGTACAACCAGACAAATATGTCATAGCAATCCTTAAAATATGAGCTCATGTGCCTACTATGTGCCATTTGCTTGAGTAGTTATTATTAATTTTTCTTATAGCTGAGATCATTCTAATACTTAAGTATAAACCATAAACACCAAAAATGTAAATATCAATGGAAAGTGTTTTATGAGAATATTATTATTTTGAAAATAAATTATCGATACTGTAAAGTATAAAGTTATAGTATATTTTCTATAATATTTTCCGTTCGATAGTTATCAGAAGAAAATTCACAATGACTAAAAATATAATTGTAATATTTTTAACAAATAATTCTGTCAATCGAAATAAAATTGGAAATTTTGAATCTATAATATTTTCCAACAAATGTTATCAAAATCAATTTAAATAATTAAAACATCAATGAATCTATGATACAAATTAACATTTTTGTGTAATTATAAATCAAAATTCTTAACAAGATAATAATACAAAATATTTGTAGTAATTGGAAAAAATCAGCACATACAATTAAGAACTACCAAGATACTAAGAATGTTATATGGTCTTAAAATTTGAAATGATACTAAATTCTATCAATGCTGATAAAAGAGTGAAATGAGTAGAGTAGTGTTTGTTTCTTAGTAAATAAAAATTGAACGAGAACAATGTGTTAAAAAGTTTGAATAATCTTAAATGAAGAAAATCTCGTCAACCTGCTGGTTTAAAATTGAACGCTATGTAAAATTAAAATTAAATCATAATCAAAATTAAAAACTGAGATGTTTTTGGTCTGGTACTCATTAAATATTGGAAATCATCAAACAAATATTCTACTTTTATTTTTATTTTCCGTACTTCTTAAAACGACCGTCATCGTCTCAATTAATGTTGCAACCCTTTGATGGAACAAAAAATATAAATACCCGGTTTGAAAATTTGGTCAACAGTGTAGGTGCTGGGAAATATTATAATCGATATTTTCTCGCCCGTCCTATTACCATTAATCAACACTAGAGAGATTTTTTTCAGTCTGTAATTTATTAATAAACGCCATAACTTCATAGGGAAAAATATCGTTTTTGTTATGAAAAAGTCTAGATAATTTCTAAAAAAACAAATTTGACTAACACCATATTGTTGTTTCAAAAATAATTGTGGTAAATATTACATTAATTTTATTCGTTTGAAGGTACCTAAATAATAAAAATCTCAGAAATAACATAACACGTAGTTCATCGTAATTAATAAAAATGTTAAACTAACAATAGTAATTAACAACGTAGATGAAGAAAAAAAAATATGTCATATAATTTTAAATATAAATGATTCTATCGAGTGATGTTTGAACAAGAGCTCTGTTTAACGGTATAATTGCGGTATTTTTATTTTTTTTTAAATAAGCTATCAATACTCAGGATCGATGTAAATAATTTACATGATTGTATTCTTCTTCTTTAAAATAATTATAAAGAAAAAATACTATTAATTTAATAAAATTGCATTGAATTTATGATCACGATAACGCATAACGATGGATGCGAAATATAATAATTAATTTCAATAAATCAGTTCCGCATGTCCGAATGACAATAACGATTTATTGCGATTCTCTGCAACAGCAAAATAACTGCTTTCGTCGCACGAGTCAACGAAATGGATCGTTTGCTTCATTCTGAAATCTCTCAGGACCATATAAATAACTGTCGTCATCCGAAGAAATGTTTCGTCTGCACTGTGTTCCCAGACCTGGTGGAATGACTAGCACAATGTTTTCAGTCGATACAAGACATCTATAACGCCATGCAACGTATACATTAGTCAACCGAGTAACGTACATGAGCTGAAAATACAAATTTGGATCCTCTCGTTCGTCCAGTTTCTCCTGTTCATCAAACTCACTTCGTTAGTAAACTCTACCATAATCCGCATGGGTAAACATTACTATTATGACGATAGAAAACAGCGCTTTTATTAAAATCCATAACCCTAACCACCAACAGCCCTGAATTATATATGAGTATCATATAATACAAGGAACTGAAACTGTACCGAAAATAACTGGTTTTGGAAACGAAACCCTAATTTAAATTAATTTTTAAACCCGGAAACAATACTTTTTTATAAAGGTTTTTTATGTTAATTTAGATTTTATTAAAATTGCATTATTTAAGTTATATATATATATATATATATATATATCATAAGTTATTAATAAGAACTAAACAAATAAGTAAACATATTATCATTATTATTAAGATTTATAAAATTCAAAAATAATTTTTTAAGTACCTACAATTTATTTGATACAGGAATTTGCATTATGTGATAGTGATGAGAAAATTTTTAACTTATTTAGTCTTCTCCTTAGTTCTAAGCTATTAATACGATATCTTGTTGAAAACTATTATTGATCACCATAATTGATAGTATCAATTTGATACCAATTAACATTACTTATATTATATTAGATTTCATAAAGAATCAAAACAGAAGAAAATTGTCCTTACATAAATGTAACACCAACATTTTAAACGAGATTTTGAGAATCGAAAAGAAATTGAAACCTACTTCTTTTTTTTTTAATTTAATTTTAGATTTTCTAGGAACCGAACCAGAACCAGAAAATTCGTCAAGGTTCCAGCCCCTGATATAAACTCATGTTTACGTTTATATGCAGATAAGAGTTGACGTTTTATCTAATGGTATAATGAACCACCAAAAAAAAAATTAGGTTTTAGTGTCATTAAACAGGCGCTTGCACTCGGCAAAACCGGTATGAATATGATAATTGATTTAAAATCAAATGACTTAAGAAATCAAATATAATTACACAAATGTAGTTTTTGAAATGTAATTTTGTGATGGACGAATAGTATTATTACCTGTACACGAACCGACTGCAAAATTACAAACAGCCTCTTCGTGCGTGTGTACAAGTATGTATAACATGTTTGCTAGTGTAATACTTTAAAACTACTTTTCCGTTTTCCAATCTCGGACCCAAGCACGTTTTCTACCTCTTATTCTTTCCGTCTTTCATTCTTCTTCTATCGCCACCAGACACACGCACTCCCACGCACCTTACGTGCGAGTACCTACGTTACGTCAACCCCCACTACCAAACACACGTTAACCCTCAGCGGCTCTGCCCTGCAGCACGGGTATTCCACAAAACAGCTTCCTTGTCCTGTCTGTTTACCGTACTTGTGTATATACATGTATACAAATTTATTTGTTTATGGTCTGTAAAAACGTACGCGATACTATAGTCATTTATAACATTCGCGTCATTCGTTTTGGCGTTGAACAAACTCTTTCACATCCGTAGATACCGCCACATGCCACCGAATGCGGAATGACAACATTTATATGGACAAGTGGACGACAGAACGTGACCCGTCACACTCATCGTCTTGCCCCGGCAACAACACTATACAAATACGTGCGGCCAACAGTCCGATTAACATACAGACAATGCTTAAATCGTTCATGTTGAAAAAAATTAAAAACAAATCACAGCCAATGAATAACAACACTACTAGTCTAAGAACTCAACCGTATACCATAGCAACCATGACGTTTACTAACAATTATATTTATTATTATAATTATTATTATTATTTAAGTACTAGATTGTATACAAATATATAATAAAATGAACTGCTTATCTTATACAGTACACCTGCTGAGAGTGTTTGATCAGTTCTTCTTATATATATATATATTTATAGATATATAAAAGGAACTCTGTATAAAATGCTCAAGACTTTTTACTTTTTGTCATTTTGTTTATTGACATTTTCAAAAGAAGCTAAGAAAATATGAACCTTTCAATTTTCTAAAATTAGCTAAAATATTTTTTTAATCATTATATATCTTTTCGATTAAAATTTTTTTAGTTACAATGAAAACAAAAATCGATTTTTTTCGAAAACCGATGTCCTATAAATGTTGCCGTATTTATAAAAATGTTCTTCGATTTTCACAGATATTTATTAAACTATTGGGAAATTTGTAAAATAATCTCCTATAATGTACCAAATAGATTACATTTCCTATCAAAATGTACTTATGGTTGTGATGATCAAAGTACTCCATGTAGTTGATAACTGTCACTAAAGAAAACACATTAAGATAGAATTAATATAATCATTATTTCACTAAATGTCTAAAATTAAATATAATGGAAACAACCTTTTTTTAATCTTCAACAATACTAAATGTAAAAGTTATTTCACTAGTGGTAAGAATTAGAAACGTAATTAATGTGCAAAGTAACATATGAATGATACAGCCATTGGTTTAATTTTCAGACACACAAAAGGTGTTTAAATGTAGGAAATAAAACATTTTAGGTTAAGTTAAACGCAAGTACTTAATATCTTTACCCTCGTCAACAAAATAAAAAATTAAATTAAATATTATAATGTCTACTTAATAACTTTATCCATTCACTTTATACACATACACACACATACACTAACACACACACACACACACACACACACACACACACACACACACACACACACACACACACACACACACACACACACACACACACACACACACATACATACACACACAAACACTTACACACACGCGCAAATACATACATACACAAATAATTATGTACATGAACTTATTATAGTATTAATTATTTAAATTTCATTAAGATAACTTTAACTAAAATATAATCCAAAGCTCGTTTAATATTTAATAACAACCGTTGAAAACTAGAGTGTTCACATATACGTAAACTAATCAAATTACTGTCATAGATAATTACCTCATCTTTATTGTACTGAAATTCCAAATACTAATATAAGTAATCCTGACTAACAAATAAATACGGTAAGTATTGAATTTCTTGAAAAAAAAAAGAAAGTTACACGATATGGCATGGTTACACTACTAAATTCCAAAACCACTTGTTCCAAATTAATTTACCAAATACTATAAAACGTCTCTCAAACTTATATACGTGTGTCACATAATTTTTAAATAACCACGTATAATCGAAATTACAATCAATTCGCTCTGATCAACTGAATATTAACTACAGGAAATTAATTTTTACATTTTTCACAATAACCAGATTATAATCATTGATGTAATTGTAAACGATGCCTTACACATTAGTTCAATATAAAGTTACTTGTATGTATTATTTATGGCTGTATTAATTGTTATATAACTGTTCTGAACCAAATTTTTGAGCGTATATTATTAATAATAAGTAAATAATAATTAATATACTACCATTTGACGTAATGTAATGAGCGTTCTTGAAATTTATCATGATTTGTCTTTAAGTTTTCTTCTTTTATGATTCACATACTTAAATTAATTCAAAATATTTTGTGCAGATGCTACTGAAGGGCTATAATTGCTTAATGGCTTCACTAAAAGACATTATTGAATAAAGAAAAAAAAATCCAGACAAGACATTTTTTGGAATAATTGTCAAACAACAAAATTAAAGGATGATAAAAACGATGAATACTGATGAATTCAAAATATTTTATTGTTCGACAACAACCACTCTACCCAATTAAATATAATATTATGTACTTCTGGTTCTTAAAAATATAAAATAATATTTTTAAGTACAACCAATTAATTTAGTCTAAAAAATGACAATTGTTGAGAAACTGCAGTTCAATATTTTCAAAAAATAGTTCTTTGAGAATTTTGATCATAATAACTGTTGAACACAATTACTAATTAGTGTCTTCGATATTACTCCAGGTGGATATCATTTAGACTTAATCGTGTAGAACAAACTTTATTGCACTTTTAAATAGAAATGAAAATTCATCCGTAATATTGCAATAAAAACTATATGAAATCGATATTCATTTTTTTGACGTTTATCATTCTGTTATCCTTTGTGTCATCGTCTTTATTTAGATCAACAATAAATTAGATTAATTGTTTCATGGGTCATACAAAATATTGGTAAATACAACACAAAAAAACTGAAACTTAATTATTACTTATAAACATTTACAACGATGATGCTTGTGAAATGTTTACCAAAAATGAATAAATAAGTTATCCATAGTTAGTGTGATGAAATTGTGAAAGAGTAAAACAAAATATTTATTTCGACTTGTAATTTTATTAGTTTCGCTGATCAAAATAAAATAAACAAAATGTATTCGACTTCTGACACTTGAATATTTTCCTTGAAACCAGATTATTAAACTGATACTTTCATATTATTTACTTTTTATAAAATAAATTAACTTATTCCTTACTATTTTAGGAAACCCTGTTCATACAAATATCGACCGGTTAGTGACCGATAAATTAGTATGATATCCATACGACACTGCATTAACCTACATGCTGCCGATGCATTCGAGGCGCAAAAGTAATACAGCAAATTAAAAACGTACATAAAACCAAAAACACAATCAACGTTAAAATATAAATACACGTAGTACGTGTGACCTTGTAATGCACAACAATGTGTACCATGCATTATAATATAACTAGAATACATATTCGAATCGATATTATATATATTTAAAAATATATAAAAAAAAAAAATGTATGAAAAAATGTAGTAAAAGAGACAATAATTTTGTTTAAAAAGTTCAACTTGCCACAAAAGTACTTCAATTCAGAACCAATGTTCTATCTGTTCTTTCTGTACAACAGTTTCAAAACATACGGCTGAAATCTTTAATAGTCACATGACATCTATTGTGAATGCCTAGCATTGATTTTGTAGTCTTATATCATGACGTTTGCGTTATTTTTCAATATCAATTGTTAAATTTCAGAAGTAACGAGTATAGAGTTTATATTTTCTAGTTAAAAAGAAAACGAAAACAAAAACAAGCCAAATCAAATTTAATAAAATAAAATATATGTTCCAAAAATCTGCTGAAATTACTCCGAATATCTGCACTTTAAATATGTAAATGTTTGAAGAAACATAAAAAGTAGAATTTTATTCAAATACAGGTAACTCTAATTCTTTACGCATTCCTTTTATAGTACAAGTCTATACATATACACGATTAGTTTTCCGATAAATCAAATGTACTTGAGTGTTACGCAGATTTTATTATATACTACAAAAATGGACTATACTCGTATAGTGTTATTAAGTAATTAATGCGTATAATTTATTGCATACCGGTAACACAGAATCAGACAAATAAATTAAAATATAAATTTCTTATTGCAATACATCAACATCATATACTGAATTATGCAAATCATAAATTAATCAGTATAGAACTTTCAAAAAATTATCCTCGTTGCTCTTGAGATAATTCTAGCTATGCTTTATATACATCAATTGTAAACCGATTAATGAAACTTGAAATTATTTGATCGAAATACTACGAGTCCTTTAATACTATGTAATAAAAAAGAGATTTACGAAATGACATTTCAATAAAATAAACCATTAGTTACAGTTTTGACTTGTTTCTTTTTAATATGAAAATATTATTAAAACTTTCAATTACAAAAACGTAGATTGAACATTATTAGACATCATGAAAACGTTACAATATCTATTTAAAACTTACAGACTACATTATATTTTGGCGAGTAATTTGTTACCTCCGATATAAGAATCATAATTAATAATAACAAATTTTGTAACATATTTTCCAAAATAATATAAAATGTGTATATTATAATGATGAAACTTTTTTTAAAAAAATAATAACGGGATGAGAAATTATAACTTAAAAAAATTAATATGTAAATTGGTATTTAACCGCGAATTAAATTGTTATGTGCTAAATTTCAAATTTTTACAATAATTACATTAAGATTTTTTAAATCTTAAAATTTAGAAATTTAAGAAATTAAATTTTTGTAACATATTTAAAAATACAATTATTGTACACGTATAAATTTATTAATATATTAGTTATACATTATAATAAAATATTAAAAATCCAATTTTATTATTTTGTAGAACGATTATAATACGTGTCATAAAACCGAAAAAGCTTCAAACTACAGTACATATAATATGACTAAAAAAACGTTTATTATGAAATCATATTTACAGCTGCTATTTGTCAATGTATATATTCAAAACCTAGTGGCTCGTGTGGGATAATATAAATTGTATGAAATTAATTATACAAACGTGGTCCTTAAGTTAAATTATTAAATAACTGAGTTAGTTATATCTCTGCCGGACATAACTGTGGCAGAATTAATATATAGGTACCTATTTAGATTACATGATGGCGTTAAATTGTAATTTATTAGCGTGATGTGGACGTGCATCACAATCATTCGTTATATCATAGAGATTTAATCATTCAAAACAATGGAAAATGTATTCATTCTGTCTACCCTGTTGAAATTTATAAGTCAAAACAACATTGACTTTACGCCTCGGTATCAACGTAATAATAACGAATCCAAACGTCTTCTATCGAATCGTTTCGAAAAATTATATTTAAATAACGGCGGCTTAATATTCGTGCAGAATAATTTCTCTAGGATTCTTGTTAGCTTAACGTGCGACCCATTTAAGCAAAAAATTACGTCACAACAGCAAATTTCATCGAACCACGTTAATGGAATCAAATCCGTTGCTTTGGTGTTATTATTTATGAACGCCATTCCCTATTGTTATATCGGTACATACGAATGACTTCCCATCAATCTCTCTAGAATCGCCTTCCATCTTTTTTCCTCTCCCAAGTTACTCGAATATCCGTTGATGCCGGGTAGCTATTTTGTATTCGATTTATCCCTTATAAACGATTGTCGATGATAAAAAGTAATAGTTTATTAACGCGATGGATGGCGATGCGAGATCGGTAAAAACATGTTTTAACGTTCGGAAATAACAAAAATATAGATATATTATACACAACTGTGTTATCTAAATAATAAATTATTTTATATTGTATACAATGTTCTTTATAGAATTACATTATTGCAACTATAGCTCAATCTCGAACAACAATATAAGAAGTAGTTGGTGTAATATAACTATTAACTGAAGTATATTGATTGGAAAACATAAAAAATAAACATATACCACGATTAAACGCAAAAATAATAAAGACAGTTAAACGTAAATTTGATATATTTCCTTAATAACAGATAATTGTTTTCTCCACCAAATCTCGATATTTATAAAATATTTTATTATTATATATTTTATTTATTATATATATTTTATTAAAATATTTATAAAATACAAAATGTCACCTACAGAAAAATGTATCTATTTTTATAAAATAAAAACTAACCATGACAATTTTATCGATTATATATAGATAAATCGTATTTATATTTTCCATCAAAAAATATTTCTGAAAAAAAAACTTTCTAAATAAATCAAAAGATATTTTTATTGAATTTGCCGCCAAAGTTGAGTAGAATAAGATTGAAATTGTTTTGACTGCAGTAACATATCACAGGATTGTCAATGTTCAAATTAGGTATTATTAGTTTTTTTAATAACAATTTAACATTGTACTGAAAATAAACTTTTAAATTATTTCTAGTTATAAAATTTTTTTAATTTTTAAATACAATTTGTTTATAATGTACAACACAATCGAGATTGCATCTATAATTTTAATAATTTTTCTTGAATAGAATTAGACTGAAAATACTGTAAACTATGTTTATATACTGTGGTGATACAACATTCTATATGTAGTGTATATTGTATGCGCCATATTGAAAATAAAATAATGATTAATTTTGTACTATCCGAATATTTTAAAATTTATTATATTTTTAATTCAAATAAAATAATAAACAAAAAAATAATATTCCTGTTATTATTGCTTATCGCTCAACTTGACCTATAACAGCGTTATTGTGTATATGGAAATGTGTGTGTATGTATTTAAATTTACGTAAATAGTTATTATATATTTCAAAATAACAATAAATTATCATAGTCAAAAAGTGCTTTGAAACAAAAATCATTCAACTTAATTTTTTAATATTTTTAAGTTACATATTTGTCTAAAAAATTATCTATTGAAAGCAAACGGGTAATCTTGCGTTACAATTAAAAGCTAAACGATTTCTCAGAAATAAATCTTATAGTTTATGTAGAAAATGAAAGCAAGATAATGATTCAAAATTAAACAAATTATATTGGATAATCCAGATAAAACCATAAACACACCAACGAATAGAACAAACTCTTTGATAACGGGCATGGTTATAAATTATTACAACCAGTAACTGTTCGCTTCCAGTAAAGTCGTGCATATTCATATATAATCAGCAGAATTTACCTTTTGAAGTTACCATAATATAGTATGTTCATAAAGCAATACATTTATTATAGAATTCAGATGAATTTTATTGTAAACAATCTCAATTAGTGCTATTTTCATTATAAAAGTTAATAATATTTGACATGTAAAATATAAATACTAACGAACATAATGTTTTTACTTGATTTGTGTTTTATCACATAAACATCGCATTTCAAGTCTGTTTTGCATTTCATTGATTTTAATACGTGAGTTCTATAACTAAAATCGAATATTTAAACGTATTTAATTAGAATTAAATTGCGGAATTGGGTACCTTTTTCATATCCATAAAAACACATTAAATAATATTATAAAAATTCGATTTTATTATTGAGTACTCATACGCTATTGTAGATTTTATAGGGTTCCATAAACGGCAATTAAAAATAATTTTAAACATTATACAGAGAATGCATAAATGAAATAAAAATTAAATGGAGATTAATAAAAAATTAATATTCAGAAAAATATTCGAACTGCAAGTGTGAATGGAGAAAAAAAACTAGAAAACTGAACAGCGCTGTGAGTTCACAATAAAATGTCGACACATATTGTGAAGAAAACCGCAATTGTACAACGCCGTGGATTTCGTTTGAATACCGATATGTGCATACAATCCCGAGCAATGACAATTGAAATGATACTGTTTTATTTTAGATTCCGAACTATTTTTCCGCGAGAATGAGATAGATAGAGAGTAGGAGAAACTGACGATGAAAAATCATCAGTATAACTAAACGAACGCGGCCAATGCGTTTACATCACAGTGTAAAAGTGATTGTATATACGATCTTGTAATGCGTGATCCCTCTCAAACGCGCGAAATGCCCAGTTTGAACCTCCTGACACTTTATTGTGATATGTTACATCCGGAGTACGCCGAGATCGGCTGCAGTACCGCGTAATGTGATGCGTGAGTATAACGGCACATTACCCAACCGTGTCTTTATCCGTACCACAGCAACGGCCAAACGTCTTTTATTGATTAATAGGTAACGTAAACTAAAAGCTCAAGATTATTCGGGCAAATGTAATGTAACGGAGGGAGCACATACTATGTGAGTGAGTACAGAGAGAGCAGGCACAATAATCGGCTAATATACGGCAATTCCTCACTACTCGAAAGCGCGCGTAGTATAACCTACACATACCCATACACACAGCATGAATATAGGATTGAATGGGAAATAAAAAACTTGGAGAACACAACATTTTAATGAAATCATCGATGAGCGGAAACTAAAACTATGTATACGAACGAACATGAACCGGGTTGTGAATACACTCATTTTGGGTTTTTTTTTTTGTTTTGAATGGAAGGGGTACGCGGTTTACCGCTGATGATTTTTCGTTGTGGTTTCGTTTTTCCCTTACTCTAACTCCCTATCAAAACGCTCTCCGACTCGTATAACAGAGGTGAAAACAAAACAATTTTGTTCGTTTTTAAATCAATAGTTCAATAATCGTGTTGAAAACATAAAAAATAGTTATAAAAGAACGTTACGTATCACAAATGCACGAGCGTATTTTAAATTATTGTACTGTTCATAATTATAATCACGAAATTGTGTTAGATGTGATAGTGTACGATTTTTGAATATGGTTCATCAATTCACCCTAGGCATCCCCGAAACACGCAATTGCTTGCACGTTCGTGTTCTTTATACGCGCGTGTATGATATTACGAAAACAGTTAATTTTTCCGGGCGGCTGGTCGACTGCCGAGTTCGCGAAACATGCTAGTTTTTCGGGTCCGTACAGCCACGTACAATGATTGTGTGTGGTTTGACCTGCGGTTAGGTTAGTTTGGACTGGGTACGTATTCCACTGTAGAATCCGGGAAAATTCCCTTGAACTGTTTAATTCCTTAAAATTACTTAATAATGCACTGAGAATTTTTTTTTTACTTTTTGATAATTTCTGTATAAATCACTGTTGATAAAACGATTTAAAATGATAAAACGTAATTAAATTTAAAAAAAAATGTTTGGTCGAGAAAAGTTTTACAGACAGAACCGGGCGTGTTCGACTTTAACGCTTTTCGACAGGGGCAGGGGCAACAGTATTCACGTCAAAGTGTGCCAAGACCACAAGACGCGATTTCAAATTGGAATTTCGTGTCCGGAAACTTCCAAGAACCGCGTACGCGCCAAAAATTGGTGGTCAACAACGCGCAAACGAAACTTTCTCGTTCTCGTTGGACGGGTGCACGAAACACGAACTCGCGGCGGGGATCGATCGGGAAAACAATGCACCGAAAAGTGCCGGAACTTTGATGACCGTCGTACGCGGTGCAGCTGGCGTCGGCTAAGCGCGGGCGGCGGCGAACGGGACAACCGTCGGACACGCGCTCTGTACGGCCGCCGCGTCAAGACCAAACGGCGGCGCGATTGACGGTTCGCATTCTTTTCCCGGCACACCGCGCCGCTCCGGTGGCGTTTCTCCTGCGCGCGCCACGCGTTATTGACAAGACGGACGTTATCCTTCGAAAGAGTTATTCGTCACGTCAAACGCAGCCACGGTATCCGCTCCGGGTGGGCGTGCGCGTGCGTACGTTTCGTTACTCGGCGAACGTGTGCGGAGGTCGAAACTGTATCCGTACGTGTATAACCGCGATACGGCGAGCAAGGCTCCGCGGGACGGGTGCGGACAGCGGCAAAGCGATCGAGTAGATAAAAACGTCCGCACCACACACGCCAAACGGATCTCGAACGAACGGGCACTGGGCTCGGTGCTGCTCGATGGGAACCAAACACATTTAGCAACGAGACGTACGCTTTGTGCGTGCGTGTGCAACACTCGATCGAGACACGGTACCGCGGTAAAGACACGGTAAAGCTCTCCGCGCGGCACAACCGCGAGAAACGGAATGAACCGCACGACGACCGTCCGAGTTACGATGTTCGCTATCGCCGAACACGCACGTGTGCCCGTTACACACCGTTATTAATGAACCTCGGGCGGTGAAGTTGTTCGCGGTAACATTTGTTTTAATTTTGCCAACGGCTGCATTTCCGCGCCGCGGTAACCGGGACGGGGAAAGCGGAATGCCAGACGAGTGTTGCCGAAGTACAACGGCGGTGACGCGGGAGACGCGTCTAGCGCATACGTGTGTGCTTATCGCTACGCACGTGCAGTGGTTTTGAGTGGTTGCGAAAACGTTCCGAACCGTCGGACCGTTGAAAAACTTTTTTTCGCTAGACGCAGAACCGTATCAGGACTCCTAACAGTTTAAATTCATTCGTCACGTTTGGGAAAAACCAATTTTATTTCCTCCTGGCTTATGATAATTAAGCGATGATAATTAGTCGTGGTCTGCGGTCTACGCCTATACTAAAAAAATACGATAAATCATTGCCAACAGTAAAAATGTTTAGCACGACTGTATCACTTGTAAATGCAACTCTTTTGCAACCCCCACTTTGTCAGGTTATACGTATGCGTTATATACATAGCAGTTGCATAAATATTAATGTAAGGTTTCGATTTGATGCGAACAACTTATTTAATGATACATAGAAGAAACACTTACCGTAAATAATTCGTTAGTACAGTTTCAAAACATGTTTCGAATAGTATTTAATTTAACGAAAAAAAGTATAATCTTTACAGAAAAATTGAACAAAAACATAAAAACAGTTTAACAAGCAGTAATTCAAACTTGCCGCGCCGAGATTTAGGAAAGACGGCCATCATAGAGGCCTACTGTAGACAAGCGTATAACGTATAATTGATATTTTGACGGCAGGTGGCGTTGTAAAAATGGATTTGAGCGAAACTTGCTTACATTTGGTTTTCTTGACAGTCATTATAACTCGTATATTAAAATACAATAATACATTGATAAAATTCTTCAGATAAGTTATGAGATCGGAGTATGGAATACAAGTATAAAATAAAACAATACATTGAAAAGTTCGTAACCAAACTATGAGTGGTTGCCATTTTCTGGATTTGGATTATTTAACTAGATTTGCGAGTGAAAAGTTCCAATTTCTTATCATTTTCAGAGCGAAGTTAGTCCATTATCCGCACTCGTGTGCATCGCTCAATATCATTGTATATGGTTTGGTAAATATTTATAGCAAACGCAACATAAGTATTTATGCGTTGTTGAACAAGCTCATTGAGTCCAGAGTCTATAAACAGTGGTCGGATGATAAAAATGTATACACTGTCCCGAGTACCAGTAAAGTTATATGTTATGACGATCCCTTCCTTATTATCCAGTCACTTCTAATATATTGAAAATATTTTCTTGCGCTTCGACCCGAATAAAATGTTAGTACTATCCTGGGTTTAAAAATATCACCTTAGAATATATTTTTTCTGTAACAAATTCGTCCGCAAAAATATCTCCCATCATAAATTCACTTGAAGTAAACGTCTATAACACGCTCTCTCTCTCTCTCTCTCTCTCTATCTTTATCTCTCTTGATCTCTCGTTTTATTTTAAAGCGTATAAAAATGAAAAACCTAATCTAACCGGTAAACAAAACGACAACCTACCTTGTAAAGAAATGTATATTTTATTGGAAAGTAAAATCGTCTTAATTTGCAAATCACTATTTATACTCCAAGTTTAACATAAACTATTACGTCTTCTTAATTATTTCATTGCACCGTGTATACGTTCTTAAATCATTTTCACGTTTTTTAAGCTATAGTACGCAGATGAAAATTAATTAACGTATGAAAGTCATATTATTACTATACTAGTCATCATTTCTGCGCTCGCTTTCAAACAGATCAATGTTCAAGATTATGACATATAATTTGCTACAGAACAATAATTGAAATAATAATAATAATAATAATAATAATGACAAATAATAGCATTGTACGCTTTGTACGCATATATATATATATATATATATATATATATATATATATATACACACATATATATTTCGTGTATTGTATTACACGGTAGCATAGTGAAATTCAATGGTGGTCGGGAAAGGTACTGTGGTATGAGAAGAACCTCAGAGACTTCCTATGTCAATTATCATAACAAATTGCCTAACACACACCCTTTTAACACGTTATCGTATGCGCAGTGACTCCCAGCAATCGGCAAATATCGTGCTTTGCCGTGAAACGTTAGCGATGCCTGTAAAATATTCATACAAAGTTATCTCATAATATACATTCCACGACCTATTGCAAACCTTAACATAACAAAACACCCAGATACCGAACTGCGGATGGAAAAAACTTATTATTTCTCAAAGTTCTAAAATGAATAGGGAAAACGTATAACGAAGATCCGTTAAACGAGATTACCGGAATAGCGTTTAAAAGAGATTCCAGACAACACCGAAACGAATCCCAAGACCAATATAAAAGTACAATGATAAAACTCTACGTGTATACAACGAACTTTGTGTTTTGTATACACGTAAATTTAATTATAAGATATC